>CDHK01000007.1:1275483-1798030 GCA_001048715.1 Penicillium brasilianum | reverse complement strand
CCCCCCCCTTTGGTACTTGTTGCCGTGATACCCTGGATATCTTGGTTGTTTTTTAAACGTATCTCCTGTGTTTTATATTCCCTTTGTTATGGATCGGTGGATATACTAGATGGATAAGATGGGATGGACTTGATAAAAAAACCCTTTATAAAATTTATGAGGCAATGTATTATTTTATGATTCACTTCTTTTTTCTTCCGTTGTACATGTGCATGTGTAGCCGTGTCAATCACTAGCCTTGGGATATTCAGGGTTATGGTTGGTTTACTTTGGTTTAGTCTTGTCTTAGATTTTATCACGCGGGGACGATGATCGTGTCGATGAGCTCGGTGAATCCTCGGCAAAAGGGGTATGATCATGTCTCATCGCGATGTTTTTGGTGAATCTGGCACCGGATCGGGCAGAATAGATATAGCCTGCGTGACTTTTGGATCGAGTCGCACGAGGCATGTCGGTTCCTTGGGTTTGGTAGATTGGGAATGAAACGGGACTAATGAAAGGCACTCGAATCCAGGGGAATCAACCTATGGAGACTTGGAGAGTATGTGTCCAAGCTAGAGACCGTATAGATGAACGGAAATGTGTGCAAGAAGGATTGTAATTTGCCCGAGAGAATATCCCAAAAACGGGTGTAGATGAAACCCATATATTCCTTCCCATCCTATTCTCATCCTTGAAACCAATTTAAACCAGACCGAACCGTATATCTATACCAATATCCATATCGACATCCATAAGCAAATCCTTGTATATTAACCCCAACCATTCATAAATCATCAATATCATACCCAGTCTCCACCTCCTCACCCCCCAAACTCATCACTCGTCAAGCACCCCCCTCGCCAAAGCCGCCAGACTAGTCTCATACCTCGCCGGATTATGATCACTCAACATGCCCGACGCAAATCTCAACTCCCCAAAGAACGCATCCACATCCCTGACAAACCTCATCTGCACCCTCGTCGCCGGCCTCCCCAGTCTCGGATACCCATCCGTACCAAACTCGGGAACGGCCGTAAACGCCTCCCGTTGCAAAACGCGCATAGTCTCGACCACAAAAACCTCACCGGGAGGCATCAGTTTGGGGGCACGCATTTCATCACGTAACAGGCCGAGCGTTCTCCACGCCCACCCGTCCTCGCCGACGCCGTCGCCGGCGTGGAGCACGTGGGGTGGTTGGTTCACGTAGAATTTGTGGATGATGCTTTGACGGAGACTTTCGTGGAGGCGTTGGCGGACGTGCGACTTTGCGCCGGAGATGTCACTTTTGAAGAGCGAGGCGGCGGTGTGCATGTCGTGGAGGATGCCGAGGGAAAGGCTGGGGACGATGTCGGAGCCGTTGACAATGGTTGTGATGAGGCCGCGCGTGGCGAGGCGGAGGAACGGGGACATTACGGCTGGGGGACCGTAGGCGTAGACATGGATCGGGCGGCCGGGGGGTAGATCGTAGGACGGGGGTGTATCTGCTGGAGAAGAGGATGCGCCGTTACTCGTCTCACTGTCGACGGTGATGAGGCGCGGCTGGGGACGTTGTTGATAGGATTGTTGATAGGATGCCGTCACGAAGGATGTACCCGTGAGAGCACTGCTGGGCTCGGCGATCATCGTTGCTAGCAAGGCCGCAACACCTCCACCGAGGGAGTGGCCGCAGAGGACGACGCCGTAATCTTGAAACTCCTCCAGCGCGGCGCGCAAAGTAATCATCACTCGGCCGCCGCCACCCTCAAGCAGTCTCTTGGCCGAGGCGTGCATGCCCTTGTGCACCTTCCAATTCTTGCCTTGCCATTCTAGATCGTCGTAGTCGCAGGTCATATCGGTGAGGATATCCTCGAAGCCCCAGGTTCCTCGAAGTGTCAGGACGACTGCCTTGGACTCGTGGTCGATTGAGAGATAGTGCACGAGTGGGAATCCGGTCTCCGTCTCACCGGCGGCATTCGTACCTCCCGCAGGATCAACGAACGAGGAAAGTAAGATCGTCGATGGCGGAAGCCCGGCATAATCTGAAAATGCGCTGTGTTCATGGCTATCTAACAAAGCCGCAGGAAGGCCATTCGTGCCCTTGGGCACACCCATGACTTTGAGTGCGTTAGCCCCATAAGAAGCAGACGAGAAGCGACAGAAACGACGGATGTTCTGAACAAAGTGTCTCTCGGGGAAGATTCCCGGGACTAGACCATCCCGATTCAATGCTTGGATGGTACTGATATCCTCATATGCACTTTTGCGAGGCCGATGCGCTAACAAGAGGGAGGTTTCTGAGCCTGCCGTTGCAACCGAGTACATACTGGGAGTATATGACTTGGATCGTCTATGTCGCGCCGAGGAGCTGGGCCGGTGGTCATTCACAGAGACAGTACCATCTGCCTCCGATCTTGTTAAAGACATGGAGCTGCTGCTGCGAACATGGGTCCTCGCCGTGACCGGTGATCCCGGACGTAAGTCGGCATTGCGGCGTGAGAAGGTGTCTGTATGGGTCAAAAGGGACTCTTGACTCTTCTCACGCATGACAAAGTATCCCGCTCGGGAGCTACTTCGGTCGGGGATATTGCGAGGAGGAATATGTCGAGGATGCGCTCTGGGTGATTGAGGTGATTGGGGAGAGTGGGGGTACGGTGACCTGCGCAAGCCTCTATTCGGAGCCGGGGTGCTGGGTCGATAGTCAACTGCTTCTGTATGTCGACGCTTGGGGTCTGGCTGGCCAGAAGACTCGCGCGCAGTGGCTTCTCTGACAGATGCTGCGCCCTTGGTTGGCCTTGCTGGTAAGCGTGGATTTGGAACACTTAGCGAGCCAGGGGTTTTGAGGGCTGCCTTCTTAGGTTGCGCACGCTTGGTGGTCTCAGAACTCTCTGTCGGCCCATTGGACTTGACCTTTCTCGCCAATTTTGTGAACGAACCTTTCCCGAATCCAGATTTCTGGCTTTGATCACTCGTAGATCCAGGGCTAACAGGATCTTGTCGTGCCATTGTAACTTCTTTTGCAGAGTCTGAAAGCGAATTTGCTCGGCCATCCTGGGCTCTGCCATGTCCATTTGACACCGAGCTTACAGGCAGAGCTCTTGGACGTTGCGTCTCCGTCGGACTGGGAACACGTGAACCGTTGTGAGGACGTAGCTCTGTGCTTTGCGACTTGTTGAAAGCGGTCCGAAACACGACTGTATGTTTCGGAAGTCGCTGGTACTCTGGCACCGCTGTGTTATTGTACGCATGATCATGATGGAATCTCTCTTCGATCATCGTCGTGCCCGGAGGTGCAGCAATTTCAGCCATATCGTCATCGAATATGTCCACCGTGATCGTGCGCGCAGTAAGGACTTCCGATTTGATAGTAGCGTGACAACCTGGGGGCAATTGACTCATGATATAAGACCGAATATCTTCATCCGATACTTGCTGTTGACCATCCAACTGGAGCGACAGTCGAGAGCCGGGAAAGGCTTCTGGAATGCTTGCTCGTCGTTGAACCGCATCAAAAGACTCATCGCCGTGACCCGGCATCACGAAAGATGCACCCTCGGGCTCGATCAATTCTTTCTGATTTCCATCTGGGAATTGTACTTGATGCGTGCCCACAACATCGGCTCTGAGGCCACTGTCCAAGATTACGGTATCCCACACTACTTCGTCGCCACCTTTTTGGCGGAGAGTACGTTCGGTGTTCTTCTTTCCCCAGCGCTGTAGCAAGGCAAATCCAACAGAGCCGAAGAAGAGGTCTCCAACGCCAATCTTCTCGCTACTGGCCCCGGTATCGACGGATCGGAACTCGCGTCGGATGAGCGTGATAATAGCCGCGATGGCCCTAGACGACTCGGTGGATCCAAGGATCGCGTCGAGAGTTGATAGCAGAGCCTGCGAGAAATTGGCAACCGATGCCAGCGTCGTGGATGAGAAATGGAAGGATGCAGCGGCAAAGAACGAGGCCGACGTCACGGTTGTATGTAGAGTTGCCAACTGGAACAGAAATTAGTATTTTGCATATCAAAACGGCCCAAGAGGGGGATTTCTAGATCACATACACTTCGCTCCAGCAAGGATTCCGCCTCTCTCCGGCCATGTTCATCGCCACTGCGAAACGCAACGTCTCTACCGGCTCTAGTTAGAATACCTTCGATCACGGCACGCCCCAGTTCTAGACCCGTCAACGTCGTTGCCCGCGCTCCATCCAAGGCCACACCACCAAAGAAGGTGCCGACTCTCAATGACAACGAAGTCGATTGAGTGAGAAGCGAAACCAGTGATGCGACTGGTCGAGGTAGCAAAGTGGTGCCAGAAGTTGCGGGTACATGGCTCGCGTTTGTCTCCAAGCTAAATTGTCCATCTTTCTCGTTCGGTGGGTCCCGTTCAGGTTCAATAGTCTTTGCAAACATCGTGAGCCATGAGGTTTATGTACAGTATTGGATCGTGCCAGGTCTATGTCTAGGAGAAGGAGAAGAAGAATGGATCGAGTGATCTTGCCCTGGTTATCAGGTTCCCGACCCTGGATTTGCCCCTCGATTGGCCAACTGGCGGGCGTGGCTGATTCGCGCCTTGTGCCTGACCCTGATTGACATGTGATTCCCAACGAACGCGTCGTTGGGATGACGTCGAGGGACCTAGAATGCGTGTTACTTTACCTTTCCGGGTTGAATCGTGCTTGAAGAATAGTGAGTAAATGTAATAGTGAAATGCTGGAAAAGTCCACTACGGACATGGTGTACAACAGCACGCGAGTAAGTACTGGGCACTCATGCGTGATCAATCTACATCATCGCCTTGACATCGCCTGCATGCTGCACCCTGCGAATCACCGTCCGGTCGCACTCGGCGACCGTGCGGATCCCCGCTAGGCCCATGCTCTGCCAAAGATCTGCCAGTAGGCCCTTGAACACCTGCTTTGCACCATTACGACCGTCGATCCCCAAGCCATAGATCACTGGTCGGCCGACCAGTACGGCCTTGGCGCCGAGTGCAAGCGCTTTGATGATATCCACGCCCGTTCGTACTCCGGAGTCGAAAAGTACCGTCATTTGATCACCGACCGCATCGACAATCTCTGGGAGGACGTCCAAAGATCCGACGGCACCGTCGAGTTGACGACCTGCAAGACCATGTAAGTTTTGCTCGTTCCTATCCCGTTCTATCCGGATTACGGGTTACGTACCGCCATGATTGGAGACCACCACTCCATTGCACCCATATTTCAGTGCCATCTTCGCATCCTCTACATGCTGGATGCCCTTCAAGACTATTGGACCGTCCCAGTGTTTCCGTATAAATGCCAACTCTTCCCAAGTATGCGGTCCGCCGGTGGCAATCTGACCAAGCCAGGCGCGCGATGCACCAAAGATATCTTCTTCGATCGGGCACCCGGCTTCTTTTTCAAATTTCTCTCGGAAGACCGGATCGCTAAATCCAACCTGGCATCCAACGCCCTTCAGGAAAGGCACGTAGGCGCTATCCAGATCCGCCGGGCGCCACGCCAAAGACCAAGTGTCTAGCGTGACGACCAGCACCGAGAACCCGCTCGCTTTGACCCGTTTCAAAAGCGAGAGGGTGATGTCGTTATCCTGCGGCCAGTATAGCTGATACCATCGATTGCCATCGTTGCTTGCTGCGGCCACTTCTTCAATGGTGCTCGTGGCGGCCGTACTCATGATATAGGGCACGCCGACTTCCTCGCAGACCTGTGCCAGGCCCGTTTCTTTATCCTCGTGGAAAATGCCTTGCACACCGACGGGTGCCATGATGAGCGGGCTATCGTATTTCTGCCCAAACAGTTCAACGGAAACGTCCTGACCGTCCATCTAGTAGTCTCGCGACGGTTAGTCAAATTATACAGAATAGGTAAGTAGGAGAAAAGACCAACGCTGCGCAGCATTCGCGGGATTCTATGCTAATTGATTAGCCCATACTTCTCCCAAAGAGAATCTCCAAACATACAACTTCCACTGTCGAAAGGCCAATCGATTGCTGTCCATCGTCGCCTTCTCACCCGCACCGCCAGCAACGTAATTGAACGGCCGCTCTCCAAGCACCTTTCGCGCCTGTTCCTCCAATAGTCGAGGATCCGTCGTAACACTCGGCAGGATACCCATCATGGCACCCTTGCCATAGATTTCGCTTTGATAACTGCCGTAGTTCTCGTCAGACATTGCCGGCAATTGATATGTAAAGTTGGATAGGTATTCAAGGTGGTCAGCATCGCAAAGCTGGGGAAATATCCCCATGCCCCGGATGGGTAAAACGTCGAGTGGGGTCGCGCTATGAACCTCGGCCGTGGCGAGTCTCCCCCGAAGGGCCGAGCGTCTAACCTGATGGATATATGCGACCGTCTCATTCCATGGATTGGCTCTATATTTGCATAATGTATCTGGTTATCAAATCCGTTTGTGACTACTTCCATGGAGTGCAAAAGGGATCTTTGGCTACGGTCGCAACGACCCGAATCTGCAGGCAGGTTCTGAGATTTAATAGTCTCGTCGATCCCTGCAGTGAATCATCCTCAGTGCGACAGGGATACCCAGCCTAAACTTCACCGAAAACCCAATGGCAAAGGCCATGTTGAATTTGGAACGTGGATGACCCAATGCTTCAAGAGCATTCATCGTTCATCTTTCCCATAGACCCTTTCTCTATCGCCCGATAGACCCTCCCCGACAGGCGATCTCCCTGTCTTGGCGCTTGGCAACCTTAACCTTGGGAATCCCCGACCACCAGCAAACTTTTTTTTTCTTCGATATACTCTAATTTCGGAGCCCATCGAATCTCTCCCGGCTGGCGATTGCCTTTTGGCTGAAGACTTTGCCCGTCGTGTACTCCGTATAAGTACACCTGCCAAAGGCCAGCTATCGCATCGCGCCAGGGATGGAGGAGCACGACGAATCGAAGGCGGAAATGGCCCCCGTGAAGCCTGTCAAGGCTGATCCGGAGCTGGCGGATGAGACCAGTTTGGTGCCCACCCTCGAGGAGGAGAAGATGGAGCGCAATTTGATTTGGAAAATTGATTTGTATATCCTGCCTTTCGTTGTACTGTTGTATTTGTTTTCGTTCCTTGATCGAGGTATGTTGGCCCACTTTTTCATTCTGACTCATGGGGGCATCATGATTTCAAGTAAAGACCGGATACTGAACAGTGGCAGTAAACATTGGAAATGCACGGCTATACGGTCTGGAAGAAGATTTGGGTCTAGTCGGGGACCAATACCAAATTGCGGTGTCGATTTTATTCGTCACTTATTGTGTACGTTCATGTCTAATCCTTCAAAACTATCGTTGCGATTTACTAAACTCTCTATCTAGTTCTTCGAGGTGCCTTCCAATCTGGTAATCAAGAAATTGAGACCGTCTCGATACATTGCAGCAATCTCCGTGATATGGGGTATCATCGCAACCCTCACGGGCATCTGCCAAAGCTACGGCGGTCTCCTTGCCTGCCGTATTCTTCTGGGTGTCGTGGAGGCAGGACTCTTTCCAGGCTTAATGACCTATCTCACCCTCTTCTACAGTAAAAGGGAGATCGCCCTACGAACCGGTTACCTGTTCAGCAGTGCTGCTATTGCGGGTGCTTTTGGTGGTCTTCTTGCATACGGGATTGGGTTCATGGATGGCATTGCTGGGCTGCGTGGTTGGCGCTGGATCATGATTCTCGAAGGCATTCCCACCGTTATCTTGGGCGTGGCCACCTGGTTCTTCCTGGCAGATGACCCGGACACCGCATACTATCTCAACGAAGAAGAGCGGGCACTCGTCGTCCGTCGGCGAAGTCGCTACATCGGCCAGACAGCGTCTGCTCAAAAGTTCCACTGGGCGGATGTCAAAGAGGGCGCGCTCGATTGGAAGATCTATGCCTTTTGTATCGGTCAATTTGGCGTGGATACCATGCTCTATGGCTATAGCACATTCCTGCCGACCATCATCAAAGGAATGGGCAAATGGTCCACGCCCGAGGTCCAAGCTTTGACAATTCCATGCTACGGCCTCGGCGCTATCGTCTACCTCGGTGTGGCCTGGTTGAGTGATCGGACTCAGCACCGCGCACTTTTCATTTGTCTCTTTAGCGCCATTTCGGTCATTGGTTACGGGATCTTGATCTCAGATTCCTCGTCGGGAGTACACTATTTCGGCGCCCTACTCGTCGCACTGGGTCTCTACGTTACAGTCGGCCTCCCACTGGCCTGGCTACCAACCAACCTACCCCGATACGGCAAACGTACCTTCGCCACAGGGCTGCAACTCACATTCGGCAATATCAGTGGTGTCATGTCTCCGTTCTTGTACAAGAACTCAGAGGGGCCACGCTTCGTGCGTGGAAATGCTGTTACTCTGGGATTGGTGGGATTCGCTGGGGTGCTCTATGGTGTGATGTGGTTCTGCCTGGGTGCGATTAACAAACGTCGTGCCCGCGGTCTGGAAGATGAGAAAATTGCCTCTTTGTCCGAGGCAGAGATTCAAGAGCTTGGTGATCGCAATCCTCGATTCCGGTATAGTACTTGATGGGAAAGGTGAGAAGGTGGAAAGATAAATGATTGGACGCGACATGCATTGCATATTAGACCTAGAGATCTAGATAACCGCTTGGTATAGACAAGACCGCGAAAAGCGTGAAGTTTTAAAGAACGAAATCCAGGTCATTGATATACTTGAATCAAAGTGCAATCTTCATACATTACATACGGCTTCAGTTTTCATGACTGTTCTCGATGATCAATCTGCAACTCGGCCTTGGCGCAAAATTGGCTGGGATGAAGATCACCCACCTTCCTTCCTCCCGCACCCACGCGCCTTGCATCGCCAGCGAGTGCCAGAAGCTCAAATTTTAGCTTCTACAATTATGGCCTTCTTATATTCCCTAGTAAAGGTCATATATCCCTTGTTGGTGATCCTTGCGGCCGTGTTGCTTTACAGCTATGGACCAGAGCACTCCTTGACGACCCTCGTATCGCCAGTGACCCACCACACGCCCACATCTCCATATGCTGCAAGCTGGAGGTCATGGTTTCATCCGCTCCAATCACAATTAGGCTATGCACCTACATCCCTGAAAAAAGATTGGAATGTTCTGCATCACCTTGGGGGCAATGGGCCTTGGGTCGAAATGTTGGATGAAGGCAGCCGGACACCAGATTTGGCGCCGTCACCGGGCTGTTCAATCGATCAGGTGCATATGGTACGGAACTTGAATAATATCAATGGCAAAGAAGAATCACTGCTAATGAGCTGTAGATGTCGCGGCACGCAGAGAGATACCCCACGCCGCTTGTTGGCTATCGTGAGCTTCCTCAGCCCCCGACAAGCTGACCTGAGTAGTCGTTGACCTCTCAACTAGGGCATCTAAAGTTCTTGGAGCGCGCCAGGTTACTTGAACTACCTTTCAACGGCTCACTCGAATTCCTGAACGAATGGACCTACTTTACTGACAACCCCGAACGGGATTTCGGCCAGTTGACTAGTACAGGCCCCTACGCTGGCACACTAGGTGCTTTTACCACTGGTGTGCGCTTTCGCACGCGGTATGGTGAAATATTACCGAAAGACAATACAATCCGATTCTGGGCCAGTGACTCGGAGCGCGTCATTGAATCGGCCCGCTACTTCGCCTCCGGGTTATTCGGTCTTAACTGGGAAAGCAGAGACAAGGCTGTACTAGAGATCATCCCGGAGACATTTGAGCGAGGAGCAGACACTCTGACGCCAGGTGATACCTGCCAAAGATATCTCGAGGACACCACAGATGGCCATGATAATGGCGATACAATGCTGAGGCACTATCAAGATGTGTATACCCCCGCAATTGCTGCGCGGTTGACCAGCGAGAATCCAGCTTTAGGCAGCCTGCTTAATACGGAAGTATACGCCATGCAGGAGATGTGTGGCTTTGAGACCATGGTCCGTGGATCGAGTCCCTGGTGTGATGTTTTCACCGAGGAGGACTGGCTCCATTTCGAGTACGCCCGCGACATCAAGCATTACTATGGGTCTGGGCCGGGGAATCCATATGCTGGAGCAATGGGATGGCTCTGGTTGAACGCCACAGCAACACTCTTAAAGGCTGGACCAGAAGCTGGGCCGATGTTCTTAAGCTTGTGAGAGACCATTCCCTGATTTTGGAACATGAAAGCCGTTGGACTGACAAGTCACAGTGTACATGATGGCGATATTTCACCGCTACTTGCAGCCCTTGATCTTTTCAAGGACCCACGCAATACTCCCCTTCCGCTCACATACCCTCCAGCAGATCGCTCCTGGAAGACGTCCACTATTCTCCCTATGGGCGCTAGGATTACATTCGAGCGGATGACTTGCCCAACTGAGGATGACAGGGATGACGAGGTATACGTCCGCATCAACGTTAATGATCGGATCGTACAACTACCGGGCTGTGTGGCGGATCCAGGGCATACCTGCTCTTTGGATAGTTTTCTTCAATATGTGAATTTCAGGAGGGAGGAAGTAGGTGATTTTGGCGAGGTGTGTGGACTGGAAGGGCATGCCGGGAAAATCACTTTCTTGCATCAGGATCGAGATTAGTTTTGATATTGAATCAAGCTACACCTATGACAATCGGAAACATAGGTAGCTCGTCATAAGATATTTCGATCACTAATATGTGTCTTACCACATCCTTTCTAAGCTTGCTTCCCAGGTCGTCAGAGCCATAGGAATATTATAGATGGCGAGAGCAGCAACCCAATGTACTCGAGCTTCCTCGAGATAAATTCAATTACTCTGTTATCAGATATCAATTGTTCCTGAAATTCATGGTGTTTTTCTCAAAGTAGTAACTTTTACCAAGGAATGACAAGGCAGCTGCCATCACAAGGAAGCTGATACTGGTGGCGCCCACGTGACCTGTATCCCGGCGAACCAGCTGTGTTTACCAAAAAAGTTTCCTTCCCACGACCACCTTAACGACTCGCGCTCTGCACCCCTCGAAGTGAAACGTTGAGCCTTTAACTACCCACATCAAAATATACAATCAACTGCATCTACATATCCTACAGAGCCCTCACAGCATCAAAGTGGTCTTCATCCACCATGGAGTACCACGCCGTGCCGCCCGAGGAGCGCGCAAGAGATGAGAATGGCAACCTCCTTCCTTGGGGCTATGTTTACAAAGAGTGAGTGAAAGACCTACAAAGGCCTCTCCTTTCTAACTTCACATATGACTAACCTCCATGCCTAGTGAATCTCGCAACCCCCGCCGACCACCAGAGGAATCCGGACCCTTTGGCAAGAGGAGGAATGCCCGATACGAAGCCCGATCGCGAACACGCACCGGAACCCCAGCGAAGCGCGAGAACCCCAATGTCGCCGAGTTTGGCCGTCTCTTTGCCCAACAGCAAGAAGAAGAACGGCCAGTCGGTCTACCAAAATCGTCCTCCTCCGGCAGCCTCGACGGCGCGCGCAAGCAGACCGAGAAAGTGGCGACCGAGTGTATTCTCTACGGGTACAAGGCGAAGGACGTGGAGTGGAAGGTGATTGATAAATACGAACGTATCTCTCAGGGTATGATCTGTGAAGACTACCCGCGCAACGACCCCAACTCTGCGAGCCAGTATGGCCAGCTGCTCAGTGGCGGCGACGTCGTCATTCGCGCGAATCTGTCCGCCGATGCAAACCGCAAGTCCAAACGCTACGCTGGTGGATATCACTGGATCAAGGTTACTTTCGACTCGACGCAGGCCGCCGATCGGGCCTGCTTCTACTCGCCGCAAGAAGTTGATGGGCACTTGGTCTTTTGCGAGCTGTACAATGGCCATGGACCGGCCGAGGACAGTGCCATTCCCACCGACTCTGCAGCTGGTGCTAAGCTGCGCAATAAATCCACGCGCACCCTCACATCCACCCACTCGTCCGCATTCCTCTCCGGCGCCAGCATGGACGCGCAACAATCCTCCTTCACGCTGCCCCGGTCCTTTGGAATGAATAACCTCTCTAGCGTGGCCGAGCCCGAAAAAGAACCGTCGTTCGACTCGTCGACTACGACTGCTACCTCCGGCACCGCAACCGCGACGGGGGTCTCTACCAGCTTCGGATCGTCGGTACACCAGCGCAGCATGGCTGGCGCAGAACCAAAGCCCGAATCCGATTTCATGACGCACATCCCCACCGTTCGCCGGACGAAGCTACGCCCGCTGACCGAAGCTCTCCCACCCGGGCCCACGATGACCGAGCGTGTACTCCGATCGATTCCTATACTTAGTTGGTTCACGGGCGATATTGTGGGCGATGGGCCGCAGTTGAAGGAGGACGGGACCTTTGACCATGACAAGTCTGGAGTGTACTGGCGGTTTTGGTGGATGCTGGATCAGTTGCTGGGTACGGACGTATGTGGACTGAGGGAGGAGTCTTGAACGATGATTGATTGAGGGGCCTTTTTTCGAAAGAGGTCTGGGCATCTTCAATACTCAATTCGTCAGGTCTACACAACTACATCCGGCTACAGAGGCTTCCGGTACCCAAAATCGCGAGCAGCGCCGGCTTGAAGCGGGGACGCTAGGTTACTCCGGAAGGGTGTCCGTGGAGAAACGAAGAGCTTGATGGGAGGACCAAGCATAGCATTCATTAGGCGTCGTGGTTTTCTTTTCGGTGTATGATAGTCCCGCCGGCATATTCATGTCGACGTTATGAACCGTCCTAAATGGGACTTTACGCTCTACCAGTTTATCATCGTAGACTCTGAGACGTGTAGAGTTATAGGACTGATAGGTTCAAGGGAAGTCTGCCCCGAGAGCATGCGACAGATACTACGTTACTATACGGGTTGGACCAAACCAAGCTCCCAAGCTCTAGTTACAGCTCAGCTCAGCTCAGCTCAAGTGGGCTTCTACAGCTACAGCTTCAGCCTCAGATTCCAGACAAAAGCAACCATCCGGTATACCCAAAACCCCCCCACCATCCCAAGGAAACCGGGAACCAAAAAATGGATTGAATACACTTCATTGGATCATCACCCCCAAATTTTAATATTTCAAAGAAATTCCAATCAAGTTACCGAGTACGGGAGACCGTCCCGCATCATGGAGCATCATCAAAGCATTGAAATGCCGAATTTGTTTTTCGAGTTATACCAAAGAAACATAATTTCAAGCTGCAGCTCTTTACTCGACCTTGCTCTCGAAGTTCTCACCCTCGACGAGGTCGGGGATATCATCCTCATCGTCATCCTTCTTGTCGCCCTGGGCCTTCTGCATGTTCTGGTAGGACTCGGCGAGCTTGCGGAGGGAGGCGAGGCTGTCGGGGCCCAGCTGGTTGAGGATGCCGGGGACGAGCTCGGTGAGCTCCTTCTCCTCACCGTGGCCGTAGAGGGCGAAGGTGTTGGAGGGGACGGAGGCGTGGACTGGATGAAAGGGTGGGTTGTTAGTAAAGCTGTTAGGGGAGAGAGAGAGCAAGGGGTGTGTTGGTGTGGAATTGATGTCGGTGGTGGAGAATAATATGGTATGGTCATGGTTTGGGGAAGTAGGCTAATGTAGGCCAAGGCTTGGGCCTTAGCAGGACGGACATACCGCGGGGGTTACCGAAGTGGATGACGTTGCCGTCCTCCTTGAACATGTTGACCTCCTCAATACCCTGGATGGGCTGGACGTTCAGCTTCTTGAGGGCGGTCTGGAGCTTCTTGTCGTCGGCATCAGCAGTCCGGTGGACCTTCTTGACCTTGCGGCGGGGAGTGCCCTTGCCTCTGTAAATGGGAGAACAAAGAGCTTGTTAGTCGGGGTTTCTTCCATAGATCAAGTGAGTGATGTATGCTGTCTGTGGTGGAATCGAGATTGTGGAGTCCACATCGGTCGGGGGTTTGAATTGTGCGAGTGGTGTGTAATATCTCAATCTTCAATCGTGGAGCGCGGAGCTCAATCTTCGAGATATTTTGGTATTGCTTTTCAATCGGCCGTGTCGGTGTTCGAGTATTGAGAATATCGCACAATTCTTCCCGTGGAATTTGGGGGAGGTGGGGGGATAATTCGAGGTTGAAACGGACGGAAGATTCAAGGACAGAATGATACATACCCTATCCAAGACAAGTTAGTAAATCCGTTGAATATGATCGCTAAATGCAAGGAACGGGTCTGGTTCGAAGTAGCTCAACCCGTTGATAGAGATTCAGGATAGACCCAAGCCCAGCGCAAGATCCCACGCGATCCCACTAAGCTAAGCTCCGACCTTGACATCCCTCCAACTCTCCCAAACGGGGAAACCACCACGGACCCAGATCCGCCTCGAAGACATAAAAATAAAAAGGTGTATATCACGTACCAATCCGCACGCTCTGCTGCATCTTAGCCAACTTGGCGTGATCCATCTTGTCGGGTATGAGGGGGGGGGGTATGGGAGGTAAATCTGGAGATTGGAGCACAGCGAACGTGTTAGCCGAAAGTGCCCGGGAAAGAGAAGATCGAGATCTCTGGAGGAATTCCGTATTCCCACGAGATTTGACGGCAACGAGAATGTGTCGCAGTAGGATCAGGGAGGTGGGTGGGCGTACCGGGTTGGGGGTAGAGGTGGTTGGTGGAGGGGTTGCGGTTGAAAGGCTTGAGGTTTGAAGGGAAGGTTGATGATGCGCATCCCGCGAGTTTTGTGTGGGGTCGAGCCCGGATGTGGTCTTCTGTTTCGCTAATGCGCTGCGGCCAGTTGGCACCACAGGTTGATCCTACAATGAACTACGCTATTCTACAGATTTTTGGTAATAAATATTGGATTGATTGGGGAATGTTTTGGTCTGGGAGCAGTCCTGATGCTGGACCTGGTGGTGATGGCGATTTGGTTGTGGGCAAAAGAGAAGGAGAGTTCGCTGCTCGGCTAAACCCTAACCGCGTTGCGACCCTCCGTAGATGGTACAAGACACCATTCTGGATAGCATCACATTAAAACCACCAGCGACACCCCCTCACTGGTGAACTACTAACCGATATTCGGCCGTTACCACGACTTTCCACCTTTTCCACCTCTTCACGGAAGTTGCCTATTTTCCTCCGTCGCCACAGGTTTCCTGTCCCACAGGGTAAAATACTTACGCCACGGATGCTTCTCCTCAAACCCCAACATCCGCTTAATCTTCGCATTACTCACCGGCGCCTCGAACTTCTCCAATCGCCGCTCAATTGGCGTCTGTGGGAAACGCGAGCGCAAGAATTCCTCCGTATGCTGCAGATTCGTGATCGTATCATTCGTCGCATTAAACACTTGGAATCCCAACCCGTCGGTCCGCAACGCCGCCTCGCACATGCCCCCCAGATCCCGCGCATCCGTATACGACCACCCGTGTACTTTCCATTGACTCGGTTCGTGGACGTAGCCGTAGAAGACGTCCCCGTTGTAGTCGTCCGGTCCGATGACGTGTCCGATGCGCAGGGTGTAGATGTCCGTGCCATAGCGGGCTGCAAATCCACGGGCGACGCGCTCGCCACAGAGCTTTGCGAGGGCGCAGGTATCTGTCGGATTGACGTCCTGGTCCTCTTCGATGGGGAAGGATGCGTAGTTGACGTCGCCTTGGCCGAAAGATACCCCATAGACGGTGATGCTGCTGGCGATAATCACCTTGCGAATTCCTAATTTGCAGGCCGCGTCGATGATATTGTACGTTCCCTGTGTATTGGCTCGAAAGGTCTCGTTATCGGGCACGATCATATTACGTGCGTAGCCTGCGAGGTGAATGACAACGTCCGGGCGAGGTGGTAGACCCTCCGGGAAGGGCTCGGACAGGAACCATTGGCCGGACAGAGCATTGAAGACTTGTCCGCTGTCGGTGAGTTCGGTCTGGAGAGTGTGTACGGCTGAATGGGTCATTGGCTTCAGATCCAGGTTGAGGATGGTGTGTCCGGCTTCGAGAAGCTCGGCGATGACAATTCCACCAGCTTTGCCGGAGCCGCCCGTGACGACGATGCGGCCCATGCTGCGTTCTTGGAGCCTGTGAGGAATTGCAGTGTTATTTCGGGGATTCTGGCCAAGTCAGAGGGCCTTGCTTTATTGAAGCTGACGCAGTTGTGCTGGGATCAGTCAAGACCATCGAGGGCTGTGGCTGAAATGGGCTATCATTATGATGACATTTATCGAGTTTGCCTCCTTCCGGCTATAGCGATAGTGTGGAGTGTATCAATTGCTGGAAAGAACCAGCGAGGTAGGTAAGCGTGGTAGGTTGCTGGTGAGAGGAAGTGTATGATGTGTGTGAAAGGGGTTTAAGCTTGGTCGTTCAATCTGGTAAAGTCCGACAGGCGAATGCCTGCACTGGGAAGCGACATCCATGGGGAATCCTTCTAGCAGCGATATCTGGAGGTTCATTCTGCAGGAGTAAGAACTTCTGTCAAGAATGGCAAATCCAAAGTGATATGGCCATGATGAAGATCAGTCTCACTTGTAGGTCTAGACACGCAGTCAATATTAGGCGGCGATGGCTGCTGGACGAGAGGAGGATGCGCGATTTAACTGTACCTTTGCGTGTAATAAGAAACCCAACAGACACAAGACACGAATTGAAGAATCAAAAGGAATCTTGTGTAGTATGAAATTCTACCTGCTGGGATATCCGGTCTTTGAAAGCTCCATGTTCCGGGCGATCCAGCGGGTCGGTTCTTCAGCCCTTCAGCCCTAGGGCCTCGATGAATTACGTATGGTCCACGATAGGCGCGATACAAAGTTAAAGACATAGGTATTGTCCATGATAATTCAATTGTAAATGCTGGAGAGGCATACAATCTAGTTGGCTAAACAATGCCATGACCTCGGATTCCGATCCACTACCCACAGTCTAGCGCAGCAGTAAGACGGGACCCGGCTAATGTTTACTGTCGGACTTATCTTGTGATCAGATCTACAACGCAGTCCAACATAATTCATGTGTGAGGGCTACCTCTAGCAGACCACCATTTCCCCTCTTCTCCTCAGATCTGCCAAGCTATCTCTTTAGCCCCGAAAATTTCATGCTGGCCCCGCATTGCCAACTCCAATCTTTGTTCTCGTGGCCTGTTCAGCTGCAAATGCGTACCAATAAGACTAGCGACTGAAACTAGCCGAATAGCCCCCTGCATGTACCATCGCAACTATTGCACGGATCCGATTACCTCTTGCTGGATCTCGCATTTATATAGACCTGTCATCGCCCAAGGATCCTTCGAAGCTGGTCTTTCCTGCATAGGCTGACACGACCAACCCCTCTTACCTGCTCTTGGATTGAATTATTTCTGCTCTGGGTTCCTCGTTTCCAGTTTTCGGCATACCTATACCAGTCTTATTGAGTATACCCTCGTGTGACTTGCACAATACACCATAACTCTTACACTATGCGGTTCTTGTGTCTACATGGTGCTAGCACCAACTCCGAGGTACGTCCCCCTCCAACCTAGGAATGACTCCATCTAACCTCAAGGCCAGATCTTCCAGATCCAAACAGGCGGTCTACGGCAACCCCTCGAACGAAATGGCCATCAATTCACCTTTCTCGATGGCAATCTCCCCTCCGGCGTTGAAGAGGGTATATCCCCCATTCTCTATTGCATAGGCTTCTTCTACAAGGGTGAAACTTGCCCACTAACTCCCTCCAGGCCTCGAAGGCGTCGTCGACGGCCCCTTCTACAACCACTACCCCCGCGACCCCGCCCTACCACGGGCCCATCTAGCCGAAGCATTCGAACACGTCCAGCGCACACTCGACACGGACGGCCCCTTCGACGCAGTAATGGGCTTCTCCCAAGGCGCCGCCCTAGCAGCAGCTCTCATCGCACACCACGCCAAGACGAACCCCACCGCACCGCCTCTCTTCCGCGCCGCCGTCTTTCTATGCGGTGGGTTGCCGTGGGAGAGCTCGGGCATGGCGCGTATTGCGCCACAGCCGGATACGTGGCCGATTAATATCCCCACGGCGCATGTTGTTGGGAAGTTGGATCCGTTATATCCGGAGAGTATGAAGTTGTTTGCTATGTGTGAGCCATCGAAGGCGGCGTTTTGGGATACGGGGGCTAAGCATATGGTGCCGTTTGATCAGAAGAATACGGTGGAGATGGTGCGGGTCATCGAGGAGACGGTTGCGAAGGCGATGAGGGGGTGATTTGATAATTATTAGTATGGTTGGTGGACTGGGAATTGGGAAATCTGGGAAATCCATATCGCAGGAAACTCGGTCTGCGCGTGCATTAGTCTGTTCAGCGTTCTTCTATGCGATATATGCATTGATATATGCCTTCAAGTGTCCATGAAAAATAACAAAAAAACAAGGAATTCGTCTAATCAACGAAACGAAAGAAACTAGCGCTGCTTGTCCGAGGTCGGTGCCGGCTTCTGGGGCTGGTACTTTGCCCACATCATTGCAGTAAGCAGTACGACCAGTCCCAAGACTAGCGCGGGCCCCCATCCCGTACGTGCAGTGCTTTTCATGCCATGTGCGTCAAGTCATAATCCGGCCGTCGCCTTACCATCGCCCTCGGCAGGGATCGTCTTCTCCAGGAACTTCTCAAGATCGTCAATCTCGACTGGGTCCGCGCTGTGACCAAGACCGCTGCAGCGAGAAAAAAAAACAATCAGCATACTCGTTCAAATCATAATACCACCAGCTCCGAAAGACAGGTAACTTACGAGTAGACATTGAACGAAACATCCTCCAACCCAATCTCCTTCAACATATCAGCCGACTTCTCACCATACGCAAACTTAACAACCTCGTCATCCTCGCCGTGCGCCAGGAAGAAAGGCGTCTTCTTGTTCGGCCAGTCCTCGGGGATGAAGCTCTTGATACGGTCGCTCAGCAAGAGATAGCATGACAGACCAAACACTCCGCCGAGCTTCTCCTTGCCAGTAATACCGGAGAACACGGACATGGCGCCGCCCTGTGAGAATCCACCCAGCACAATGCGCGAGGGCTTGATGCCCTTGTCCATTTCCTGCTTGATCAGGGAGTTGAAGTAATCGCGCGATCGGAGGATACCAGGCTCATCTTGGTTTCGGGCGTTGTCTTGGAAGTCGAGCTAGAGAAAAAAAGGGACGGTTAGCCAAGGGTTTTCTTCAAGTTGAGAGCGAGATGGAGGGGACGGAGGGAGGTGTTTACATCGCGGCCCAGGTGAGCAATGTCGTACCAGCCGGGCATGGCCATACCGAAGTTCTGTCCCGAGTTAGCAAGTCCCTTTGCATATTCTTGAGAATCGACGTACCACCGTGATGGGGATGTTGGGCGCATTGGGGAAGATGAAAGCGACTTCGCTGAACTTGCCGCGCCGACGCCAGTTCTGTGCAAGGGCCATCCTATATCGGAGTCAAATGCTGGTTCCAATGGACCAAATCGATAGACAGTGTCTCTCACCATCCGGCACCACTGAAAGAAAAGAACTCATGTTAGTTCATGTTGTCTAGATCCGAGTTGCTTGTCTTCAGAGACGTACCTATCGCCGAGGCCATGGGCCATAATCACCGTTGCGGTGTGCTTGGTAAGCGCGGGAACCACATAGGGGTTGAGGGCAGCCATTGTCTTGAATTGGTGGTTGAATGGCAAAGTAAATCGACAAAGTTTCTCGCCGTAGATTGACCAAGACGATGAACCAAATATGGCCCCGGCGCTTTAGGAGCCGAAACGGTGGGGTCTCATTCTGACGGTTCAAAAGGGCGGTAGAAACCGGCGGTGAAGGTGAAGATTGGAGACATCGTGAGCTGGAACGCGCTAACCTGATTGGGAGGTTATCTCCCAATGTATTATCAACCTTCACCTTTCCAGCTTTGCCATGTCTTGCTAGTCGTGATGTATGATATGGAAAGGACCATCATGTGTAAAGGCTAATCCATGGAATTCAGAAATTATAGCATAACAGATCATAGGGGATCTTTGAGGTGGTTGCTCTTAATTTATATCACCTCTAGGGATGCCCTTCCAACTGGGATTAAGTGGTGTCCCTCTTTCACAGACTCTCTTATCCCTTCTAACACAGGGCTTACACTCTGTATGTTGAGGCAGCCAGCTCTGCCTAGCCGATTGGCCCAACATGAAATTCTTTGATCCGATCTAGTTCAGCTTCGAGCTGATGGTCGAGCACACGATCTGGCAGTTCAATCTCGATTCAATCTCTCTAAGTGAGCTCCATCCATGATTTTTCATTGTGCAACCTATCCGTGTAAACCACCATCCCAACGGATAAATGAGAATACATTCAAGCCTGAGCGAATATTCGGCTGGCTTCATCGA
Source organism: Penicillium brasilianum (assembly GCA_001048715.1). Taxonomy (NCBI): domain Eukaryota; kingdom Fungi; phylum Ascomycota; class Eurotiomycetes; order Eurotiales; family Aspergillaceae; genus Penicillium; species Penicillium brasilianum. The sequence continues at coordinate 1,777,902 of CDHK01000007.1, read as the reverse complement.
ACCCGGCTGGGGCTCGGTCTCACACCACAAACTAGACGCCATAGTGGTCGGGGCTAGCCACGGTTGTTTCCAAGAAGAAATTGTAGTTAGAGACGCAAAGATATTCTCCATGGTATTTCCAGCCTCCTGTCTACCTTTTCAAAGCTTGCACTTGGAAGCATGAAGCTCGTGGAGGCTGGGAAAACGCCACAGCTATGAAAGTTCATCCTGTCTGCTAGCAATAGGTCTCGAAGGCTTTAATTTAGAAGTGCATGTTCCAAACACCGGTATACATATTCACTATTTGAAATTGATCGGCGTGCTTCCGAGGTCCGGGAATGCTGGCAGCTCTTCGGAGCAATTGCCGTCCATCCACTTGCGCATGGATCGGCGGCTATGCTGCGCTCGACGAACATTCCGTTGCTTTTTCCCGCCCTAGCAGCATTCTTGCCAGCCACGAGCCAACACGCGGGAGAGAAGGAGTTTTGCCTTCGTCCAGTCGCTTGGTGGTAGCTTTGGCGAGAAGCTAGGCACATCCATATCCTTGTTTCCGATCACGTCTTTTGTAAAATATCAGTATTATCGATACTGTGGCACGATCTGAGAAGAAGATGCGGACAGAGGAGTATTCCAATAGACAAAATACAGTAATATGACTTATTCCATGCTTCAGACTAAACGTTTGGTTTTTTTTTACTCTCGTTCCTATAACAGAATATCGATGACAGCTATCAACCCCAGACTTCCCTCCTTCAAACCCATGTGTAAGCCATGCCATAAATCATACGCACCAATGAAATCGAGTGGAGAACACCTGCAGATAGAAAAATTAGACCCAAGCATGCTCTAATGACACATATTTCCGCTTCCACTCCCGGACTGTTTCGACTTTGCCGAATGCGGTAAATTAAGTGGTCTCGACTCCTAGTCTGTAGACATGCCATAGCAAACCTTTCGACGGACACGGAAATACAAGACTAGTCTAACTAAACAACCAATTCGAGTAGAATGTTAATAATCTGCAAGCGACGTTGAGGGCATCATATATGAAGCTCTCGAAACCCCGGTCTGTATCTCGCTTTCCAACAACGATCCTCTTCCTCATCCAAGCTACAAGTTCTACAACTTTTCCAAGATCAATTGATCAACAATTTTAAACGTGATCTACCATCTACATCCCTCCTCAATTTCAAAATGCACTTCTCCAACGCCGCCGCGCTTACTTCTGCGCTCTTCTCCACTATTGCCTTTGCCGCACCCGCCGCCGAGTTTGGCTGGACGCCGTTGACTGCCACTGTGCAACTTGCCAATGATCAAACTGGCGCCAACGCAAATGTTGTCATTCCCATCGACGGTGTGAAGCGACCCGTTCAGGAGCTCTGGGGCAATACCGCCGTCGCTTACAATGGCCTCGTTTTCGCTTCGAGCGCTCAGCTCACGGGCTTCCAGCAGACCACCGTCTGCACCATCACCCAGGAGTGGCCTAACCTGATTGCATCTTTGGACGCCGAGATTACTTCGCTGTCCCTGGGCCGACCCGTCGACCTCTGCTCTGCTTATATTGTTTGCGAATGTGAGGGCATGGAGGACTTCTTTTAAGGAAATGATTTTTTGAGTATTGCATGTCGAAGGAAATAATTTGGGGCATTCTACAGTACATGTTCCTTGTTTTTGCATTGTTGGCAAGGGTTTGGAAATACCATATCTAGAATTTGTATCTATGTCATCTACCAAAACTTGACACCCCTCTTAGTCTATCTACAGAACAATTAATTCTTAATTATTGATTGAAATATCTTCAGCATTGCTTTGATACTTATGTACCGCTAACAAAATATGTACACCCATATGCTCCAATCCATGCAACTCGATCTTAGGCTGTGGTGTTCTTGCTCTCCTCCCGCTCTTTCAACACCTTTCGAACCTCGGGCAAGACGTAACGCCCGTAGTCGATAACATCATTGAGATTATCATAGCCACGGATGGAGATTAGCTCGGCCCCGAGATCAATGTAGTCCAAAATGGAATCGTTAATCGTCTTCGGCGATCCGACGAGCGCAGTCGATGCTCCACGCGCATTCGTCGCAGTAACTGTAGGATACCACAGGGCGCGATCTTGAACTTCGCCCTTGGCTGCAATATCTAACAGCCTCTGAGAGCCAACATTCTGCGGAGTCGGGTTATTTGCGGGGCCCCTTGCGGGGCCACTTGTCTCCCCCTTTGCACGGGTCTTGTTCAATATATCCAGAGTTCGGTGGGCCTTTGCCCAAGCGAGCTCCTCGGTTTCGGCAATGATAGGACGGAAAGTGACCCAAATTCGCGGTCGGTCATTCTCTGCGCGACCGGCCTTCGCTGCTTCAGCATAGATACGATCGATTTGTTCTTTAGTTTCCTTCAGTGGTTCACCCCAGAGTCCGAAGATATCGGCGAGCGAGCCACCAATACGGTAGGCTTCATCTGAGGAGCCGCCGACTGAGACTGGAATAGTACCGTTGAGGGGACGGACTTTGTTGCTGTATTGCTTGAATTGGTAGTATTTGCCGTCCCAGTCGAATGGATCCGCTGACTCCCAGGCACGGCGCACAATCTTGATGTATTCTTCAAGGCGTGCGTATCGCTCATCCTTGGTAAGAAAATCGCCTTCCCTGGCTTGCTCCGCATCACTGCCGCCAGCGATAAAGTGGACAACAGCTCGTCCAGAGCTGAGCTGGTCGAGAGTTGCGAGAGCTTTGGCTGCGACGGTTGGGTACAAAGTGTTTGGCCGAAGCGCGATAACTATCTTGAGATTCTTGGTCACCGACGCGATCGCGGAGCCGACTGTGAATGGATCAAAATAAGCCGAATCGTACGGCACTAGGGTGTAGTTGAAGCCATAGTCGTCCAGAGTCCGAGCATAGCGGGCGAGATACTCCGGGTCAATTGGAGCATTTGGAATTGGATTGACTTCCGTCGATGCATTGGGAAATGTCACACTGATGAATTCGGTAGGCATTTTGGAATTGATTCTTTTCCGTCCTTATTATCTTGAAGTGGTAAATTAATGAGTCTGGAGATCAACAAGCTACTTTATACCCGTGACAGGTGCGTCTATCATCTGCATGTAGCTGCAGCTAAAATGATGCCAGGTTCTACATGATTGCGCCTTATCACGAAAGTCTCAACATTATTAAGCATGACCAACTGAATTCCGCACTGTGGAAACATTAGTGTGAGCTCGATTGTACTTTATCTATTTTTCCGGCACATTATTCACTTCATAATGGAGCAGTTTCACATCACTCTGCGGGAAATCACGCAATCAACATCTTACGGCACGAGTGGTCGGCCAATGTCTTCACTGTTTTCGAAATAGACAGGAAGGTAAATTGTCAGAGATTCAGAGATAAGGAAATCATTCTACCCTATCTTGGGGTTTCATTAGCAGGGAATCAATGTTATTATTTCCCGACGATCCGACATTCACCGGGGAGAACACAAATAGTATTTATTACTATGGATGTTAGCGCAGGGTCATTTTTTTGAACTTAATCATGCTCTAAACAACGCTTAGACGCCTGTAGTTATCTTAGCTGACAAACATTGACTCGAAATATAAGAATACCCACAAGTCTGCTCTTTTCATAAAAATTTCAGGGCAGCTTCGTGCCCCTACTCTTTAAGCATACCATGTCTATGACATAGCTTCTCATATCTACCACCGAGCAGTGATAAATGAACCCATATTCGTCCATCCCGTGCTGATTAAAGAAGGCCGTCATGTAGCAGAGGTCGCTGGACAAGGAAATCGCGGTCGGCCCACATTTTTCTCTTGAAGGAAGGAAGTTTGGCATATCTCTGCTGTCAACTCATTTGTACTTTATGGAACCTTGGCCCTCATAGCTTCTTGATTGACGGACTATAATATCAGCATTTTTATAAATGATTCCTTGGATGTGGAGCTTCATTACATAGGTTTTATTGTGACATTGTCCACGGTGTGCTTCCATAATCGCGTTGATACGTCGACCCACTGCAATCATGAGTCGAGCTTTTCCTCCTAATCCAACGACAGCTTCAAGTTACCTCAAGCAGCTTGAACTGGGAACTCCAATTTTGCTTCCCCTTATATCAACTCAGTTTCCCCATATCCTCACCCTTGCTGCCCTTCCATCACTCTCTGTATTGCACCCAAACAGATTGTCCTGTGCACAGACAATCTTTACCATCACTGAAGTTGCACTTTTAGGCCTTTCATGATGGATGATTATCCTCGCGTAGCCGGAAGCTCATATAACGCGGTCGAGGCCATCTCTGAGCGCGGAGCATTCAACTCCAACTCACACGGAGGCAGCTTCTCCGATCGAGATTTGTAAAAAGCCTCATCTATCGCGGCTTGACGGCGCCGGCGCCGGCAAAAGAAAATGAGCCCCGCTATTCCTATGCAGACGGGGATGCCGACTCCTGCGCCGACTCCAGCAGCGATAGCGACGTTTGTACCGGAGCCATTGTTGTCATCCACTTGAACGCTATGCTGTATATTACTGGTAGTTGTTTTTTGATTTGTAGCTATCGCTGATGTGGATTGATTAGATATTGTCGTGGTAGTCTTGGTCGTTGGCACAGAGGTTGTCGATACTGAAGTTGAGGCTGAGGCTGAGGCAGAGGTGGAGGCAGAGGTAGAGGTAGAGGTCGACGAGGTTTTGGTTATGACGGTTCCAGATCCAAGGTGGAGAATGAGAGTCGAATTTCCACAGCACGAATTATCCGATCCGCAACAAAAGTAGCCTGATCCCAAGCTAGGACAAGATGACATCCAGTTGTCTAGTTGCTTTCCTAGATGATCATTGATTCCATCAGATATGGGTGAATTTCACAGCGCGAACTTCCTGGACGACGTACCGCTTGTGCAGAAATCTGGGCAATTGTCGCTCTTCCATGTGGAATCTGTGCATGTACCTCGAAAAAGATTCTGCCCTTGTTGACAGAGGCCATTAGTGAGGTAGGTGAAGCCTGGTCCACAGCATACACTGACGGAACCATTCTGGTAGCAGGGAGTATTATCTGTCGCCTGGATCCCATCCGGAAAATAACACGATTCAGAGACAGCGGTCCAGGCAAAGAAAGTTATCCACACAAGAACGAAAAGAAGGTGCGTATTCTTGAATAGGACCATGATGTTGTCCGCGATGTGGCCAAAGCCTAGGAGGCCCGAAGCACACTGCTGACAACTATAGGGACAGCAAAATTTTGGATGGGCCTGACTTTTATGGAATTTGAATCTCTCGTCCTGCAAAACAAGCCGCGGTGTCTCGACGCAGATACGGTGCAGTAGCGTCGAGGGCGTGGCTGTGATGCATTTTTGGTCGGCGCTAACGGGTCGAATCACCCTTCACCATGAAGGGTCCAACAGTCAAAGAAGAAAACGAGTACTCCTAATTTACATAGAAATGCCCCACAGATCTCCTAAAGTCCATGAATCAGTAGTTCGTGAGAAATACGAAACTCGACGAAAAAGTCCTTTCTCTAATCTGCGATTTTGGTTTCATAAAAGACAGGCAGACCGCAGGCCCCAAAAATGTCGTCTTACCTTTTGACCCTCTCCATAAGCAGGTTAGCGCAATTCGTCAGAAGAAGCAGGGAGCAGTAGAGGAAGAGAAAGGAAACATCCGCAATCAAGCGAAAATGTGGAACTGCTATCTGAGCAACTTAGGGAATATGGTCTCTACTGAACGGCAGGAAAGACGGCCAGTGATATTCTGTAGCTTACACCAACCGACCGCTGCCATAAGCCGTTCAAATCTCTACTCCCAATTAATTTTCGTAGCTAGATTGTCGATATTAACCAGGGCCAGCCTAAGCCAGCCACGGAGAGGCTTCGCCTGGACCTCCGGGGTGCGTTGGCGCAGGGTATTTGCGTCGCTTAGCGCCTTGTTCTTAGCCGCTATAGTATATTTTTGTACCTCTAGTGTGCCTAGAAATTGCATGAAACAATAATCATGTGTAGCTCAGGTTATATACATCCTATTAGTCGAGAGGAATCTCGCCCCCGTGCCCCTCGTGCTATGGGGTATCATTCTTCCCCCTCCCCCAAACTTGGCTCCAGATCCGTACGTGTACATACAATCTCAATAGATTGTTGTCATTAGATGATTTTATCCGGTAGGATTTTGACCAACCTTCTTGCTTGACGAGGAGTTGACGCAAAGAGAAGATGGCAGGTATCGGCTACCTCTAGAGCAGATTACTCTATTTGGTTTAAGCAAGTTTTAGCCGGGTGACTTCCATGTATATTCTACACCATAAAGCATAGTGATTTGAGAAATAAGATCTTTGCTGTAAATGTTTATCTGCAACAGGGATTCTCTTTGGTATACAGAACCTGGCGTTTGGAATATTCACATCAACAAATATACAATATTATAGACACGCTATCCCCGATTATTAAATCCCACTACTTCAACTCAACCAACCCTCTGAAATCCCCCCTCAAAAACCCAACAGCCCCCTCGATCAAACTCTCCTCGACAACACCATCCTGCCACGTAACCGCCAGCACCATACACCCATCACCCCCCGTTACAACAGAAACGCCAATCGCATTGCCAATAACACTCGCACACTGCGAAAACACCATCCCCTCAATCCGGGGCTTCCCAGGCAAAACCTCACACGACAAGACGCCGACATTCGAGACCTCAAAGCTCTTGTCGCGTTCACTGCCAACTTTGGACAGACACAGTTCCTGCTGGAAGTCGCTTACGTATTTCAGCAGGTTGGGGCCTGCATCGCGGCCTTGGCGCTTGACGGCAGCTTCGATTGTTTGCTTGGAGCGTCGGGCTTCGGTCCAAGGGAAGATATGGGTGTCATTGAAGGTTGTGGCGCTGCGGATATATGACTCTTCGAGATCCCCGACGTACACGCCCATGACCTCGTCGGTGATGATGTCTGGTAGCCAGCGGCGGCAGGAGATAGCGCCCGTGCAATTGAGACTCGTGTAGCGGGTTGGGAGATTGGTGAAGAGCGCGCGGGCAAAGGATGTCTGCAGGAGTGCTGTAATACTCGTTTGCTCCTGGCGACAGATATTGCGGAGCGAAGTCACCAGGGACTTGGAGAATGGGACGAGGCGGACGTGAGTCTTTCCTTCCTTCTGGATCTTGCCTCCGCTCCAGAGACCCGGGTCTCTAGGGGAGTAAATCTTTGCTTGGAAGATTTTCTTGGCGAGAAATAGGAATGAGAGTGGCATTGGGTGGATTTGCTCGATGTTGGGTAGCAGTGGTGTCGAAGGTGACTGGATGATGGACTTTGTTTCTCTGCCCTCGTTCTCGGCTAAGTCCAGCGCTCGCAGGAACGTTTGGTGGAAGGCTTTGCCTGAAGTGCCATCACCGAGGGCATGATGGAAAACAAATGCTGCCGTAAATTGTCGTTCATTATTGGGCTCTGTGAGGACGCAAAGTCTCCAGTAAGGATTTGGCGCTGTGAAGGGTATGTTGTGCTGTCTTTCCAGCAGAGTCTGCAGATCAAGGTCTGGAGTCGGCTCTTTATCTGTGGACTCGGTGGGAAAAAAGCCGTCTTTGCGTAGTTCGAACGAGACCACTTGGTCCAAGTTGATCTGCGGCAGTCGAACAAAGTATGGCTGTTGCGTATCATCCGCGGCTGGGATAGCGGACAGCGCCGGGTGCTCCGCAATTAACGTCTCACAGGCGCGGTATACATAATCTTTCACGGACAGTTTAAATCTGTCCGACAGGACATATGTGGCTGTCACTGCGACATTGAGGTAGAACCCAACCTGATGCCGGGCCGTGGAGTACTGCTCCAACCGGCCTAAAAGGGAAATGCGTCAGATGTGATTCGTCAAGGGAAAGGGGAAACGCCTGGCGAGTACTCACCAACGGGGCGCAGCTTTTCGAATTGTTCCATAATTGCAGTCCACCAGTCTCGATGTAGAAGTGGCTATGTGCAGCTATATACACCGGATTTTGTCCGCCGGGTGGGACTTTCCTGTCTGGCCTGCTGTCGCTTTAATGAGGGCAATTAGGTTCAGGCTCAGTGAGTAAATGTCAGCACGCGCTCATGCTCAGTGATTTGATCAATGCAGTCATGTGATCGTTCAGTGACCAATCAGCCCTGCTCAGTGATCGCTTGTGGTGGATCAGTGATTATCGGAGGTTCAACAACCTTCTTACTTGATTCTTAGTAGATAATGTTTTCTTAGCATCAGGAATGGTATAGCTCAACCAAAATATTCGGAATATGATTATCTACTCGTAATACCAAAGATATGCTACCACCGACCGATGTAGATAAATACCTTATATCTACATTATCACGCCCTAGAATATTTTCTGTATCCCGAAGAATACGTATCATACCATTTCAAATATCACGATATTTTAAGATAAGGTGATCAGCTTCGAGCGTTGAAATATTAAGTTGTGAAATATTACATTTAGTATGGTGTTTGGGGGTGGTTCGGTCGGTTAGATGGCCCGCTCGTTTATGAAAACGTTAGCATTCAGGGAAATTGAATACAGAGTATACGCGGTTTTAACCTGAAGGAGCAAGAACTAATGCTGTATCCTTTTATGCATCTTAAACCCTTGTGTACCCCTTATATCCCGGGTCAAACTTGGAATCTGACTAAACTTGATCAGAATGTCGGTTGACTGGGCAAACATAAGACTGGTTCCTCAACGATTTATCCATAGAGATAAGCGACGAAGGATGGCACATCTAATTTCTATATAGATCGGCAGTAAGGTTAAATACTTTAATTTCGAAATAGAATGCAATCTGGATACCGAACGTATAGGTCTCGCGGAGTTCTAGTAAAACTCCGCGACAATTAGTATCTACCGAGATCGCCCCCTAGCAGGAGAAGTCCGGGACTCCGCGATACTCGGTACATACCGAGCCCAGCCTTTAGCAGGCCATGGCGATAAGACCGGCGTATATATTGTCAAGTTCGACCATGACTTTGATTTTAAATGCAGCAAGAATGGCATCCAATCACACCAGGCCCTCTCTGCATTTCACGGCTGGCTTCTGGATCAATGATCCTTGTGCGCCCGGCTATGATCCGGTCACGGGCTTATACCATGTCTTCTATCAATGTAGGTGTTTCCGGTGCCGTGGGTGGATTCCACTGACATTACCCAGGCAATCCACATAGCACTGAATGGGGCTCTATGTCATGGGGTCATCTTACCAGCAAAAACCTCATTTCCTGGACACCCTCCAAATCTCCCGCTTTAGTTCCCGACCAGCCTTACGATCGTGATGGAGTCTTTACCGGTTGCATGGTACAACCTACAAATTCCCAAGATTCTCTTAAAGTTATTTACTCGTCTGTCCGTCGGTTGCCTTTTCACTGGAGCACACCGCCATATCCTCGCAACGCTGCTGGCCTAGCAATCGCCGAATCTAACGATAATGGAGAGACTTGGACGAAACTCTCTGAGAACCCTTTCTTGATGGGCGAACCCAAGGGGCTTCAAGTAACTGGTTTCCGTGATCCCTTCCTATCAGAATGGCCTGCTTTGGACCAACTCCGTGGTCAGAAGTCCCTCTACGGTCTTGTCTCGGGCGGAATCGACGGCTATGGACCGACGGCCTTCCTATATTCAGTGCCGCATGAGAACGTATCGGAATGGCACTATTTGTGTCCATTGGTCGATATGTCTGCGCGGTTTCAACCCTCACAGAAGTGGACTGGGAATTTCGGCGTCAACTGGGAATGCGCAAATTTTCTGACGCTTAGATCCGAGAGCACTAGCCGCGTGTGCCTCATTCTTGGTGCGGAGGGAGACGTGGAACGGGAACACATCCGGAATTTCAAACACCACCCACACGTTCCTCCAAGGACTATTCGTTCTCTACTGTGGATGTTTGGTGACCTGCGAGCTGGGAGAGACACCACTCGTGTTGACTTCACCCATGGGGGATATTTGGACTGCGGGTCGTTGTATGCGGCAAATTCGTTTTTCGATGCGTTATCCCAGAGACATATAATGCATGCATGGATTCCTGAAGAGGACATTACAGCCGAATACGCCAAACACAAAGGGTGGAATGGTGCGTTGGCTATTGCTCGCGAACTCTTTCTCCTTTCCATACCAAGTGTTACTCGAGCCCTTCACAGTCCTCTGTCCGAGATGGCATCTGTCGAGAAAGTTCCAGACAAAGACGGTTCAGTAACTATACGCACCCTCGGTATTCGGCCAGTTGAAGAGATTACTCAGCTCCGCAGGCACTGCGATAATGTTTGTAAACGCTATCGTATTCCACTCCCATCTTCGACAGCTCGAGAAACACAGGCACTTTGCTCCGCGTTATTCACTACCTGGGAGCTCGAGGCAACCATTGAAATTGACCCAAGCTGCTGCATTGAGGTAGGCTTCTCAATCTGCCACAATGGCGACCCGTCCATATGCATCACCATCGCCTTTTTGCTACAGGAAGAGACGATCAGGGTCAACAAGGGAAGATCAGCGTTCGATCCAAACATACGCAATTGCCCTGAGCAAGGTCCCTTTACACTCTTCTATAGAACCAATGATCAAGCAGCCAAACCCAGAGACAAATTGGAGGACTTACATATTCGCATTATCGCCGATGCAGACGTTTTGGAGATCTTTGCAAATGATCGATTTGCTCTTACAACGATGGTCTATTCTCCGAGTTGTATTAGTCCTGCCATCGTATCAGCATTTGCAGAGGGGGGCTCAGGGAGCGCTTTTATCAAGGATGTGACTGTTTGGAATGGTTTCTCGAGTACTCGGAAATAAGATGTAAATGATCTCGTGTCAAGGTGCTTTTAAGGTTATCTCACTATTTCATGGTACTACCGTTAATCGGTGCGTTTCCCTTACAAACTAGCCTCTGAAAGGCGCCCTTCCAGTACTTCTTGTATCATCATCAAGGACGGGCTCTGCTGCAATAATGTCTTGTCGACGCGACCTGGTGCTTGGTAACTTTGACGGAACTGGGGTGAACATAGCTCACTTAAACAAGGAGTATTTCCTGCGGTCATGGCGGCCACGGAAGTAATGAAAATACTATCGCCCATATTAGTAAAGCTATATTCTCCCAATCTTAGAGATACTTTCGACAAACCTAACGAATAATGTCCACCTGTTCACATGACAGTTATCAAACGCCGCAACAATGCTCGGTGTCAACAACACGTAAGAATCGAAAAATCTCCGGCAGTGATTCAGAAGGTGGGAGGAAACGGCTGCATCCTGCATCGCCTGATAAACGGCCGGCCAGTATATGGAAAGCTTGCAGCAGTAGTACTGGACTCGCAGAAAGTTTGACAGAGGGCAGGGCGGTATTTTAATCGATTCCAAGGACTGTGACACATCGCCTTTTTCAAAACGGATCATTTCGGGTAGGCAACGATACCACTCTTCCAGCTGGTGTTCCAGCTCCAGTGCGATACTCGGTGCATACACGTACTCTCCCGTGGATGTCGCCTGAACAGCTGTGTTGCATCGATGTAGCATACGCCTCATGGCAATCTCAGCTAGGAAATACGATCGCGTATTTCCCTCGTTTGAGAGAGTGGACAGTGCACTATCCGGGGAAGCAGGCGCAGTAACAGCTAGCGACGTGTTCTCTGGCTGAAAATGCCATGTCTCCTGGCATAGTGGCAGTGGGACATGTTCATCCAGACACCATATGCCACTCTTGGGGACATCCAATTGGCCAGCAATTTCGCTTCAATTAAAGTCAGCCATGAATAATACTTAGCAACGTTGGACTGCCTACTTCTCGAGTAGTAGTGCACTCCAATATGCACGTCGAGTTTGGTCAACGGTATCTGGATCATCACCTTCCAGCCCACTAGATTAGATACATCAGCACGGCATTAATATGGCTAGGGTGGGTGTATCACCTTTTGATGATATTCTGAATCTTGGAAGATGCAATCAAGCAATAGTCGTGTGCCTGGCATGGCTTTAACAGACAGCAATAATACAAACTGATCAACACTAAGCATTGAACACTGCGAACACTGCACTCGGAGATGATGATCGGCAGCAAGGCGACAGCGGTTTGAAAATACGGAATATCTGGGACTGCATCTTCTCCCTCGACAACAAGACCGACCGCGACCACAAGAAGGGAAAGGCAAGTTTCCGAAGAAGGAGGCAAGGGTCCAGAAAGTACCCGAAAGTACTCTTGTGAAAATCCCGAGGGCAGAATGGGATACCAGATGTGAACACGTGCGGAGAATGCAGCCAAGGCGCTAACGTGGTAATCAGTTGCCGATACCTTATTCACATTTGGCTCGACCTACCTCGCAATATGCCGATGACGAACAACAAGCATCCGTGTACCTGCGTTCGCGTTGGCCTCGAACGTGGTAGTCCGTTCCTCCCGTAGCAGGACCTGCGCGAAATCTGCGTCTAAGCCTAGCACATGCATGAGGGATGAATTACTAAGCAGCTTGGAAGGCAAGTCGAATGGCGAATCTTCTTGGCTTTGCCAGACTTCATAATCCGACCGGGACCCCCCAACATGAACGCTCGGGGATATGGGCTGTGTGGGAAGTATCACGCTGACAAGTAAATCGAGACGTTTATTGATGGCACTCAGTTCTTCCTCGACGCTGTCCCCAATGTTAGTGCTTTCTTCGTGGTGCGGAGAGAGTGGTCACGCACCGATCGGGGGGCTCCATTGGCGGCTCTTGGTAGATGCAGCGCACGCCGCGAGTTTGGCAATAGTGGCATGACGGCCTTTGCGAATCACACTTAGTTCTTCGTGTGCGACATGCATCGCATGCCAGGGTCGTGCGTTTCCTCTTGTTTGGGCGGCGTTCTTCCATAGTCAAGGGTACGGTTTGGAAGCATAGACGGAGGCGCTCGGTATAAATCGCGGAGGAGGACGTGGCCTCCGCCGATTGAGGGTGCGGTACCCCGCACTTGACCCGGCACCTGACTCGTTGGAGAATCAACGATGCTCCGCGGGCCAAATCTGGGTTTAGTAATCGGATAGTTAAAATCTACTACCTCCTTTCTCGAACATTTCGCAATGAGCTGTAGCTACTAGATGGGCCACCAAGAGTCAACTATTTCCAGGAACACTGCGCTACCGTAATCATGTGCATTTTCCGTAGACATATAAGGACTCTCATTCACACGCGCGCGCTTCGTCGCGACCAATTTCATACTGTTTTATCTTTAGCACTCTACACTTTACTATTCACCAAGATGACTCAAGCAGGCCCCACTCTGAAGCTGGGAAACTATGTGTAGAGAGCAGCTAATTTTGAGCGATCTGATTGATGGAGACAGAAGAGTGAAGGTAAACACCGAAGCTCCAGCACTTCTCCTTCTCTGTTCATTACAGTCTCAGTATTCGCTGTGGAATTCACTCTTTCACCGAAGAATAGGCTCTTCTCCAGTTCTGGTGGAGAAACGGAAACTATTTGACTATTCAGTCGAGAATAACGACTTTGGTCTCATTGATCTGAGAACATTATCTATAATCATCGCTGCGTTTTATTCCAGAGCAATAAATACAGTATCGGGTATGGGCGGGGATTCACCTAAGAAGATTTGACCGAACCCTTAATGCTGAAAATTCGTCGCATGGGTTTCTTAAGTTTCTACTAGGCTGGAAGTCATTGTCTTGGAAGGTTTAGCTGTCACAAGCATATACCATCACGATCAACCTACGGTCAGGGGCCAATAACGGCTACTAGGATACAGCTATACTGGAGGTGGGGCCTTCTCTTCTTAACGGCTAATTGGGTTTGGAGGTCATTTGTCACATAATTGGCAAAAGTAGAGGCTCAGTTTAGGTACGCGGAAACATTCATGAGACTCGAGTGCGAGACCTCTATTGACTCCATTTGCTCGCTACATGCCCAAGCCCTGTAAGAAGCGTCGCCGGATGTCTTTGCAAATCTCAACATTGTTCCGTGCACGCTCCTGAGAATCGCGTGCCCGCCTCGCCAGCCATTCATTCCGGTCCTGGATAAATGCCTCCATTCGCTCATCGCGCTGCTTAACCATAGCCTGCTTCTCGGCACTCATGCTGCTCACATCTGGCTCAGGTACATCATCCGAGGGCGGGAACTGAGGCTTGCGTGGGATACGCTTCTCCACGGGCAGGATGTCGAGCTTTGGACCGGGAAGGGTTTGGTACCAGTACGCGGTAGTACTCCAGTCATCCCGAAGATGGTTCGCATGCCCAGACTCCAGGGTCACTCTGATCTTTGTGTTGAAACGCACGGGGTCCGTCAGGTGCCAGCGGTAGCTAACCTGGTAGTTGGGTACGTCTTCTTCATGGATGATAGTGCCGCAAAACGGGTACGCATTCTTCTGCATGCCCCATCCCTGCGTAAAATAGTCCTCCCCACCAGTACCATGCATGCTAGGCGGCCAAGTGTCGTCGTCGATGAAGATCATGTCGTCGCCTTCACCCCACCAGGTTCCCTGGAAGTGTACGACGGAGTGGTTGCAGCCAATGTACTGCCCGCTGCCTTCTGTTTCCAAAATGACGTAGTTGTCCTTTCCGTCTAGGTTCGGCACTTGCGTTTCGAGGCTGTTGGTCTGAATGCGGGACGGTGCCCAGCCATTCGTGGGGTTCATCCGGCGCCAATGAGCGTGGAAATAAAGCGTATCCGCTGGCAAAGGCTCAGGGTACAGCTCATAGTCGATGTAGAAGTACTGGAAATACGCCTCGTCATTCTGGTTCTCGATCTCAATGCGTGCGCGTTTGTTGAACGGCATAGTCAGATAGCAGTTGAACGCAGCAGCACCGCCGAACCTCTTCTCCTCGGATGGCTTGACTGACACCGTAAAGGGGAGAGACTGAAAGTTGGCCGCCATGGAATGACCAAGACAGAAAAAATCACCGATGGGCGCGATAACGTTCGGAGTCTCGGAATCGTCCCAGTACATCTTGATGAGTACCTTACGGTAGTAGTCCGGGTCGCTGACTTCGTAGTTCAGGCCGAGGGCGTTGTGGATCTCCATCATCGCGACCCCAGACTTAGAATAGGGAATCAAACCCGGGCCTAAGATCTTGCGGCAGGTCTGCACAAACCACAAGTGCGTTATGGCGCCGGGTCCTTCGAGATCGGCGAGCACAATGGACTCCCCGGGTAGCACCACAAAGGCGTCTTCATTGAGGCCCGTATGGTCCCAACTAGCCACCCGAGCAGTGCGGGCGACTTTTCTCTTGGCCAGGCTGGCCAGCAGATCATTTCCGATAGGCATTTTGCGAAAAATCAGGGCTTTATCGAACTACCGATGTATTTTGATACAAGCAGGGTTTATGACACCGTCCTTGCGTTCTTTTATACCCTCAAGCTGCACTACCAAGCCATTAGATGGACAATCTTCTTTGGCCCGATCCTGAACCGAGACACGCGGAATAGACTGATACCTCCGCGGAGTAGTGTTCCTGGTGGGCTTGGATACAATTTAACTTTCGGTCCCAATCGAACTTTCAAGCAATACCTATGATTCATCTTAGATATTTGCATCAAAGGCCATGAACCCACAAGAAAATTATTGCTCACAGCCCCAAGCCCTTTTGACACCACATATTCGACTGTCGTTATAGATTCACGCCGATTGGCCGTTGGATGTTCAGGTGACCGAGAGGCATGAGCCTTCAATATACCTGAGTTTACCATCACCCAATAGGAAGCCAATCTCGTCAAAATTGCATGTATGCCTCAATGGGCCATCCTTGACTGGAAGACGAAGACCATGTAGCTAAATTCTGAGCTGTCCAACCTCATCTCACATTCAAATGCTTGCGACCGATTGGCCACTGCTCACATGCTGGAGATCTTCGACCAGCCATGCGGGGTAGCGGTAAACCCCACCCTTTGCAAGTAATATCGCTAGAAGCCTTTTGGACCAGTTTTGGTGGCCTCAGTGATGCGCGACCGTTGATGCGACCTGATGGGCGCTTGGAGTCCGTATCACCCTTTGGCAACCCCTTTGCCAAAAGTCTGATCCTTGGCTTATCGCGGTCGAAATAGGTAGGCATGCTCGGCCTCAAGGAGAGAATGAGAGGAGGCTCTTCTGTTACAGCTCTAATTTAACCATTTTGAGCCGCAAAATATTCGGCCTTAAACGCCAGCTTACGCTTTGATTCAACTCATCAAGATACAGGACAGGAGTTTCGTATCGCGGAGCATCGTGGGTTCTCCATTAAGTGCAGGTCAAGCGCGGGGTACCGAACCTTCAATAAGCGGAGGCCACGTCCTCGCAACTTTAGGCGAGCGTCTCCCAATGCTTCCACGCCGTACCCCTAGGTATGGGAGAACGCCGCCCAAACCAGAGCAAACGCACAATTCCGGTATATGACGCATGTTGCACACGGACACTGAAGTGCGATTCACAGAGATCGTCATGTCACTGGCTGCCACACTTGCGGCGTGCCGCTCCATTTGCCAGGCGCCGCCAGCGAAGCCCCCCGGTCAGTACCACGCAGACAACGCTGAAAGTTAGCACAGCGTTGAGGAAGCATTCAATGCCTTTGAAACAGCTTTCGCCTCGGTGCCGATCATCGTTTCGAGTGCAGGCTTCGTAGTGTTCAGTGTTCATTAATGATCAGTTTGTAGTATTACGGTCCATTGAACCTTCAGGTATGCAGAAAAATGCTGCATATTTGTTCTAGGGCTCAATGAATGATACATGGAGAAATGCTGGAAATAGCAGCGACGTATCGCGGAGCTACCAAATCGCTCCGCGCCCGAAGCCGGAGGGGCAAAAAAGAGCCAAACTCAATCAGTCCGTGTAAACTCGAGGCACATCCCCGGCTTTTCAATCCACTTTATGATTCCCCCATATTGCGTCCCCATGACTTGCCATTCGTTTTCAAAATCTTAACATCCCTGAAGACGTCTTCTCAGCGCTAAAGCCACTAGAATATGTCTATAAAACCCTCTGTGAACTCCCGGGCAATTGGGTTCCTAACTGCAAAGACCACTTCCCTTTCAATCACATATTTCCCAACGAGCGAAACTCTATGGCGGCCATGTATGAGTTCCCATGATGAAGTTAGCCCCTCCATCGGTGCAATCTGAATTTTCAGCTAATGGCTCGTCCCGCAGCGTAGACTACTCGGTCATCAACCCCGCCAATAAGTGGCGCATGCTGAGAGAACAATGGCGCTTCGCGTTGTGGTGTACGTGCCCTCTCCCCTGATATCCATTCATACAGTCAGCTTTGACTCACTAAGAACCAGCTCTTTGGATATCCAGTGGTGTGGTCATGCAGGGCTACGATCTCGTCGGTGGCGGTCAACTAGCTGCCTTGCCCCAATTCCAGAAGAAATTTGGCATTCTGGAGGTGGACGGCAGTTACTTGATTCCAGCCCATTATCTTTCTGCTTGGAGCTCCATTGCTCCAGCTTGTGAGATTGTCTCGACATTTATCTTCGCGCCCCTGCTCGAGAAGTTTGGACGGAAGCCTGGGATTCTGGTGGCTGCCTTCATCTCCGCGGGGGGTATCCTCCTCCAGCAGCTGGCAGGTGATTGGAGAGTACACCTTGCTGGTCGTGGCATAAATGGTACATCTTCCGATCACTTGCGCCCTCATTCAGCGTTACTGACATTCAAATAGGCATTGCCATTGGGATGATGTTCACCATCTCTCCTCTCTGGATTGGAGAGACCTGTCGGCCCGAACTTCGGGGATTCTTTCTCTGCTTTTTCAACACGAGTATTGTCTTTGGACAATTTGCAATGTGAGCAACCATCGTGATTATGGCGATCGATCTCGGCTAACAAATCATTGTTCGATTTAGTGTGGCTGTATCGAAAGGGAGCAGTTATCTGACAACTAAATGGTAAGATAAAAAGTCTTTGCTCGTATTCTCTTGCATTTCCGACCTATACTAACTTCACTTCTTAGGCAATGGTGGCTACCTGTTGTCTCCATGTACACGTTCCCTCGTGAGTCCTTTACTTCCACTTCCGTTTGGTAGATCCTTCTCTTTAACCAGTGTGCTTAGTTATTCTCGTGTCCGGGTGGTTCTTTTTCCCAGAATCGCCTTATTGGTTAATCCGTCAAGGCAAGACAGCCCAGGCCAGGAAATCTCTGAAGGATGTGTACGGATTCAAGGATGAATTATTTTATGACGCCGAAATCAATCGCATGCAATCAGAAATCCGTTTGACAAGAGATCTTCAAGGCGACATCGATGCGAAACACAGTGGCCGAATTTGTGGTATCAACTTCTCGGCCGAGGCCGAGTGCTTCCGAGGCACCAACCTCAAAAGGACACTGACGGCCATCTTTGCAGCGAGCGCTCAACAGATGATTGGTGCGACTTTCGTTATAGGCTACGCGACATACTTCCTTGAACTCATCGGCGTCAGTAACTACTTCAACGCCTCTGTAGCTCTATATGTTGTCATGCTTCTCGCGAGTATGGCTGCTTTTCCACTCACTGAAATTGTCGGTCGCCGCACTTTGATTGTCGGGCCTCAGTTTGCCCTTTGTTTTATGCTTC
This sequence comes from Penicillium brasilianum, assembly GCA_001048715.1. Lineage (NCBI taxonomy): Eukaryota > Fungi > Ascomycota > Eurotiomycetes > Eurotiales > Aspergillaceae > Penicillium > Penicillium brasilianum. Next base: position 1,759,455 of record CDHK01000007.1, on the reverse strand, counting down.
TGCTCATTGGGATCATGGGATGTATCCCCAATCGAGCCAAAGCCAGTTGGGGCATCGTTGCTTTTATATACGTCTGGGCTATCATTTACCAGCTTTCCATTGGGGCTACAGGATTTGTACTTGCATCGGAGCTTGCCACCATGCGCCTCCGCGGTGCGACTCAAGGCCTAGTCACTATTTCGAATGCTGCTTGGGGCCTTATCATGCAGTTCACTATTCCTTACATGGTATGTCTCCATTCCTTGCTACACTATCCAATATGTTTACCACCCCCCGGCCCGGCTCCTGCTAACATTCTTCCATGAAGATTAACCCTGATGCTGGAAACCTTGGAGGAAAAGTGGGATTCATTTTCTTGGGCACTGGCTTAATTGCTGCTGTTGGGGGATTCTTCCTGTATCCAGAGACCAAGGTAAGTCTAGACTCTACTTTGCAACGAACATATGCTGAAGTTCTCTTTAGGGAATATCATTCGAGAAACTTGACGAACTGTTCGCTCTGAAGGTGAAACCACGCCACTTCAAGCAAATGGCGCGGGATGCTCCTCATATTGCGATAGGAGAGGTAAAATTGGACACCACCACCGTCCATGTTGAGCGAATTGAGGCTTGATGCTACGAGAAGACCGGGACAGGCTGATTCTTTGAGGATTTTGAACTTTATTTTTTAGGCTTACTCTCATTGATAAATGTAATGCAACATACGAAGCCGCCGTGTCACTACCCCGTCGAAAGGCTGAAACTTTTCGATTATAAACGTCTAAGCTTCGTCAGGGCCCATGAATGGCCCGAAGTCCTCGACGACCACGGTTTAGTTGGGCCGCGATTAGGCCTCAAGGTCTGAACTGGGTCCTTAAGGCTCCTCCTTTGAGTCCTTGTCTGAATCTCTTCGGAATTCAATTTTGTATCAGCAATACATGACATTTTGGATAAGCCTTGTTCTGCCTCGATTATGTTACCCTTTTGCTACCAGACTCTCCAACTGATCAACTGGTATTGCGCTGCTAGATGGGATATGCCCTGATACTCTAGGTGTAAATAGTAGTGGCTCTACGAACTGGGATACCAGAGTATCGCAAATTCAGCCAGGGGCCATCCTAGCTTCGTATCATCCCAAGTCAGACGTATTAAGTGATAAGCGTGCAATAACTGCCATGTGGTTAAAAATTCACACTTAGTCCCTGACTCTCTTATGGTCCCCAATACTGCCTACCTAAATGGCTTATTAAATGCATGACACCCGGACCGGAACGCTTTTTTCACTCTTAGCCATGCCTCTGCACCTGGAAATATCCACTTGTTTCGATATGGTTGGCCTGCTCTGCATATTTCTAAGACTGTATAAATATGTCAGTATTGGGAACATATACTTAAAATACTCAGAATTGCAGTTTTCAATTCTGTTTGTATGATACGTCTAGTTTACTCTACATTTGCACTTCATCCTGTATACTTTAGGCATCTCAACCCACAGTTACTTTGCTTGCAGAGTGATATCATGATCGGGCAAGCTCAGAAAGCCATATTTGTCACATTTGCAATACCTCTAAATCAAGTCTCCTCGTTTGTGGAGCACTCGTCCAATCCTGACTATAGGCCCCACACCGAAGAAATCTTATTGATTCTAATTCGGACATTCTGGGTGCTTCCTCCCGTGGAGAAGATATGGGCGTAGGTTGCATTATCGCTCGGGAATAACTGCGCGGTCATTGCAGTCTCGCCCTCGCCTCCGAAGACCTCAACACTAGACCAGTCCAGATAAACCCGCAGGTTGATTTGACCTTCGGCGTTAGCAGCCAGTGGAGCGTAATACGTCGCGGGAAAAGTGCCGTCAAATGAAACATCACCGGAATGGCTTCGATCGACGAATATTTCCTTAGTTGTGAAGTCGTAGCCAACTCGTGTCTGTTGTTCATGGTCTGGGGTAGCCCGAACAATGATTCCGAACTGAGAAGCACCCACGGCAGCTGGATCTCGGTCAGAGAAACTAAGTTCAATCCGCAGTGCCTTTCCAACCGAGCCTAGTGACTTTGTGCCTTGATTCAAAGAAGACCAAGACTGATCGATGCCTTTACGGCTCAAGATGGAATCCCACTTCTCCTTGGGGGCCTGCACCAGAGTGGCTTTTCCATGGATCTTCTTTAGTGAAAGTTCTCGAGGGATTGACATTGCACTGCGCCACGGGCTAGTGGGGATCAGTCCACCGTATTGCCAGTTATTCATCCAGCCTATAGCGATGTGCTCGTCAGGAGACAATCCATTATAGCCCTGGGCCGCGTAGAAATCTGGGCCCCAGTCTACCCAGTTAGCCACTTGGTTTCGTGCCATGGAGTCCGAGAAGGAAATTTCGTCGACATTTATATGGCCCCAGCCGCCGGCTGCGGTGTCAACAATCTGAATCACGGCATTCTGGTTCAGCAGCGAGCCGACATCCCAACTGTTCCAGGAGAGGTTCTCGCTGTTTGTCCCTGTAGCGGACCGCACTATTTGACCATCCACCTTCAAGTACACAGCTGTGTTATTGAGGTCATGGCCGCCACTGATGAGAAAGTTGATATATCTCTTGGAGATCGCGAAGGATTGAGAGGTGAGTGTCCCAGTCGTGGCATCCCCATCTAGGAATGTATTGACGAGGCGCTTGCCTAAGTAGCCAGTCACAGGGTTCTGTCCAGACAACGTGCCGTTAACTGGTGACTGGCCTATGAAGTCTCCAGTGGGGGTCCAACCAAGATCGGCAAAGTTCCCTGTACCTTCGAAGTCTGCAAAAACGATGCTATCGCTTGGCGGGGGCGTGGTCCCTGAAAATAGACTGTCGGCATCGGCGGTGAACGTGGTTCCGTCGAAGCTTCCAACAACATACTGAGTGCCCGAGCCGATAGTTCCAGGGGGTCCGCCAGGGTTGAGTCCGATCATTACGACCCATTTCACGCTGTCGTTGCCACTGCCACCATCGACAGACATTGGGAAAAGATTCGGACACTCCCACACCCCGCCGACAGCGTTGACTGGCCCGAATTCGCTGGCAAAAGTCCAGTTCTTTAGGTCCTTGGATGTGTAAATCAGGAGCTTTTGGAGCTGTGCTAAAGAGATAACAGCAATCCACTTCTTCGTCGGTTTGTGCCAGAAAATATTCGGATCACGGAAGTTGAGGAATTGATCTGAATATGGGGCGGGAGGATCCAAGATGACTGGGTTCGCCGCATCATACGTGGTCCAAGTCATGCCATCATCCAGACTATAGGCGATGGACTGGGCTTGTTGGTTTGCTTGGACTGTCTTCCCGCTTGGCATGGTTTGTGCGTAAGGATACTTAAAGATGAGCGTTAGCCGCCCCGGTTCATAAAAGCATGATAGTATGTGTAAATAACCTACATAGGAAGTATACATGGCAACTAAAGGCGTCTTGCCACTATGGCCAAAACCACTTGTATTGCCAACATCAGCCACGGCAGATCCGGAGAAAAACATCTCAGTGATGTTGTGAGGATAGCCACGGGCGAGGAGGGCGATAGGCTGTTGCTCCCAGTGAGTCAAGTCTCGACTGGTGGCATGACCCCATGACATGGCACCCCACGTTGTTCCGCCCGGATTATACTGATAGAAAAGGTGGTAGATACCCTTGTAATACAGGAGGCCATTGGGGTCGTTCATCCAATTTTTGGGGGGAGTGAAGTGATACTGTGGACGGTAGAGCTCAGTGTGACTAGGCTTTTCCGCAGATACAGCTTGGAATGCGCCGAGCCCTAGAAGAAGGGCCTTGAGCATAACGATCATGGTGAGGTCCTAGGAGCAGCCGAGATGGTCTTGGGTAAAATAATTGTCATATTCAGCGTGGACATAGCGCTATTTATCTTTGCAAGCCCGGTCGTATGACAACTGTCTGGCTTCAAATGCCCCCTTCAATCGCATATGGGCTTGATGCTCACCGTATTAGGTGACGTACTGCGGAGACGTCGGAAGGACTGGCTAGTGCTGAGATGAAGACTTGAGAACATGGTGGATAGACGGACAAAGGCCCCTGCCAAGGAGTTCTGGATTCTTTTTGCCTGCAAGACAAGGTTCGTCATTCCGAGGTTCCTCCGAAGTAAACAAGTCTGCAGAATTTCATACTGAACTGAATCTCAATTCTGCGCCTTCGGGGAAATAGAAACCTAATTCAACAGGAGATTTCCAGAGCCATCGGGGAGTCTGCAGATGGTCCCCGCCTTTTGTGGCTCGAGCTATCATATAGAAAGAAAGTAATTGTAAATTGCGGGGTAACTTGTAAGCATGCACGAGCTGGATGCTGAATCCAGAACTCATCCCCGCTAATTTTCTGGAGTGTGGAGTTCGGTTACGGGCGCTATTGTGGTGGAAATGTATCGCGGAAGGGGTCCCAATCTCCGCGACTATTCCCCTTATTTTCTCTTCTCTAAATTTCCCATCTTTCCAATGCTTGTTTGACCTCTACAGTTACCCAGACTGGCGTAGTGCCATCTATGGAACCTAGGATTAATTCCTGTTTTTCTTTCTCGATCGCTTACCGCATAGTTATTTACCAGGTACTATTTCGGAGCTACCAAAAAAATTCCACATGATTTCCCAAACTCTCTACCAAAACAATTAAGTTATATTGTGCATTAATTCACATAATCAGCAGACCCTTGGAGCGCTAGTAGGAGATTTACAGAGTATGAACCCCGCTAAGCGAAATTTATAGCTAAACCCCGAATAGAACCAAACATAGCGAAACGTAGGACTAACTGGAATTGGACGACAGTGCGGGATATCAAAGAAGGATATATTTATGTATTCTTTGTTACGTTAGGTAGGAAGTGACACGTGGTCAACCAAGTTTTGTGTTGGGTTTCTGTATCATAGTCTGAATTTGCTAGTTCCATAATTTGCTCAAGTATTGCTCGTGGACTTTTAGGGCCATCGGATTTCATAAGCTGGACTTCTTGAACATGGAAAGGGTGTGATTGAATGTTAATAACAGAATGGTTTCCCCTATTATACATGGCAGCCTGACTAGAATTGAGATATCTGCATCAAGGAATGAGGAAGTTTGAACCATCGTTGGGAAGTGGGTTTCTATTGTATCCAACATCCGCCTATCACTCTTAAACATACTTTAGACGCAAACAGCTGCGGAAAGCTCCCATCTTGTAGTAAGCACCTTAGACTCCTGGCGATCAGTGGATGGCATGGCTGTTGGGTAAATATGTAAGTGTCATGGCAGCATTACGAATTTGTTCGTAGAATTTGGCGGAAACAGAGAAATTTCCGTTTCTGTTTTTGGCCAGGCTTGGGAGTTGGCCAGGGCAGTGATTTGAGCGCTCAAAGCGTGGACAGATTGCTGGAGTGAGTAATCGTGGATTCATCCGGGAGTATCGAAGCTCTGGAGAAAGCCGACTAGAATCTGAGAAGAGGCCGTATGTTGCTTAAACTCACATCCTGGGTCGGAGAGAGCATTATAAATATGCTCGAAATTATAATAGCCCCTACATGCCAGTCATAAGATTGACCTAAGTAGTAGTGTACACTCTTCTGATATATGTACGTATATAAGACCGATGTGGCTTAACATGGACATTGACGTTACATCCTTTAAGCGGATTTCTGGCTTTCGGTTAGCGTTTGTACAATGCTTAATAGCTATATTTCTGGTTTGAATTCTGAATTGTCATAGCATTCCTTTCTGGTTTATAGAAAAATTGCCCGCATATTCAATTTCAATACAGAGGGTGAGAGATAAACTACGCACAGGGACAAGAGAGCATGAACTTGGTTCGAGCTATCAGAAAGCAAGGGCACGAAAAAGGCGAAGAGAGAAACAGGAGAAACGTCAAGAAAAAGGCCTATATAGGCCGTGACAGGAAACATCCGTCGGAGGGAGAGGGAATCCCCATCAAAGGGAAGAAACGATGTTGCTTGTATGCCTGGCGCACACAAGCGCAGGGAAGAAGGGGACAAACCCCCACAGGCCCAATATGTGCTATAGGGGTCATAGAGAGAACCAAGACCGTCAGCTCAAATAGGAAGCAAAATACTGAGACATCTTCCTACTACCTACCCTCTTCCTTATAACCCCAACGCATCCGTCCGTACCTAACCGCCGCATATGAATGAATGTTATTCCCTTGCTGATCAAGCCAGCTCAGAGCGAAATCGTTCGCACGTCGACTGATTCCAGTACCACGTTTCCTTGAATAACGGACAAAGCAAGGCCGTCCGAGGAAATATCGGGAAATATCAAATCAGAAATTACCGCCTCCCCTTGCCCACCATAAACCTCAATGGAGCATTCATCGACCAATACCCGCAATTGCACCTTTCCATCTGCATCAGTCTGAAGAGTAGTCTTGTGGATACCGCCAGCAGCAGGATCGTATGAGGTGTTTCCACTTGCATTGCGATCGACCGAAAGTTGGTTGTTAGACTGAACATATTCAATTACCGTCTGTTGAGACCCTCCCTTGCGAACGGAGAGAGACAGCGTGGAGCCCTGCGCAGGAACAAAGGTAATACGAATATCCAATGACCTTGAATGGATGTTGGAGAGCAACGCTTGCCCAGGTGCAAGAGTCTGATTTGTGATAGTCGCAACTGAAGTACCGACCGCGTCCAGTTCGCTCACGGGCAGTTGGAGGAATTGCAGTTTGCCATTGAGTTTCTTGAGTTCCAGAGTGCGAGGGAATGAAAGCATTCCCTTCCACGTATCAGTTGGCGGGTTGACACCATAACTGTTCATAACTGCAGCAAGAACCCTGCGGCCGTCCGAAGCAGGTACATTCTCCCAACTCATGGCCCCATCCCAGTCGCGTCCATAATCGAGCCATAGAGTGGTAGGATCAACCGCATCTGCTGTAAACACGGAGCCGTCGAAAGACCCAGTGAGTGCAAAGACTCCATTACCGCCAGCGGGTGATCCAGCGGCGGGGGTCACAACTAACACCCATTTCTTTTGCGAAGTACCTTGAACCTGAAGTTCAAAAAAGTCTGGCACTTCCCAACCGTTGACACCACCTGGAAATCCCTCAACATTGCTCGCGGCGAAGTCACTTCCCCAGATCCAGTTCATTGCATCTGTAGACGTCCAAAACGTCACTTTGTTTTGTCCCCCGTGCGCCAGAATCATGACCCACCTGCTCGTCGGGCTGTGATAGAACACTTTTGGATCACGTATCTCTAGACCCTGGGTTGAATCGTGTGGTGCTTCTTGGCTTTGCGGTAAGATTGGATTCCCCTGGTACTTTGTCCAAGTCGCTCCCTGGTCTAAGCTATACGCAAGCCTTTGATCCTGTACGCCACTTGAGGGGGCGTAGCCAGTATAAAAGGCAAGGTATGGCGGGTTTGATGATGTCCCAAGCCCTGAGAGATTTTCTGCATCAAAGTATGAGGTTCCTGTGAAAGCCTGTATCCCATCTGCGCTCGAAATTGCAACCGGTTTATAATCCCAGGACACAAGGTCGGTGCTAGTGGCATGCCCCCAACTTAAGTTGCCCCAAAAGTTTCCAGTTGGGTTGTGTTGAAAGAAAAGGTGCCAGATGGAGCCGATTTTGATTAGTCCGTTGGGCTCATTCATCCAGTTCTCTTCTGGCACAAAATGAAAAATAGGACGAAAATCGTAAGGCGCCCTGGGCGTAGGGCTAGCGCTGGTGGTGGTTCTTATACTTTTAGTTAGGGTGCTACCGACCAATGTAGTGCTGGTGGTGCTGATGGTGGTTGCAGTATCGGTGGAGGTTGAGCTGATACTAAGGGAAGAGATCGGGGTGGATAAATCATAAGCTGAATCAAGCACCCTTGCGTCAATCGTCACACCATTTGTACTTCCTCCTTCGGAGAAAAGCCGGACATCAACACCATTGTCCTGAGGAAAGATTTGAGCGGATATTGTGACCTCACCCTGACCTCCAAAGACTTCAACGGAGGACCAGTCAAGAAGAATGCGCATTGTGACTTGGCCATCACCCGAGGGCATCAAAGGAGCAAAATAGGTCTCAGAAAATGTCCCATCAAAGCCAACATTCCCAGATTTTGTTCGATCAACAAAAAGCCTCTTTGTGCTAAAGTCATAGCCAATCCGTGTTTGTTGGGCTAAGTCAGAGGTTGCCCTGAGAATTATGCCGAAGTGAGATGAGGATGACGCTGCAACTCTGTCTGAAAAGGCCACTGTGATATCAAGTAATTTCCCGGAGAGCTGTACGAGCTGATTGCCTTCAGCCACTGTATCAAAGCTGTTAGAATACGCTGTTGTCCGTAAACTGGTCCAGTTTGCCGTAGGTTGCTGGATAAGTCTTGGCCTCTCGTCGATCGTCTTGAGCGAAAGCTTCCGGGAAACTGATAGCATGCTGCGCCATGGAGAAGTAGGAATCACACTAGCGTATTGCCAATTGTTCATCCACGCAATGTTGATTCGATTTGTGGATGGTAATCCATTGAATGTTGTTGCAGCGTAGAAGTCTGGCCCATAGTCCATCCAGTTGGGCCCGTATGGCTCAATTGATAGATTTGAGAAGGAAATTTCATCAATCAGAATGTGCCCCCAGCCAGTCGTACTAAGATCAACAATTTCGATAACCGCAGACTGTCCTATCAGGTCCGTGACATCCCAGGTTGTCGGTATGAGTTGTTCTGCATTAGCGCCAGTAGCCGTTCGTACAACCCGGCCTTGGACCTTTAGGTTGATGCATTCTGTGCCCGGAGAATTGCCACCACCGATGAGAAAGTTAATCTTCTTCTGCGTTATGGTGAAAGTGGGGGACGTGAGTGTTCCAGTGGTAGCATCTCCGCTCAAGAATGTGTTGACGAAGTTTCCCATATTCCCAGCCACAACCTGTTGTCCTGCAAGTGTGCCCTGGGCTGGCCCTTTTCCAACCAAATCTCCAGTAGCAGTCCAGCCATAGTCTGTAAAAGTGCTAGTACCATTGAAATCCCAAGTATCGCTAGAATCACTGCGTTTAGGGAGGTTATTGGTGCTGGTGCTGCCTGTGAAGGTAATCTGATCAATCAATATGTGTCCCCAGCCACCTGTTTGCTGATCCACGATCTCAAGTACAGCGGTCTGACCCATCAGGTCGTTGACATCCCAGGTCGTTGATATGAGTTGTTCTGTATTCGCGCCTGTAGCAGTCCGTACAACCTTGCCTTGGACCTTGAGGTTGATGCATTCTGTGCCCGGCGCATTCCCGCCACCAATAAGGAAATTGATATATGGAAGTGATATGGTGAAAGCCGGGGATGTAAGCGTGCCAGCTGTGGAGTCTCCACTTAAAAATGTATTGACCAACTGATTTCCTGCGTATCCAGCGACGGTTTGTTGTCCCGTAAGAGTCCCTTTAGCGGGAGCAGCCCCGAGTAAACCTCCAGTGGCAATCCAGCCGCGAGACACGAAGTCACTGGCGCCTTCAAAATCTTGAAATATGATTTCTCCAGTTGCAGTTGCAGTCGCAGCTGCTGTTGTTGTTGTGGACCTGATGGATACTGAGGTAGTGGTACTGGTGGATGTAGGTGTCGAAAGTGGAGATTTCGTATCCGCAACAAATTTTGTTCCATCAAAGATTCCCACAATATACTGCGTTCCTGAGCCAGTCACTCCAGGGGGCCCGCCAGGGTTGAGCCCGATTTGCATAACCCATTTCGTATTGGCGTCATCTCCGTCAACAGCAAGTGGAAAGAGGCTTGGACACTCCCAAACACCTCCTACTGCATTCCAAGGGCCAAATTCGCTGGCATATGTCCACTCCTTGAGGTTCGGGGAGGTGTAAATAACTAATTTGTGGAGTTGGGCCAGCGAAACCACAGCGATCCACTTCTGGCTAGCTTCGTGCCAGAACAGAAACGGATCCCGGAAGTCCCGCCATTGGTCTGTATATGGGGTAGGAGGGTTGAGAATGACAGGATTGGCGGCGTCGTAGGTTGTCCATGTCATACCTTCATCCAAACTGTAGGCAATAGATTGTGCTTGCTGCCCGCCGTTGACTGACTTCCCGCTGGGAAGTTTCTGGGATTCAGGGTACTAAGTCCCAAAAGCGTTAGAGTATCCAGCTACCAGGGCTTCATATACTCACATAAGAAGTGTACATTACGACAAATGGCACCTTTCCACCAGTACCAAAGGCACTTGTATTCTGGGTATCGGCGACAGCAGAACCAGAGAAGAACATCTCAGTGATATCACCTGGGTAGCCACGAGCGAGGAGGGCAACAGGTTGGTGATCCCAGTGTATTAGATCAGTGCTGGTGGCATGACCCCAAGACATAGCTCCCCAGGTGTTCCCTCCTGGATTGTACTGATAGTACAGATGGTAAACGCCATTGTAATATAAAAGCCCGTTGGGATCATTCATCCAGTTTTTCGCTGGAGTAAAGTGATACTGAGGACGGTAGAGCTCATTGTAGGTCTGAGCAAATGCTGCCTGGAACAAAAAGAGCCCACGAATCAAGGCTAGCGTAAGCCGGAAAGCCATCGCAAAAGGAGGAATTCAGAATCTGGGAAAGAAGGCCAGTTTCAAGGAGACTGGAGTCACTAATGCTAAAATATTCCCAGGTCGCGGGGCGAAATACTGGCTTTTATAATTTTTTGGTCGTCAGATTTCACATCGCCAAGATACATCTCGGTAGTTCCTGGGGTAAAAGACCAATTCCAGAACTTCCACGGAAACTTCCTCTTCTCTCATGCGAAAGCAAGTATTGGCCAGTAAGGCAAAACGTATTTCAACCCCAGTTTCCGTTTTAGACGGTTAGAACTCTGTCAGAAATAGTAGTGTTAATTACATTTCAACAGGGATGACCTTTGCCGTCACGACAATTCCGTATTGGGTAACTCTCCCGGAGTCTCCTCATGCTTGCTATATGCCATATCACCCTGTGATATGAGACTGGGAATTCAGAAGTCCCCGGTCCAATCACGATGAAATTGGCCAAACTTTGGGTGTCAAGAGGTTCTATACGAGGTGTGGGACTAAGGTGCGCTAACCGCAAATTTATCTTGAGCACGCCTTCAAAGAGATCTACAAGAAGTACATATATCTGGAAAAGAATGGCGAATCAATTAAGGGTGCCTACACGATACAAGGTAATCTGAAACAGCCGACAGAACTAAGCGAAAGGAGGAGGTGTTGCTGTCATAAAATGACAATGGTCGCGGTAAAGATCAACTACAGAGACTAGAATGATTTCTCCAGCTCTTACCATTGATAGGGCCTCTCCCTGGAGGGAGGTTCACCCCGCAAACATAGACCACTCACAGATCTTGATATGTTGGAAGGATGCGTCTTCTCCCGCAGGATTTCTTCATGACCAAAAATAAGGGTCACTGAATCAGACAGATTATTGTGGGGAGAGTTTGATGGCTGGATATCTCAGTTTCCTTTCGCGGAGAAGGATCAAAGCGCGCATTTCCGAGCAGCAGCGAGGATGGGTCTGTACTGAAAGTGTCTCGGGAAATCCTGAGGGCTTTTTCTCATTTTATTTACAAAACTGCGAGCCGCCAGTCAGCAGCAAGATTCCGGGGAATAGATTTCTTCGCTAAAGAGCCTCTGTCCTTGTATACCTACATCCTAATTCTGATACCCGCTTCTCCACGTAAGGCTAGTCGTTGCTGTTGACTATCGCTGTGGCTTCCGACGTCCGCGAAATTCTACACCAGTTTCAGATGGAATGAGTCTGTTAATAATGTAGAGCTTAAAACTGCTCACCGGTATCTTCTTCCGGAAGGCTAGGTTGAACTGGCCTGGTCTGCTGGGGTAACGACCAACTACCTTACTAAAGTCATGATCTCAGAGGTGCAGCATTAAGACAAATCAGACATGAAGAATTATTTTTTTTCTTCAAAGTGATGAAGTTGTGGTTGTTTCGGTCATGAGGATATGATTTTCATTACTGCGTGGTGTTCATTAACTAGGGTATATTTGGGGCAAGTGTGACGCTGGAACCAGTCAGCTCTCGGTTGCCAATCCCTTGTCTCTTGAGGTGAGGGCTGTTCAACCCCGAGAAATGTCATTATGAGCTGGTAGTCAATTTTAGAATCTTTCTTTTGGAGTATCAGAAGCAGATATCACAAAATACGAAATAAGAAACCCCTAGTCTTACTGGGAAAGTTTACGAGCATCCCGAGAGGAATGCGGGGGGATATTTGAACTGATACGCCGTGCCATTTCCCCAAGTTCATACCTCCAAGAATTATCGATGCGGGGTTGTAGAATCTCGCGGAACAGAAACGTGGTCCGCGGTGCTTCGAGATATTCCTCGTTTAGTTTCTCCGATTAAGTATGCAGGGGCGAATACGCAGGGGTAATATGCAGAGGAACTGCCGACATTTTCCCGAGTTACTCTATCTCAAGAGACCCGGAAAGTTGGGATGCCTTGGCCTGTTTGGAGAATGACGTCCTTGAGCGACGATCTTGAATGCCGGTTCTCTATAACGAGATCGTAAGTGACGATCGTGAAACCACCTTTTGGAGACAGAATACTTTGTCGTTAGAAGTGAAGCTGAATGTCAGCACACTGAATAGCTGCAGCAACCATGTTCCTCGCCTTGAAGGGGTATTCGCGCTCGTCACTCGGGTTTTCGCAAATGACTTCCGCCCGTTCTATCATTTGTCCCTGAGGAGAACTGGACGAACGAGCCCCACGGGTTGATGAAGAAAAAAAATCAAACTGGCACCTGTCCTACCAGCACAACACAACAGCAAATGTCTGGGGCATTTTAAAATAGGGCCACGCCTGGCCCACTGGTCTCACAAGCCCCTTACAATAACACGCGAGAAGCGCGTCCAAGCGTTCACTGGCACCAGCTATCATGCCAACAACATTCCAACTTTAGGATCTTCTACCAGTCCACCCTAACTGGCCTACTATACTGGGTATTTTCCCTCCAACGGGATCCAGGGCCAGCGCCTTGCCTCTCGCGTTGATGATGACGCGAACTCGACAGAGTATCAGGGTAACCTCATTATCTCAGCCGCTCAGGGGTCGCCGCATGATGAGACTAGGGGAAGGGGCCCTTGGCTGGAAAACCGGCGACCCTAAGGTATATTTCCACCAGATATCTAGGCAATGGGTCACTGTTCTTGCCCATATCGGAACGGGACAAGCTGACGTTTTGGGCATCATCGAACGCAAAGTCCTGGACGCGGGGGAGCGACCTCTCTGCTGACCAGATCGAGGGTCTACCCTCTGGAACTACTGGGTGGGAAATGCCTGATATGTTCGAGCTCCCTAACCAAGGTACCAACGTGACCAACTGGGCATTGATTAGGATCCCTGCAAATGGATCTCTTCTTGGTGTTAATGATGTCCTAGCCCTGACAGGTTGAGAGGAATAAGCGGAGCAAACTCGTGTCCAATGCCCTGCTAACAAGCTGGGTATCAACGAAATACCTAGCGAGTAGAGTTCTTTATGACTGTATTCAAATTAGTCTTTACGCAACGTCAAAAGGTTGGGCTGCAACAGTTATGAGGGCAATGTGCTCTAGTGACTGATATTTGAATCAAATGCCGGGACTCTAAAAGGATAAAATTCGCTGACAGTCGTCTATTGATGAGCCTCGGAGGACCCCTTGAATCCGAACTTTGAAGCTCAGTTCACTACGTATTTTAAGCGAGCATAGGCTGGTAATCTTTGCGATTCAAATTCAACCATTCAATGCTTAGAAAACAGAGAGTTACTACGAGTTTTTCCGAATATTCTCCTCCGGGCCCACTTAGGTAACAGGGGGGATGCTCCGGCGCCATCCGTGAAGGGGTCGGGCCCGGTTGTTGCTGCGATTGAAAGTTTCTGTATTACCAGCCGGCAGCCCAGTTGTGGCAACTGTCAATTTGCTACCTCTAATTACAATCATACTGCTGTACCCTTTCCTTCAGTATTGCACCCATTTCCGCCAGCGAGAGGCTGACCTCCGCGGCCTCGTCAAAAGCTTTGATCGCTAGTTCCAAACCAAACATAGCCTCTCGAGGAACAACCTCAACCAGACATGATTCTGTCATCCCTGCCAGCGCCGCCATCGAAATGGTAAACACACTACAGGCCAAAATGTTTAGCAAATTGTACCCCTGTGTACGGCGAAATATGGGAACCAGCACAGCTTACCTTGTACACAAAGTCCACAGATTTGGCTTACAGACGGCGATTGAAGCAACGGCACTGGGAACAAACTCGGCGAAACTGGTGAAAAATTTCGTACAATGGCGGCGGAGGTCGCTGTTTGCCTCTCCCGCAGCAATGGCTTCATAGACCGCTGGCCAATAGATCGATGCCTTAAATGCGTAGTATTGCGTGCGCAGAAACTCCACATGGGCCGAGCCTGAATCCCGCCGCAGGTGAGATCTGATGGCAGGGGAGCAACGGAACGATAGCTGCTGTGGGAGTAATCGTAGCCACTCGTCCAACTGGCGCTCGAGCTCAGCCGCGACGATGGGCGCATAGACATGGTTACCTTGCGCCAATCTACTCGTCGACCACGTGCAGCGCTGGAGCATTTTTCGCATCGCGATCTCTGCGACGAAATATGACAGATCGCTGCTTTCGAGGTAGAACTCGCTATTGCTATCGCTGGGTGCAGATGACTCGAATAATTGACTTAAATCTCCTGTCCAGTTCCCTGAGCTTGTTGGGACCGGGACAAATGAAGTCATCGTACGTATCCCACTGTCAACGAGGTCTAGCTGGACCAAAATCTCACTATAAACCTGTCAGTTTGCCTTCTTGTCTGTTGGTACAAGGGCAGATGAGAAATGGAACCTTTCAATCAGTAATGCTGACCAGAAGCAACTTTTGAGTATTGAAATTCGGGTGGCATCACTGTCGGCGTTGAGTTCGCTGGGGAGTCGATTGTCAGCTCTTGTATCCATCTGAGCTTAAACAGTACCGAGACGTCTCTACTGACTTTATGATATAATTCTGGAGTTTAAACGACGCCATTGCGACGAAATCGTAAGCTTGAAACGGCTGCCCATAGCATAGGTGATATATGGCGAACAATAACAGACACTGTGCGCTTCGTGGGCCACTGTGTGCAAATGCACACGGAAGCATTTTCATAGCTGCTTCGATGTATGGTGCTTCCGGGCGGTTCCGCATGGCATCAACAACGGAATTGCATTCCATGACGCAGCCAATGGCCAAGACAAGAAGAGTAACGCAGGATGTTATCGACATGGGAAAAGACAATGTCATTGCCTGGAGGAACTCCCTGATAAAATCTGCATGCAGGATCGGGTACCAGGTGTGGATCTGTTTGCGGAACGCATTCAAAAGACTATCGGAAGGTGAACCAGACGTCAGAATCACGGCGTCTGAGTGACAGAGAAACATATGCACAGCTCGCATTGACGTACATTGATGCCTTCCAGAGATCGATAATCACGATGTTCGCCCCACAGGCTTGGCCGGGGATTGCTTTTCTGCCACGCTCTACATGCTCGAGGAGAACAGGCACGGATGGCTCGAGACCAAGCAAATTCATGAATGCTTCACTCTGCAATACCATAAATGGAAACCCCAGCGACGCCCCAGAGGCCGTAAGAGTAAAAGATTCTTGTCGCTCATCATGTGAGGGAGAGCTCCGTGGCTTTTGGCCCCGGATTATGGCGGTGATATGGTCTACTTGTTCCCATAACCTCGAAATCTCCGCCTTCAGCCTAAGATCATATTAAAAATCAGAGAATCTCTTTCTATTGCTGGACATGGCACTCACGAAGCAGGGGGCAGGTCTGGCGTCGCCGGGTAGAAGCAGTCTTTCCCACGCTCAATGCAAAAGGAACATTTAGGGCGCCTGCCATCGCATTTTGTCCGTCTTTCCCGACATGTGTTGCATGCGAGAGCACTCCGGCGTCTCCGGGTGCCGTGACCCTGGAAGCAATCAAGGTCCATTGTTTGCGCGTAGGTTGCTGGGTGAAGTTCTTTTAAGGCTGGCTACGGTCCATAGTAAAATCATATCCTTGGGAATTGCGGACAGGTGGATTTCTGGTTTCAAGCTTGGAAACAGCAATAGGTAGCCGAGTCTCTTCTTTTGCAAGGTATGGCACACCACTGATGTGCCCCCAGAGGCCCAATGGTTTGCACAGGCCTTCCTGACTATCCCGCTCCATGAAAAATGTTTCTAGAACAAACGAAGAATATCTCTGTCTCACGTAGCGCAGGGAAAGGAAACGAGGGGAAAAAGACAACCGTCGAATCATGATACAGAATCTCCGCCCGATGGCTTCGGGCACGAGTAGGCTCTGACGCCATTCTGCATGGGACAAGCCGCGGCCACTAAAACCGCGGGCTAGGAAGATTCTGCGGCAACACAGACCGAAAAATAGTGTGACATCTAGTTAATTGACTTTCTTGTGTTGAGCTTCTTATACCAGAATGGCATGGATTGCCCCAGGGAGTGGCTCGATCATGACCAGTAAGCCATCCCTGTACCATCCGGAGGGGAGGAGTCCGAAGGGTGGCTTATGGATGTTGTCCAACCCTTCTCGGGATACGGATCATACTATCTCGCTTCGTCAGCACAGCTCCGTGCATGGTAAGTGCAGTTTCTTCAGGCGGCGAAGTCTAAATCAGGCAAAGGCCAATGCCTAATAACGCGTTCTCCTGATTACCCAGACAGGGGAGGACAGGCAATATTCTTGGGCTGTGGCAAATTCTGGACAATATGACCGGAAATTCCATTGTTTTGTGCAGCTTTTTCTTAGCACCCATATACATAGTGCTCCATCCCGCCCCCAGTTCCGTGTCATGGAAATGGTTGTTTGTTATACTAAATCGTCTATCGTCCGTCTTATATTTCCAAAGGCGGAGGCTAGTCATAATATTCCCCTTCACTCAATATGTACAGCGCTCACTGGGCGTTTCAAGGAGATAATATCTCCCATGCGCGGCGTTACTCGCTCATCAGTAAAGGTCGGGTGGCTTCTGAAATCTAAGAATACACGATACGTCAGGACTTCATCGCATGAATGGAATGGAAGGGCGATCGAAGGAGTTGCCGACCTAGTGTGTGGAATCCTTCGATTCCTTGCCTCGCGAGCCATCTAGCACTAAGCCTGTCAAGCGCAGTCTTGAAATCATCCAGAATCACGGTATCGCAGAGGCACTTGAACATGAAACATAGCTAAAGGATAAAACGCCCGTCAGCGCGGGATATAAGAGGTACTAAATGCTTCCAGTGGAAACTGAATGGGAGCATACTTTCCAAAAAGGATTGATGCCCAGCGGCATGGCGGATCTGAGTGCCCCTGTCACGCTTATAATGTCGAGGGGAATGAAGACAACCGAGAGACACATTGAGACCAGCATGAGGCCAAATCGAGGACATTCTCGTACTAACTCGAGGATGCCAAAGTTGTAGTGTGTCTTGACCACCCAAAAGAGGTTGCACGTTGTATAAATCCACCATGGATCGCTAAGTCAAGGGTTAATTAGTTGACGCAGCCAAGGATGAGAAATACGACACCACTCAAACAGTCCTACCGAAATAGTGCTTCCCAGGGGCGGATCTTTTCGTAAACAGTATGGTTTGCGTTGTTGAAATAAGCGAAGTTGGCGTAAATCTCAGTTGCCCAGTATGGCTGAGCCAGGACGATCGTGCCGACATAGAAGAGCGAAAGTTTGCGGCCCATGAACGGCCTGTTCTTCATCCATGCGATCACATTGTGCAAAGACCAGGATATAATCAATCCAATCGCGGATGCAGCCAGATACCAGCCGTACACAGGGTCCGGGGCAAATATGAATGTCCCGTGGGCTAGAGCCAGAATCAACTATCAGGAAGTGGCGACGTGAGTGCGTATATTCCACATCAATGACGGCAGGCCTACCTCTAATAAGATTAACTTATGCAGCAAAACACCTGGTCGCATGTTTGCATACGTGACTGCAGCCATGATGAGGAGAGAGCCCGTCATGAGGCCTTGCGACCAGGCTTCCAGGATTAGAGCGGCAGGATCATCCACTGGGCGTTGAATTGTTCTTTTCGCATGATCAGAATGCTGCACTGAAAGTGTGAATGAGCCGATACTATTTGAGCCTGTCATAGCCGCAATCACATTGTCGGAACAGTATTGCATGCGGCGAGACAAAGTAACAAAACACGCCCTGTCTGTCGACTTTGACGTAGAAAATATGTAGCTTTTCTTTTCCTGTCATAGACGAGAAGGGATAGATGAACACTCTCCCCGCAATCCTGAGTGTGGGGAATCTGGAGATTTGTCTAAGGAAATGGAGCTGCGGGGGATTGAGAATTAGCAGTTGGGTCGAACAAAGCGTATCGCGGAGAGGAGGAGCGGCTCCGCGATGGCTAACATCGTCCGCTCCGACGAGAGCCTTTCGGGGAGGCTTAAGCCCAGTCTAACCATATTGCAGCTAGACAATGCGGCTAAACAGGGGGCAGGATCCCATTCCACGGCCCCCACCCCCACCCTCAGTCATACATAGTCCACGACAAAGTACTTACTACGAGGAGAACCTCGCTACCAGCATTTAAGCTACTTTCTCCCTTAATTGTAGCTGGAACAGAGAGTGCCGCCATATCAGCCCGGGACAAATCTTCGATATTCATGAGCGTCCCCCCGATAATGCTCCCATATATAACGGCATCAGTCTGCGACCACTGTCGCCTCCGCAGGAGGCGATGTGACCGAAACAGGCCCAGGTGCTCATTCTGTGTCTCCCAAGGCGTAGAGTGTGTTTATGGGCAAACTCCTGACTCTCGGCCCCCACAGTATGTTGGCCTTTTTCACATAACGACATCTAGCATTGCTTATATTACTGCGGTAGATTGGTACAGGAGCTCATGGGGATTCGAGAAAAGCTGGAATTTATCACCCCACTACTGGAATCTCGATTAAAGTCGTCACCAAGATGTGACAATGCCCCTCCACAGAGTTGCCCGCCGCTCGTCCTCAAGTCTCCTCATCTCATGCAGGTTCTTGGCTTGCCGTCCGATCTAGCATCCGCTTTATACCGCTTAGAAACTGCAGTTCCCAGGGTACTCTCGCCTGCGACTGAATTTACGTGTGTCGAATCTACTGACCTGTAGGTTCTCCACAATGAAAGTCAACAAACCAATGGCCACTCAACTGACTTTACCACCAGTATGTTCCGCCGGTTTCAGGATCAGGTTCATCAGTGGTACCCAATCCTGCATTCAGATTTCACGCCCCAATTCATTGATTCCAATGCTGCCGGCTTTCCTTGCTCTACAATATCGTGCCTATCCCTCCTCGTTACAGCGATTGCAAGTCTAGTGGATGATCGACCTCACTCCACACACTACGAAGCTGCCTTGTCCATGATGCCAATAGCGATGCAGGAATACAGCATTACGAGTGTTCAATGTTTGCTCCTTTTTAGTATATACTTCTGTTGTCTCCTCCAGCCAATACAGGCATATGACTATATACAAGCAGCCTTTCTGAAATTTCGGCCGTTTCTGAAAAGGTGCGCTATTATCTGCATCAGAAAAATAACTCCAAGTCTTGCCATTGCTAATTTGGCCTGTGTTGATGGAATAAGTTACTTGTCTTCCTCTGAGGGCTCGCCTGAGTCACCCCTTGTCACGCGCTTGTACTGGACAATTCACCTAATAATGAGGTCTGCACCTCCCAGTTTCCGCCTACTTTCCGAACTAACAAGCACCCAGTGAGATATCCATGCATTTTAATCTACCGGGCTTCAGCAAAGAGCTACGCAGCGGGCTGACAACTATTCCAATGATGCCAACAAGCAAATACATGTGGGATCATTTGGGCTGTCCAAATACACCCTCGCGCTCGTCTTTGTCGTCCTCGTCCGGGATCCCTCAAAATACCGAAGCTTATTCACCAAATGAGACACTGCAGTCATTATTCGACTTTTTTACAGAGATCAATCTGCAACAAGAGCTGACTGGCCATGTTACCATACCAACGGATGTGTTGAGTACATATGACGATGGCTCTCCTCATGCGGAGAGGACGGCAAATTCAAGTCACGTACCGGACTGTTCAGCAGAGAGATTGTCTCCAGACAATAGCCTCGACTCTCAGAATATCGGTGGTCCTATTTGTCGAACTAAGTATCAAATGTATGAAGTCTCAATCTACTGGCCGGCGATCTACCGTATCATACTCGATGGAGTCGCAGACGCCGAGTTGCTACCATACGGACCCCTGTTCTTTGAATCGGTGACCAGCTTCCTTGGTGCAGCGAAAATTGCCATTGGGGTATGTCTCCCGAAGGCCTGGTTCCTGTATGCGAGGTTTGTGCTTGAAGTTCCTCTTTCCTCTTTTGAAACCTATGTTTACCCGTTGCCACCAGTATATACACAATCTCCTTTGCCGCACTCAGAGCTTTAGAAGTGCGGTGTCTTCGGTTTCTCGCAGAGCCGCAGCTTTGGGAATCCCTTAAGGGGTCGGTGGATGCTCTGCACAGACCAAGCGAGCTAAGTCCATTCGTACGGTATATGCGCGATACTTTAAAAGATCGACTGCAAATAGTCAACGATCAGAGGGGGGGTTAAAAGTCCTTGTTGGGCGTCCAAAATCCCGATAAACTATAAAGGTATTCCCTCCGTAGAGTACCAGTCATAGAATTCCTTATTTATTACCTATTTTCAAGGTTAAATCTAGTAGGTTAGTTCCGGAGAGAAATATGATAATTATCGATATATGCACCTATATTCACCGGTTTTGTCCGCCGGGTGGGGCTATCCTATCTGGGCTGCCGCTTTAATGAGGGCGATCAGGCGTAGGCTCACTGAGTAGTTAACTTAGTTAGTTAATTGTCTCGATCAGTGACTAATCATGGATGCTCAGTGATCGGTTGGTGGTGAATCAGTGATTTTCGAGAGGTGCTCCGTGATCACTCCGTGAGTACTCAGCCACTGCTTACTTACTAACGTGATTCCCAGCCGATCTGGAGACCCGGCCGTCCTGGCCACTCCAAAACACCATACTAAATGCAATATTTCACAAATTCTCATTTCAAAGCTCAAAGCTGATTACCTTGTCTGCAGATGTCTTAGTGTTTAAAATACCATAATAGGTATTCTCCTTAATGCGAGAAACAATTCAGGGTTTGACAATGTGGATACAGTGGTGTCCCATCAAATCTTTACTTTTTTCTCCGTGTGATACGGAACCACTAGCGAATATATGGGTCAAGTGTTAGGGACCGAAATGCATGTCCAATAGGTAGTGGATGTAGGGTGCAGGTACTAGTACATACCCCCGCAACCGATCGGGCATCATGGTTCAGCTGGAGTGTCGATCGTAGTTGTTGTTATTGTATCCCGGACTTCATTTTAAGGATTTATTTAGATTTTCTTCAGGTCGCCTTTACTTAAATTTTCTGAACTCCCTTCTATAATAACAATAGTCAGCTAGCTAGTAGGTCAATTAGTATTACTAGACCCTATTACCCTACTATGAGATAACTCTATCTAGTTACTAGGCAGGGCAAGTATTTGTTGTCAATGCACATGTGGCGCCGGCAGTACTAATGAAATACACGGAACCTAACCCTGAGCTTTGGAAGAAAGACGCCCCGTCCCGTGTCAGGGTCTACATCTAATCATAATAATATTAAAGAGGGGCAAGTGGGAAAAGGGAAGTCGATCTAGTGTTCCCGCGGACGATCGGCGGGTGCTATTGGTGATAGTCCCGAGCCGATCTATACTCCACTCCGAGCCACATTGAAGATCAAGAGATTCGAGGAGAGGTAGGAAACAAATAACTGGACTATAAATGCCATGTTATTCAAGGAGAGGGCTCAACCTTCTTTGTCAAACATTCATTGTCATTCATTTTCTTTCTTGTCGTTCATTCATTAATCAAGTCACTCATTTATCATGGCCATGCGCCTCAAAGGCATCTTCGCCCTCTTGGGCATAGCGGCCACTACATCTGCCATTGGTCTTCACAAGGCGGTGGACGGTCTGCTACAAGTCACTCCTTCCTTTACTGGCGATGATATAGCATTGCATCCTGGGTTGAACCCCAGCCACAATCCGCTTGACCTGGAGCATCTCTCTGCAGGCCTGGAGAAGGTCCTGCATTACAGCCAAGAGGGCCATCGTCGTAAGTCTAATGCATTCCAAGAATACGAGCTCCTTATGTTAATCAAAGCGTCATAGCCGCGCTTCATGGGGCAAAACACGCTTCCCTTGAGGCGAAATTTGTCCGGAATACGGTTGTCTTAGATCAGTCCGATCTCGTCAGTAGCGTTACCTGTGATGACAATGACATGCACATCTGCTTCAACAACCCCCTTGCAATGGCGACAGTTGAGGCCTCTTGGTTGATCCAAGGTGGAATCAACCTGGCAACTTACCATCAAGGCTGTGGAGATGAGATCTCGGGGAAGCGTAGCTTCTTCCATGCGACTCAGCCCTCCATCAATCTAGCGGACATGTGCATTGTGATGTCAGTTACTCCTATCCAGGAGTCAGATGCCTTGGACTCGGGTGTCCTAACCTGGGGTACATACAAAGACCCACAGCAGAGAAAGAGATCCCCTACCAAGGGCCACGTTCGTGTCACCAAGCCAGCCTACTCTTCCAACGGAGGCAGGCCCGATTCCCCAGCAGCGCGCAATGTGTCCGATAGATATGCCAGCAATGCCACTATGGATGTCGCGTTAAACCCTTGGGCATTGAAGAACTTTTTCAACAGCTCTGATATCGATACGACACATATGGGTGAGAAGATTGACCCCATGAACTTTGTAGATATGGAAGATCTTGACGTCCCCGAGTCACCTACAAACATGACTCGACGGTCAACCACGCGTCTTCGTGCTGAAAGAACCAAGAGAACTATGACCGAAGTTTCAAAACGCTCTTCAAACGCGCTTGCTAGACGAGATATTTTCTCTGATATTTGGAATGGCCTCAAAGATCTAGGACGGGTAAGAGACTTTTTTTTCCCGCAGAGACATTTCGGAATGCAGGCTAATTGTCCTATTTTACTTTCTCAAAAGCGAATTGGGAATTTTTTCAGGAGTGCAGCCACCTTCATTAAAAAGGCTGGCGACGCGCTTATTGAGATCGCAGTCATCACTGCAAAGCTGGTGCTAGTGCCTTTCGGTGTCCCATTTGACCACACATATCACAACGATATCAAGATCGATGAATACCTCAAGAGCAATATTGGAAACCGGCCACCAGAAATATTCGGCATCAAAGATGGTTTCAAGCTCGCCAGCTCTGACAACTACAACAATCCAACCGAGTTCCACTGGACGGTACAGTGCGCGAAATGTGGTGTCCACGTCAACATCGACATAGATGGCCGGTTAGCATTCAGCATCAAAAGCGGTATCACGGAAGGGAGTATCTCGTTTGTCAACAACGATCCTTTGACCCTGGATGCTCAGTTTGGAATAAGCGCAGACGCCTCAAAGAGCGCATCCAAGAGCAAATCGAAGACTATCAAGGCAAAGAAGACAAAGGATCTCAAAAGCATTCCCTTCGGTGGCTTAGCCATTCCGGGCATTCTCAATCTGGGCCCTCAGGTGACCTTCGGGGTAGCAGTCGGCCTTGAGGCTTCTGGCAAGGTCGAAATACTGGCTGGAGGCAGTGTCTCTATTGGAGCAGGACACGCCATCGCCAGCTTGAGAGGCAAAAATGAAGTCAAAGGGTTTGAGCCAAGTTTCGATCCCGTATTTCGTGCAAAGGGTGAATTCTCCCTTACTGGTGATATTGGGTTGCCCGTGGCGCTTGAAGTTGGACTCACCGTTCTTGATGGGAAGTTCAAGGAAACTGTCGGGCTGGTCAACACCCCGTCCGTCTATGTGAAGGCAACTGCAAATTTGGAACTCCAAGCACGTGAAGAAAGTATGGATCTACAGACCCGCGACGAGAGCACTTGTAAGAACGGTGTTCAGTTGAAGGTTGGTGCGAAGAATCGCATCCACGTTGCGGGATTCGACGTGCTCGAATACGAGATCGCCAATATCCCAATTTTCGAAAAGGACCTTGGCTGTGTCAAGTAAGCTATTTCGTTCATATTACACCAGAGACTCAAAACACTAATATCTTATAGCGCGGACGGATTCAATCCTGGAACTGAAAAACCAGCAGATGGGCTTATCAAGGAGGTTACCGACAAGAGCGGCGACTCTGGAGCAGGAAAGCCTTACATTGCCGATGCCACTCAAAACTTTAAGAAGGTTGAAGGTGCTCAAGGTTTCAAGATTGTTATGGCCGCTGACAGTGGAAGTATTATGGTTACTGGAACCAACGGCGGTCTCTACCTGGTTGACAAGGACGAAGGATACGATGTCAGTGCCCCATGGGGCACTCTTGACACCAAAGCCAAGCCACTGACACTTGATGTCTTTGGACGAGTTCTGTCATACAAGCTTCTGAAGTCTTATGACAAGAATTATTATCTCGGCCAGAACGCTCCGATGCTGGCCGATCTTATGGTGTCAGATCCACAGAGTGTTCCTGTGGGGTACAAAGCTACGTAAGTCATTCGAAACATCCGCCTTACTATCATAGGTAAGAAATCGGGCTAACACTTCACGATGATCAGGGCGATGAAAGAGTTGGAAACATCCGAATCTAGGAAGACATATGGTATACCCTTGGTCTATGACAACGCTTTGAAGGCCATCACCAAGCCCGTTTACTATCCCACTGCTTGCAAAACTCCCCTGGGAACAATTATTATTGCAACTCGCGAAATTATCACCAAGGATGGGCAGGTCCAGTCGATTTGGAGCCCTAACTCAAAATTCGGACCGAGAATGGACCGTGAGCTCATGGACCATTACGGTCTTTACAGAAAGGATTGCAAGACAATTCAGTTGATTGCAAACTAGGTCGGGCACATGCATGTATCTCAGCTAGTTGTGTTGAATATAAACATAATATTAATTACCTCAGTATAATAATCAATGATGAGACAGATATAGCTATCGTATCACGATTTATTAATACAAGTTTATGGGTCCAATCCAATACAAGGAAGTAAAAATCCTATAGGGCTAAGACTTTTATTACCACTGATTCCAATGATAGAGCCTACTAGTAATGATACTTAAAGTCCACGGCGCCATCTCCGGTGTGAATACGCCGAGTATCTTCCTTCTCCCCGCGCTCAATCTGTCTGATCTTCCAATTTGCTGCTTTTTTCTGGGCTTGTTATGATTCACGCACGGTAAGACGGGATGCTTTCAAATATTGACAGTATTAGCTTTGAACCAGGGTCCGTTTTGCGGTCAGCCTTGTTCTAGGTATTCCGTGTAGTTCTTAGGTTTCCCGGTACCTTTTTACAAATGTGAAGGCTATACCAATAGTCAATTTTGGAAGTCTATTGATATAGTTATCCTGTCAATTTATAGGGAGATGGGTGAACTTCTTCCTATCAACTACCTAATGGAGAGTCGACTTACGTCTCAATATAGAGTTAAATGCATTATTCTTGTAAGTTTTCAATCAGAAGAGCCCCCGTTCTTAGAGACCGTCCAGTAGTTACTGTTTCGACCACTTGATCTTCGTGGGAGAATATGAAAAATGGAAAGGTATGATATAATAATATCTTGTAATACACATGTACATCATATAGTAGTAGGCATACGCTCGTAAAAGATCATGAACATGCTCATAATGCAACAATCCGCATCATTAAATCATGAATCCCCAACTCCGCCCGAATTTGGAACGCAACTTTTCCCCGTTATCAGTCTGGCAGGCTTCTGCTCTACAACACGGCCATACCACCCGCAAAGGCCGCACCGAGCAACCCCCACGCGGCAGTCTGCAGCGGCACGGCAGCACCCTTGGAAGTAGTAGAAGTAGTGTTTGACGAGGACGAGGACGAGGACGAGCTGGAGCTTTGAGCACTACCGGTGGACGTAGACTCATTGGCGTTACGCTGAGCAGCAGCGCCGGAGAATGCAGATGCAACGACGTTGGTGTTGTTTGTGCAGGACGAGGGCTCGGAGTACGTGACGCTAGAGGAGAATTGAACATCGGCGCACTAGACAAGCCCAATTAGCAAACTTCATCTAACAAGAACCCAAGGATTTCGATCCATGATTTGTTGTAAAACTTACAGCGTAGAGACCACCGCTGGGATCACCATTGCTCTGCACCTGCAGAGTAGCGTTCAGACCATCGGTGATATTCACACCGAGAATATCATCGCTAAACTCCACATGCGGGAGACAGAACGCGCCGAGCCCGGTCACCTGGAAAGTATGCACGAGGGTGATGTTATAGTTGTCACCAGGGTTGGAGCCGAGCGCGAGCAGGACCTCGACGGCGGTTTGACTGTGGCCCATTTTCAGGGCGACGGGGAAGGAGCCGGAGATGGGGATTTGAGTGCGGTTGGAAGATTGGCTCATGCCGCCGCAGGGGAAATCGGGCATGGTGTCTTCGTCGAAGCCGCGGGAGGTGGGGTATTGGAGTTGGAAGTGGGCGGCGGCCAAGGGGGCCAGGGCGAGGGTGAGGAGGGGGAACTTCATGTTTGAGACTGGTGGAGGGAGGAATTGGGGTGAAGAGAGAGGAGGAGAGGTTCAATTGGAAGATGTACAAGATCGTGAAGTAGAAGACTGCACCAGGCCTCGTCTGCAGGGTCCCCCCTTTTGTATCTATAAGTTTTTGTGGGAGACGGACCCTGTTCTCCACTGGATCCATTCAATCATGTTGATTGTCCTAACCGTGAAAGACCGGGAAACGGATGTCCCTTCACATAGATCGAGTGCTGGGCATCGACCTGCCTTTCCGAGCTCAGGTTCAAGGCGTGTCTTGGTTGGGTTTAGTGGACTGCACGCTTAGACGGTACCGCTTCCGACACTAGACTCGAATAAGGTAATTTGCTCATTCCTTCTCATGGTTGTTTTAAACTGAGCACGGAGTAGTGTTGATGAGAATCAACCATGACGATGCTTCTCCATAGATGAGATTGAAAATAGCTCAGACGATTAAATTGATTGAGGATTCCAGGGTTGAACGCCTGTCCAGAAAGCTGTGCGATCCGTGGGGTACACGGATGGGGTAATACGGAGTATTCAGACCAACTAACACCATTCTGTCGGGCATCACTCTTTCTTGTTATCGCTAGCGAATACAAGAGCCATGAATGATCTATCTACGGCCTCTAAGTACGCACAAACTCAATATCTTGCGATATCGACGTCGATTGCCAACTGGATTTGCCGCAATGCGGATTGGTTTCCCGCAACCGGTTTAGCGGGGCGGGTGGAACCTTGACGGGCGCGTGGATTTTACCCGACGAACTATTCCGAAAGCGGTTAGGAAATCTGCTCATTTCTGCTCAACACGCATGCAGCCACAGGGTTTAACTTGATCTGCATGTGCGATTACATTGGGAATACATTGGGAATCAAGAAAACGGACGAAATGCGCGAGTCTTAGCGACAGAGAGAAAGCCAAACGCCATACAAATGCAAAATCAAAGAAAGAGCTGGTAAAATGCAAGAACCCCAAATATAGTCATCAGTTCGTAGTCGTGGATCCGTGTGTACGTATCGAGAGACACACTCAGTGTGCATGCTCGTTCCAGTGGATGTATCGGCCAACGGCCAATTCGCCCAAGAACGCGCCCGCCAACACCGAACAGAAGTATCCCACGTTCAGCGTCATGACGGCCAACATCCTAGAATCGAACAATTTAGCTTTCCATCCACAATTCATAAAACCAAATCATCCGACACGTACAGTAGATAGGACACTCCCGCAATGCACAGAAACAGCGCCGCCCGCGGCACGTCCACGCTAAACCGCCAGGGAATGGGGCCATGGGAGATATTGCGCACGACCTTGACATTCTCCTCGACCCCCTGCGCCGTAATCAGCGACGCAGTCTTCGCATCCGGGTCCGCATCAATGCGTCCAGCCTCGCTGGTCTTGCCGGCAATCGCGACGTAGCGACGATTCAAGTGCGCTGCGAGCCAGTGGCGTTCCATGATGGCTTTGAAGGCGATCAAGCAGCGGTCGATAATGGCGAGGACGATCAGGAAAATGCATGTGCCGGCGTATACTCCCGAGGAGGAGGGTGTCCAGGCGGAGGAGTAGAGTGGCGTGTCGTGGGCATTGGTGAAGACCATAGACATCGTCATTGAGGAGCTCGATGAGGAGCTGGAATCGCTCATGCTGCTCATATCCATTGTGCTCATAGAGTGATGGTCCATCTAGGGCTGGGGTGGTGGTGGTGATGGCTGGTATAGAGAGCGAGCGTGATGAAAGTGAGTAGAGGATGAAGAAAGATAACAAGTCAAAAAGCAATGGCAACAAGAAGAACACCGCAAGGACCTACTCGAAACAGGGCAAGTCGTGTGGAGTATGAATGAGCAGATTAATCGCGAAATTTAATCGCAGTCAACGTAAAATGCGGGACAAGCGGGGCCCGTCCAGACTTTCCGCTTCCACCAAATGAGCACTTTATTGATAAGCGATGATTCCGGGTTTTTGCCAATGCCGACTTTGACATTCTAACCTTTGGAGATACTCCAATTTCTTCGTTGATCTTGTGAGTCGCGTTTGATCTTCTTCTACAAGCAGGTTAGGGAGAAAGCGCATCTTCAACGCACTATGCGAAATCGCTCCGCCTAATCCCATTCACCACCCAACATGGATATGATGAGCGACATGCCCATGGGCTCAATGTCCATGGGCGACGGCGCTCCCAGCCTCTTGACTCTGCAACGGATGTACTGGGCCGTTGTCGGCAGTGCCATCGGTGCAGCAACACTCGTCAACATCTTGAACAGGGCTTTGGCGCAGCATCGGTATGGTCATCTCATGAAGAATACCTCGAGACCACCCCCACTAACCACCATGACCAGACTACGGGACTCTTCTTTGACTCCCGCCAAACCCAAATCCCTATTCTTCAACACTTACGCCACCCTCACCGCAATCGTTCGCGAAATCAGCTACGCAACGATTCACCCACTCACCGTGGGAAACTACACGATCCACTTCCCTCCTCTCGGACCCGTCCTCATCATCCTTGCAAACCTAATCACCATCCTCGTCCTCTCTTTTTACAAACTAGACACCACCGACGTCTGGAAATGGGAAGATGTCGGTTACAGCACCGGCTTCATGGCCATCTGCCAACTTCCCCTGATCTTCCTGCTGGCAGGGAGACAGAATATCATCGGCTTCCTGGCCGGTATGAGCTACGCCAATCTGAACTGGTTTCATCGATGGGCTGCGCGTACGCTCTGGCTTACGGCGACGATCCACATGTGTTTCTGGTTCCGTGACTGGGCTCGGTACGACTATATCAAGTACGAGCTGTACAATGATGAGCTTACGAAGCGTGGGTTTGCGGCGTGGTGTATCTTGACCTTCATCGTGGTCACCTCGATCCGGCCTATTCGAGGTCTCAGCTACGAGGTGTTCGTTTTGCAACATGTGGTCACCTTTGTCGGGTTCATCGTTGCCGTGTGGATGCACGCACCCAACGAGGTCAGGATCTGGGTGTGGATCCCGATCGGACTGGTGGTGTTTGACCGTGTGGTACGATATGTCTGGGGTGCATATGCCAATCTGGCCGTATTTCACCGGAACAAGAGTGGCAAGGGGAGTCGAGTGTGGAATCACTCGGCGACTTTCACCCCGATGGCGGGCAACATTACCCGGGTGACTGTGGATAACCCGGGGATTCATTGGCAGGCCGGACAGCATGTCTTCCTCACTTGCCACACGATCGTACCATTGCAAAGTCACCCGTTCACTATTGCCTCACTGCCCGATGATGGAAAGTTGGAATTCTTCATCCGCGCAGAGAATGGAGGAACGAGGCGTTTCTTCCGATATGCCTCGAAGAATGACAAGGTCCTCGGAGTGGAACCTGCAGCCGCTGCACGAGGCCGAACTGTATTTGTCGAGGGCCCGTATGGAACTATCCGATCCCTGCGCCAATTCGATAGCGTCGTTCTCCTAGCCGGAGGCATGGGCGCAACGTTCACAATGCCTTTACTACGGGATATTGTATCGGTCTGGACGAACGAAAGCAACGGCCAGATCGGCCAGGGATCCTTCCAAGCCAAGCGTTTGGCAGCGACAAAACGCATTCGATTTGTCTGGGTAATCAAATCCCGGGCTCAACTGAGTCTCTTCGAAACCCAACTACATTCCGTCTTGGCAGACGTGGGCGAGTGCCGTCTCCGACAGCCCGATTTCCAAAAAGAACTCGAAATCAGCATCTACATCACCTGTGACGAGAAACTGGAAGCTCCTACCACGGCACCACCATCCCTCCCACCACCTCCCCAAGCCCTTGTCACCAGAAACCTGGATTACTCAGACGAAAAGGGCCTTTCCGCTGAAAAGGACCATATTTCTATCCACTCCATTTCCGCAGAATCATCATCAACCGCTGAACCCCCGGCGGCGGTTGGCAAAGGCTGCCTCCCCGGCGGCGGATGCTGCTGCACCACACAAATCGAAGACGAAGATCAAATCAATACTTGCGCGTGTACCTGTTCTGGACCGGTACAGTCCGAAGAGATGATTCCGACTCCCAACGCAGTCGATGAGAAACCCGCCCTTTCAAAGGCGTCAACCCCATCGCCTTCTCCCACAGTGCTATCTGGCCGCCCCTACCCGCGAACGATCATCCGCAAAGTGCTCGAGAAAGCCGAGGGCGAGAGTGCCGTTGTCGTTTGCGGTCCACCTGGACTGAGTGATGATGTCCGTCGCAGTGTGGTTTATCTTAGTGACGAACGGGCGGTGCATAAGGGGACGGGGGCGCAGGGTATCTATTTGCATGTCGAGAATTTTGGGTATTAGGAGGATTATGCTGTATGGCTGGTGTTTATATTTTTAGGTGCATGGTACATATGAGACGAATTCATGAACATTTGATGAGCATTGACATTGTTTTGTAGAAGGGCGTTGCGTCAAGTAGGTCGTCGGTAATGTTTGGTAGACGGGGGAAAGGTACCTAGACTTTGTGTCGTCTAATTGGTGTTCTATCAACTGTGAATCGAAGAATAGTACTTTTGTTGCTATTGTAGCAGAGATATTTCGAATTTACAAGTTCAAAGGGATTCAAGTATTATTGCCTAGACTAGATTCACACTCTGTTGATAATATTTACCCAACAAGTACCATATTAACCAGCCATCAACACAAAATTTCACAACCTAGATAAATTTCTCTCCGAAGACAATTCCAATCCGAATTCCATGCTCTACCACTCAAAACCTGAAATACCAAAAAAAGACCCTTCTACAGTAAAGATAGTCCCTAAATGACGAACTCACGCTAAACAAACCCGCGCCAACCCGATCGAGATCCCGGCACATGACATCATCCCATGGAACCTCCAACCTCCCGCAAAAGCTCTCAGCTTCCCTTCTCAGCATCACTCTTCAACCTTCACCCTTCACCTCCCAACCCAACCTCTCTCATCCACCATCTCATACAACCAATCTCAATCCGCGTCTACCTCTACCAAACACCCTCAAAATGTTCCGCTTCGTACGCTCCCCCTCCCCCCCTCCTTCCCACCCTTTCCGCCCACCTCATGAGTCCCTCTGACTAACCAACCCACCAATCTCTCCCAGAGCAAAACCCTCGACCCAATAACCCTCTTCCACTCCCCCTCCCTCGCCCCCTCAACCCGAGTCCTCAACATCCTCAAACAAGCCTCGATCGCCGCCTCCGAAACCGCCACCGAAGACCAAGCGTCCGACCACTCCGCCCACAACAAGCAGCAGCGCGGCGAGTTCGAGCTCGAGGTGACCACCTCGGCGCCGACGACCGACCAGCTGCACAGTATCCTGGAGTATATCAGTCCGGTCAGCGGGACGGGCGGGCAGGGCGGGAAGGCGGTTTATGGAGTTGGCGAGTTGGTGAAGGGGGCCAAGGATGCGGAGGATGCGGTGAAGAAGTTTAAGGAGGATCAGGAGCGGTTTGTTAGGCCTGTGGTATGTATGCTTCTTTTTTTTTTTTGGTGGATTGTGGGGGGAGGCAATGGGTCTTACGGTATGAGCTATTTTTTGCTAATTGGGTTTTCTTTCGGTGGTAGACTGTTGATTGGGTGAATGGTCGCGCTGTGATTGGCGATAATGAGTCCGAGATTTTGCGCATGGTGCGCCAGCTTCCTGAGAACTAGACGACTGATAGGTCTTTGTGTTCGAGCGGGGAAGTCATCGAGGAATTACTACCGAGTCGCGACTACATTACTCAAGAATCGGGGATGAGCAATCATAGAAGCAGGATATCATGGATACTGGCTGACGGAAACCCGTCAACCTAGTTCTATGTATGTATGATACAAAGTCATTTTGCAAACACTCCAACCACACGTAAAACAAACAAAGCAATAAGAGTGTAAAAGACATGTCACGTTGGCGGTTGCACGTAGCAAATGCAGATAATAAACGAGTCAGACGGACTTGACAAGGGAAAACAAAGAATGCGCCATTAAACTCATACAGACAGCTATCACCAGGAATACAACCCCAAAACCAAGAACCAGCTCGGCGGAGGGAGATATCCAGCGTGACGAAGCAAAAGACATAAGGACGAATGCGGTAGACGGGTAATAAACAGCGACATCTCCAAGTCAGCACTAGAACATCGTTCCGAAAGAACCATCCGTGGCAATCGGCTTGCGAGGCGAACTACGCCCGGCACTGTCGACGGCTGGTTTACGGTGTCTGCAGAGAGAAAAACACGTTAGTAAAAACTCAAAACGACCACGAGCCAGACGAATCAAAGCCATCACATACCGGAAAGTAAACCCGACAAACAACCCCTTGTTCATCTTCTCATCACGCTCGGCCATCTCCTCCAACGCCCGCTGCTTATCATGCACCTCCTTGTACTTGGCCATATCCGCCTCGTTGCTAAAGTCATCGAAATACCCCGCATCCGTCTCCGAATCCAACTCTGGCACAAAGGGCGCCCGCTGCTCCCGCAATCGCGAAAAGTCCACCTC
This sequence comes from Penicillium brasilianum, assembly GCA_001048715.1. Taxonomy (NCBI): domain Eukaryota; kingdom Fungi; phylum Ascomycota; class Eurotiomycetes; order Eurotiales; family Aspergillaceae; genus Penicillium; species Penicillium brasilianum. Next base: position 1,726,570 of record CDHK01000007.1, on the reverse strand, counting down.
GGCAAAGTAATCGTGCGCATGAATCTCCTGGATATTCTTGAATCGGGTCTCCTTCGCTGCTACCAGGGTCGTGATCAAGTCCCAGGTTCGCCGGGACAGGAAGTAATTCGGATCCTCGTAGACTGGCTTCCGCAACACCTTTTGCCAGCGCTTCAGGTTCTGCCATGTCTCGTCGACGGTAGCACCTGCGAATGGTGGGTACCCGGCCAGCGCTTCGAAAAGCATACATCCCAGACTCCAGTAATCAACGGTGAAATCGTATTCCTCGCCCTTGAGCACTTCGGGAGCCATGTAATCGGGAGAACCAACAATAGACTTGGCGTAGTTGACCTCGCGCTCGCGCAGGGAGCGATAACCCTGCCGACGCTCGGCCATGGTCCGTTGTTCCATGGGGCGGCCAAAGGGGACCGGCGTGTTACCGACTTCCTCGAGCTTGACGCGCATTGACTCGATCTTGCCCGGACTCAGCATGCCGGCTGCCAGACCAAAGTCGGTCAGCTTAACGTGACCGGTAGAGTCGATCAGGAAATTCTCGGGCTTAAGATCGCGGTGAATATAGCCAAGCACGTGCAGCGCATCGATACAGCTAAACATCTCGGCAATGTAGAACCGCGCATGCCGATTATGCAGCACGCCCGTATTATTGAGAAGCGTGCGGAAATCGCCACCCGGCACGTACTCCATTGCCAGATAAATCTGTTCATCGTCCTGGAAGGCATAGAGCAGTCGCACGAGCCACTCGCTCTTGGCGGCAGTCAAAATATCGCGCTCCGTGAGAATATGCCGGATCTCATCCAGCTTGAACAAGAGCCGTTTACTCATGACCTTGAGTGCGCAGACCTCGCGCGTATCCTTCTTCTGTGCGAGATACACCTGTCCATAACCACCCTGACCGACCTGGGTCAAGATCTGGAAATCATGTTGGCGCAGACGGGTGCGACGCTTGCGCAGGTGTGCGCGCTCGCGTCCCAGATATTTCAACAGCGCGGGCTCGTATTCCTCGTTGGGGGTGGCAGGGGGTTCGGGGTATGCGGATTTGAATTGTGTGTGCCGGGTTTGCCGGTTATGGACGTAGCTGAGGAGATCGAAGTAGTGGTCGAGGAAATCTACTCGCGATTTGTTAGTATAAACCACCTTTTCTCGCCTGGATTCTTTCCATTTTTGTTCTCGTCACGTACAGAGTTGCGTCACGTTCACCAGGCGCTTAACCCGGGGTTGTTGTAGCTTCTCCATCTCCTCCGGGGTCAGCCCGCGCAACTGGACTTGGCGCTTCGACGTGTCGGCATCCCGCTGCTGATATAGCTCATGGCGCGAGAGGGCAGCGGCAGTCGGTCTGGATCCTAGATCCTTGGGAAGGCGTGTGCTGGTCGGAGGTGTATTTTCTTTATTCGCCCGGCTGCTGCGCGTGGGACTTGAAGGTCGCTGGTGGATGACGCTCTCGTTCAAGTCTTCAATGTTGCTCCTGTCGGAGGTAAACATGGGATGATTGAAGTGGTTATGAGTGGATTTGGAAGGCGAAGAAGGCGTCAACTTCAAGGCTTTATCGAAGACATTGGGTAGATCGAGGGATCCGGGAGGTGGTCTCGATTTGCTGGGACTACCCTGAGGAGTTTGTGTGGGACTGGTGAAGCCATGCTCGGCGGGGGTGGAGGGGCGGTCGAAGGCCTCGCCGCGGGTATGTAGTAATGGCGGGGGATTGGGGAGTCGCAGACCAAGACGGTCGGGGTCGGATGCGACGTCGACAGCCATGGTGTGTGTGTGTGAGAGAGAGAGAGAGAGAGAGTTGTGTGGAGGACTGAGGAAGGGGAGGTTTCGGTGGTTGAGAGGGAAAGAAGAGAGGAAGAGGTGTTGGGCACGGAGGGAGGAGTGATCGTCGAGGGGTCGGTTTGATGTGGCCCCCCCTTGATAAGGTGACTAGCCTGAGGCTGAGCTGGGGGACTGGGCGGGCTGAGAAAAGCTGAAGAAATCCGTCTCAACCTGGAAAATGACCTTCGGCGCTCAGACACGAATACAATGCCGAAGCCGAAGAATCACAAGTACCTTCCAAGTCAGACACACAAAGAACGAATCGACATTCCTACAGAAAGGCCTTTGTTGCAGAGTCCCCGTGTTTACTCCTGGGCTACGGAGTGCATCTAGAGAGGAAATAATATCCCACGCCTTGCGAGTCCCCCCCCAGTCGATCAGCTCCACTACGATCGATGGGATCTTGATTTGACCGTTCCCGCAGCCAAGAATAACATGAACATGCAAATAATCTCATCCACCTTGAACCTTCCGGAATCCCACTTTTTTTTTCCAAGGATTTGGATATCACAACTCCTCCCTGGTGTTGCCCTGGCAACATCTTTCCTCCCGCACGTCATTCACAGCCCGCCCATGTCCATCCCCGGCTGACTACCAATGGTGGCGCACGATGTAATTTCCAGGTGCCTTGCGAAGCTCCAATATCCCCCCACTCGGAGGGATCCTAGTGTGAATTGAGTTTTGTCGACGCCAGCTGAGCTCGATCCTCCACCCACGGAGTGCAGTAGTACTAACTGTGGGATCGGAGTTGTTCTGCTCGCCCCTGCAGGTCATTCTCCTCACGCGTCCGGCTTTGGATGTGGATGTGGCTTTTCTGGCCCCCATGTGATGAGACTTGTGAAACTGGCCCAGCCGTGATTCTAAGGTCCGGGCAGGAATTGGCTGGTAACTGTTCCTGGCAGCCGTGGTCCATGGCGTCGTTAGTCGGGCTCATATTCCTTGTTAGTTCCCCCGGAGCTTTGACCGCACTACGTGGTGGAATTGGGGTTACAGGGCCCGTTCTCCGACTTGATTGAAGTTATTTACAATGAAGCAGGTGGGGGGGTTCTCCAAGGCAGGACTATCCTTGCGATACGCACGGGGGTAAACAGGCAGCATGCGAGGAGATGGCAGGGATCAGGACGGTGACTACAGTACTTGGTGCAGTCCGTCCATCTCCACCGAGTAAGCAAACTACCGAATTGGGAATGGCTCGGACCCGTCGGCGCCGTTGCCATTTCCATGGGTCTGTCGCTTCACGGAGTCCCCGACTCGAATCCTAATGGAGTCAAGAGTCGGATCGCCGTATTGCGAGATTTTCATGGTTGATTTATGGCTACCGTGCGAAGATCATTGGGAATCCGAGAGTTTCAATTCTAGGGCTAGGATATGTCACATTTCTATTGCCTTTCACATCTTCTCCCGCTGGCCAGTCTGCGATATCGATTAGAACCATCCACGTCTCTATACGGCATCTCGTCTCGTCCTCGAAGATTTGGATTCACTCACATAGAATGCCAATCCGTACGTCTCAGTCGTAAAAGTAATCTTCGCTCCCTTGGGGAAATAAAACACGTCCCCCGGCAACGCAGTCACCTTCTGGCCCGTCTCGTCGGAAATCTCAAATTGTCCCTCGAGAATAATCTTCATCTCATCGTAGGTATAAGTATATTCGAGCGGGGTTCCTTTCTCCAGACGATAGAAGCCGGCTGACATGGGCTTTTCGGCATTATCCTTCTCGCTGCAGGAAATAAGTATGTAAGTGGGGTCTGTTCCGTGCTGCGGGACTCTCGAGTTTTATTCTCCGAGAGATGGCGTACCTGGAGACGATATCGCCCAAGTAGGCGTTCTCGTTGGCGAGGAGGGGAGGCTTAAAGGTGGATTGAGCCTTGGAGTGGTAGGTGAATGGGACTGCCATTGCGAAGAGTATTGCGACGATGATGTGGTTTTCCGTGGAAGGGGTGGATATGGGGTAGAGCTGCAAGCAATAATAGTGAGATCCCTACCGGTCGCTGGAACTCCTTCTTGTCTTATATTCGAGTCTTTGATCACGGTCGATTGGTAGACCCCCGCTCGAGTGAGGGGGTTGCGCGCGATGAGCTCTACCTTGAGCTTGAAGACAAGGCAACTGGATCCTGGTCAGTAGTACTGCCGGGCTTCTATCTCCCGACTAGGCAGGCCGGAAGGCCAGTCATGGATGGGCTGATAACGAGGCACTCTTTGAACATGGAACGCAATGAGGGGGTCCAGATCCGAGCGAGGGGAAGCTTTGAAGCTTGAGATAACAGTCTAAAGGCGCTCAGCTTGGAGCTTCCGAATGCCCCGAGTGGTGGCCAATGTGGGGATCATATTGTATTGACTGGAAGCCCTGGTTTCTCAATTATTCCTGCCATCGCCATAGCTCTAAGAATATTACAGAGGTTCCTCAAGGTCACGGCAAAGTATCTGTGATAGTTGCTGGACGGATGATGATGATGATGCTTCCCCGCGATACTGAGGATCTTTTTTCCCGAAGCGGCTAGTACTTCCCTGCTATACTCCCTTACAAATCACCTGGTCCTCCACATCTACCTACTTCGACTACCCATTATGCCCCCAATTCGCTCTGAATCTTCACAGACATGGGCGTTCATTGCTTTCTATCTTATAATTGTATAGGGCGCGAGAGATAAAATCGGTAATGATGCTAGTAGCCTCTTCTAATCGGTCCCGTTCTATAAGCTAACACGTATTTGGATTATCGGACAGCTGTCTGATTCTGAGATACTCAAGTGCGCTGCCGGAAAATAGCCCTGGATGACGAGATCTAAATCTCTAAATGGTGTAATTGTGTGCTTGTAGTATCAGTCTGTTATTTTAGTTACCTTAGAATTGAGCGGAAATAGTACTGTTGCACCTTCCGAGCAACAGGATAATTTCATATCTATCTTTGCCTCGGATGCGCCGTTTACCGGGGCGTGTCATCGTCCAACTCCATATGGAAACCTGCCTCAGGACCATGACCACAAAGGAAGAGTGAGATCAGCCTTTTCAGATCCTGTGGTATCTTGTGGCATCGGTTTTAATGTACATGTCTTTACAAACGCGAAGGATGAATCAGATAGAAAAAGTGTCTCCCATCATGAGAGCCTGCTCTGTCGCCGATAAAATCTACAACACGACTACAACAGAATGAACCTTGAAATCAACCTTGTCGAATAGAAGAACGTGTTTCTGTACTACTGTACAACTCATAGTTCGGCTCCCCACAAGCGGCGGCTCACTGACAAGTAGCCGCGCGGAGAAACTGTATTTTCCGACCCAGCGTGGTTCACACCGGCGCCGATGCCGAGTCTCGGCTCGTGTAGCCATCCATGCTTGACAGAGCCGACACGCTTAAAAACCTTCACACTATCCATGGTTTTTTGGGCAAGTCGCCTTGACCATTTCCTCGATCTACACCGGGAAATGCTGTCTGAAACCTTTCTCCGACCATCATCGGCGTCTCGGCTTCGTCAGTAGCAGACATGCCAGCGCGAAGAAGCCGAGCGCCAGCGGCTTGTCTTTTCTGTCGCTCCAAAAAGGTAATTCCGGATGTAATCGCGCCCGTAGGTGGAGACTCTTCGCTAATATCTAGGAAATTATATGATCAGTTGAAATGCGACTCACAGAAACCAAGTTGTGGTAATTGCGTGGCAAAAGGTGTAGATTGCCAGCAAAGCGCTGCCAGGCATAAACCAAGGTCGATATTCAATCCTGCGATTCAGCGCACGCCTACTGACTTCATTCGACAGGCCAACAAACCAGCGCATCAAGCAACTAGAACAAGAAAACGCCATCCTTCGCCAACAATGTAGTCAGCAAACTCCGGACCTTGGAGTCCTGGAGCGATCTTCTTTGATTCCAACAGAAGCTTCTTTGGCGGCGCTCAGTCCGGCACGGAGCAGGCTCACAGGCTCAATCTCACACCATGCTGAGCCCTCACCGAGCGATAATCAATCAAACAGGGGTCGAGATACGTCTCATCCAGAGGTACCAGATAGCGAAAACCATCGCCACAGTTCTTCATTGTATCACGGCCCGACCAGCACTGTCTATGACGACACTGCACATTCTGGAGTTGATGAAGAAGAGTCAGAGACGTTTGGTTCACCCGTTAGTGAAGAGTGGGCTCGTCACCTGCTCTTTGCTCAAACGGCAAGGCAGAGTAGGTACTAGGTCCAAACTAGCTGAATAGTAGCTAACCGACCACCTCAGGGCAACTGGAGCCTTTGAACCTAGCAGCAGGGAAGCTCGACTTTGATGGTCTCGATCCAGAACTCGGCATGCATCTACTATCGATCTATTGGAGCCGTCAACTATACACCGCCCAGATCACATACCGTCCAGTATTCATGCGAGACATGGCCTGTAACGGGCCTTATTTCTCGAAACTACTACTGAATGCAATCTTATTCACCGTTTCCAAGCATTGCTCTCGGCCTGAACTACGCTCTGACCCGGATGACATTACCACTGCAGGATGGAGCTTTCGTCAGCGGTTCACTGAGCTTCTGCGAGAGTCTTTCGATAAGAGCGAGATCACCACATTACAAGCATTAATCATCATGTCCAACGCGCTATTCTCAAGATGTGACGAACGTAGTCTGTCTTGGCTGTATGCTGGAAATGCGTTCAATATGATCATTGATCTTGGTCTACATGTCCTTCCCTCTCCAAACAAGATGTCCGCAGAGGAACTTGAAGTTCGAAAGCGTGTCTTGTGGGGTGCTTACAGTAAGTCCGTTTTATGTTTGAAATCTAGAGATATGTACTGATCTCGCTTAGCAATCGACAAGATCCAGTGTCTCCTCCAGGGAAGACCCCCATTGCTTCGCCAAATAAACTTCAAAGCATCTCTCAATTTCTTGGACGAGTACGATGAGCTCGACACATTCAAAGATCTCACATACAGTGCAACTGAACACCAGTCCGTGATACCTTCTCTCAACGTCTCTCTCCTGACAAAACTATGCGAGCTGTCCATAATTTCCGAGCGCATTCTATGCGAGCTCTACTCTGAATCGCAAAACATGAGCCAGGGTCAAAGCCAGGAGATCTCGGCGGATATAAGCTCTGCTCTCAGCAAGTGGCGCTCAAGTCTGCCTCCCCAGCTCGACTATATCTCCTATCCAAGGGAGTCGGTCCTTTTGCCTCAAGCCTTCTGCCTCTTGTATGCTCCGCCAAAATTGACAACTTTGACCTCGGCTAACTCCTGTTAGGGCACTGTCAAACGTTCTCATCATCCTCTCTCAGCGCCCATTGTTCACAGGTAGTACTCACGGCCACGCTCGAAATCCAGCCACTGCCTATGAAGCTGTCAGTATGTGCACTGCGGCTGCAAATCAAATCGTTCAAATCTTGCGCGACTACTCCGCGCACTTCTCCATCACGTCTGCCCCCTACATGCTTTCTTACGCAACGTACATCAGCGCCACCATCCACGTCCGGATAGTTGCACAAAAGGGACGCGGGTCTAATTCCTTCCAGTGCCTCCTACTTTGTCGCGATGTCCTACGACAACACTTACGGCTCTACGCGGCAGCAGGCAAAGCCATGGCCAATCTTGACAAACTCGTGGCTCATCTTGGCATTGTGATTACTGAAGGGGATGAGGTGGGCACTGAAGTGATTGACCCTGCAGATGATTTGCCAGCACAGGAAAGTATATCTGCACCCAACATTTCGAATGCTTCCGAACAGACGATCGATATCGGATCTCCACAGTTGAATTGGGGACTATCAGATCTTGACCTCGAGGCGATCGCTCAAAGCTTCCGGCTTGACGGGGAACTTCAATATCTGATGCACCCTGTTGGGATCTGAAGCTGACTATGTACAATACCATCTAACCATCGAAAATGATCCATTGTTTCGAACTCGCATGTCCTAGCAGTCCTTATTTACAATCATCCTCATAGTATGTCTGCCAGGGGTGTTTCTGCCGGAACCCGAGCATCTCCTTGATCTTCTTATTGGAAATCGGGGCATCTCGCGGTCCCATTTCCCTGGTAAAGGGTACATTTGGAGTTACTCGTTTGAGAAACTCGGTTGTCGAAGCGGTGTAATTGGTGATCTCATCGTTCACAGCGTTGAATATTTGAAATCCCAGACCATCCTTCTGTACAGCGAGATCACACATCTGCCCAAGATCCCGCGTGTCGGTATACGACCAAGCATGTCCTGCCCACGCTTCCGGGTTCTTGACATAATCAATGAACATGTCCTCCCTATATTCTTCAGGTGCGACCACTCTGCCAATACGAAGCACATAAATGTCGTTCCCAAATCGACGGGCAAAGCCACGGGCCACCCGCTCGCCGCAGATCTTCGAGATGGCGTATGTATCCATCGGATTGGCATCGACATCTTCGTCCACCGGGTATGACGGATAGTCGACATCTCCCTCTGCAAAGCTCACGCCATAGACGGTAATAGAGCTAGCAGTGATGATCTTCTTGATGTTCAGTCGAGACGCGGCTTCGATCACATTATAGGTTGACAAAGTGTTTCCGCGAAACGTCTCGTTATCCGGAGCAATCATGTTGCGAGAGTAACCAGCCAGATGAATGACTGCATCGGGGAGAAGACGTAATGGCTCACGGAAAGGCTCCGTTAGATGGAAGTGCGAGGTAAATGCACTATAGACTTGGCCGCTATCTGTCAAGTCGACAATGAGGGTATGAACACGTTTCCCCAGGTCGCCCGTCAAAGGCATCAAATCGAGGTTGAGAATATCATGGCCTTTGTCCAGAAGGTAGGAGATGATATGTTGCCCGGCCTTTCCGGAGCCACCAGTCACGATGATTCGTTTGCCCATTTGTATTGTAGGGGAGGTCCTGGTCACTTTGCTCTGAAAGTAGAATGTAATTTCGAACGCACAAGTTGCTGAGAGGTAAGATATTGGAGTACGAGAAGAAACCTGTTAACAAGGCCAACAGTATTCGAAAAGATGACGTGAAGCCATCCCCGTAATGTCGGCCAACATGCGGGGAGATGCTCGGGATATGACTTGCCGACTGGATCAAAACCACCCGACAGCTCTTAGCCGTTGACAACCGAGGATGTCAGGAGCGCAATCAGATGTTTGACTCACATATGATAGACAAAAAGAACAAATATTGTATATGATCTTAATTGCATGACCAAAATGCCATGGCAGATTTCATCTTTTTGCGTTATTGTCTCGTACTGGGCAGCAATTCACATAAACTAAGATACTAAGATACTTACTTGGCTCGGAGCATAACTTTCCGGAAATCACCAGTTCGGCTAAAGCCCATGAAAGTGCCGAAAAAGCCAATTTCTGATTGGCCCGTGAGTGTCTCAACTACCCCAGGACTCAATCTTCACCAATGGGAAATTGACATCCCGGTCCAAAGTGAGTAATATCCTTAAGACTGGTTGGACCCCTCGCGTGACATAAAAAGGACCTTGGCAACTAGCTATCTCGTCTTTCGAATCTCAAACAGCAAGAATTCATATTCTCCAGGTCAGGGAATCCTCCGAGCCATGTCTTGCTCCAAGAAATCCTGTGATGGCTGCTCATGCAGCAGCAATACGCAGCAACCTATCGAAATCGAAGACTGCATTAGCGAGCTTCAAGCTCTTCGACGACGCAATCAAGAACTAGAGACTCGACTCGGCCTCAATTCCGAGCAAGATGTACCAAAAGTCACAAAGAAGCCCGGTCGCACTCTACGGTCGGCGGCATGGTTCGACTGTCGCAGTGATCCCGGCATGACGGCCATTTACATGGAGCGGTATTTCAACTTCGGCATCACCCGTGAGGAGTTGATGTCCGGCAAGCCGATGATCGGAATTGCGCAGTCTGGATCGGACATTGCACCTTGTAATCGACACCACATCGAACTGGCTAAGCGGGTCCGCGAGGGTATTCGCACAGCCGGAGGTATCGCCATTGAATTCCCCACTCACCCTATTCAAGAGACGTCAAGACGACCTACGGCCACGTTGGACCGGAATTTGGCTTATCTCACTCTTGTGGAGATTTTGACTGGTTATTTCCTCGATGGTGTCGTTCTTTTGACGGGATGTGACAAGACGACCCCAGCATGCTTGATGGCTGCTGCCACCGTGGTAGGTTCCGCTCCGCGAGTTGCAGTTTGATGATTAATGGCTAATATGAACATAGAACATCCCAGCAATCTGTATGAACGTTGGTCCTATGCTGAATGGCTACGCCAATGGCACTCTCGTAGGATCTGGTGCTGTTTTGTGGAAGGGACGTGAGATGTATGCCACGGGCGAAATTGACGAAAACCAGTTTATGGATTACATCTCTCAGAGGTGAGCTCCTAATTTACTTGGTCCTCAACTATCTGGACTAACGAATGCTATAGCACTCCATCCGTTGGACACTGCAATACTATGGGAACGGCATCCACAATGAACGCCCTCGCAGAAGCTCTCGGAATGGCCCTTCCGGGATCTGCGGCTATTCCTGCTGCGTATCGCCACAGAGCTCAGTGTGCCTACGAGACCGGTAAACGGATCGTGGAAATGGTCAATATTGACATGAAACCTAGCGACCTGATGACCCGCGAAGCATTCGAGAATGCGATCGTGGCAAACGGCGCCATCGGTGGCAGTACCAATGCCCCTATTCATCTCAACGCAATTGCCCAACACATGGGTGTTGAGCTGTCCATGGACGATTGGGACACAATTGGATCTTCCATCCCTCTGCTATTGAACATGCAGCCTTCAGGTGAATACCTCGGAGAAGAATATTTCCGCGCAGGAGGTCTCCCCGCTATCATGGCAGAGCTCCTAGACGCAGGCAAATTGAACGGAGATGCGTTGACTTGCAACGGTCGCACGATCGCTGAGAATGTTCGTGACCAGCATTCCTGGGACCGCCGTGTCATTCGTCCATATGACGATCCCTTGATGAAGGATGCAGGCTTCGTCCACCTCAAGGGCACGCTATTCGACTCCGCCATCATGAAAACCTGTGCCATCTCACCTGCCTTCCGCGAACGCTACCTATCCAACCCCGACGATCCCGACGCATTCGAGGGCCCGGTCGTCGTATTCGACGGACCTGAAGAATTCCACAAACGTATTGATAATATGCCAGAGATCGATGACAAGACGGTCTTGATCATGCGTGGCGTTGGTCCACTTGGGTACCCCGGTGCGGCGGAGGTCGTCAACATGCACCCACCCGGTCGACTACTGAAGCAAGGAGTCGATGCCCTGTTCTGCATTGGTGATGGACGCCAGTCAGGCACGTCGGGTTCGCCCTCCATTCTCAATGCTAGCCCCGAAGCTGCCGCGGGGGGTAACCTTGCCATTCTTCAAAATGGCGATAAAATTCGCATCGACTTGCCGAAACGACGGGTCGATATTCTCATTAGTGACGAGGAAATTGCACGGCGGAGGGAGGAGGTATTCTCGAAGGAGTATCCCTTGGTTCCCAGTGGCACGCCCTGGCAGGAGATTTTCCGCCAGGAGACGGATCAATTATCCAATGGCATGGTGCTGAAGAAGGCTGTCAAATATCAGCGCTTGGCGCAGACGAATGGTCCGCCCAGACACAACCACTGATTATTCTTGTTATGCGTTACATTACACAATGAATATATAATGATACACTACTAGTTGAATACCAATGGACATGACTTTCTTCATTCACAGTACGAATATCTGTATCGACCCTATCGTATATATCAAGTCGGTGTCGATGGATGTATATTCATTATTGGTGATCGGAGAATTGATGGCCAACACGCCCTTGTCTACCTTATCCTTGCTAGAGAAAGAAGGTCTTTTGTCTGAGTGTCTTGTAGCGATCTGGAATTACGGACGTGTTGTGATGACAATTTTTATAAACTACCGAGATAGTATTTGCTAATTAATGGGTACTATTTTCCCTTGAGAAGTTGTCATGAATAGGTCGAAGTGCAATCAATTTGTGAATGATCTATCTTGTGACATATAACACATTGCTCGGAAAAACTAACAATCAAGCGAGTTTGGCCGAGTGGTTATGGCGTGACGTTTAGGTAATAAACATTACGACCGTCATGGGTACGCCCGCGCGCGTTCGAATCGCGTAGCTCGCATTTTTTTGGCCCCCGTTCATACGCCGGCTACAACTCTGATATGCACCAAGGCTTTCCTTTATTTTGTTACTTGTTATTCAAAAACAGCTCTACGGGTTGGAGACCTGAAAGTTGACAGAATTGGTCGTCAATCTCCGGCAGTTACAGTGCTATAAAGTAGACAAGGTCTCTGCAAGAGATTTTCTAATTAAATCGAGTTGTATCGCTGGAAGGAGAAAGCAATGCTTATGGCAAAGGACGAGGGAACATGACGCATATGTCAATTGAAATGAGCGTCTCTGAGCCTATCTATCTGAAACTTCCAGAGCTACCGGTTGGAAAGAGGGGTGGGTTTAGCTTCTCGTATGACCTTATCAATTTGAGTTTGTTTTGGTAGGAATACACCCAGTAGAGATTCTGGATCAATATCTTTTAGCTGCAGTATCCAGGCCCAGATCATCCTGAAAAGCGCGCGTTGGGCAACAAGATGTATCTATGGATATGACGTGCGCTCGTAAAAACCCATCAATGGCCCGCATCAACGCAGGCGCTATCAATCTTCCCTACGCAACATCAAGCGCAGTGGAAGTTTGCCGCAAGATTTAATGAGCCCCGTAGACGAGGATGGCAAATCCAAGAAGTACAACTGAAAGGCGCACGTGGCTTCAAATAAGGGAGTAAAAGGGTGGAAAGTGATGCTGTAGGGTTCGCAAGCTTATGTATCCTGCATTGCCACTGGGAGACGAAGGCATGTTTACAGGTTGTGCAATGTTGAAGATAAGTCAGGTATTGCAAGGCTGCACGGCGTGTCTGGGAGTCGAGAATGATCAAACTTGAATGGTGCTTGATGGGTTTTATTGGGAGGCTTTTCATTGTAGCGAATATTGGATTCAGATTGGTACGCATCGGGTGATTGGGATAGGTGCAGTGGATGAATAGGGTGATATAATTCATCATCAGCCAAGACTGAGTGGCTATTAGTACCTAGATCATAGGTCTGCAGTCAGATAAACAGAGTCGTAGAGGTAGAAACAAAGTCAACCCTTTATGCAAAACACTATCATCATAAGATCACATCTGTGGAACGAAAAGGTAGAACAAAATAAAAAGTAGCAGCAAGACCCGAGAACGCCGCGCTGACTGCCAAATTTGCAGGAAACCAAAAAAAAATTGAAAAAGAGATTTCAAGACAAATACTCGCAATAAGAAAGCGCTCGGACTGTTTCGTGAATCGTAATTAGTGTGTTCGAAAAAGTTTCGAGGAACTGAGCTGATCTTGACCTTGGCGGCTTTGCATTGTCAAAGCAGAGGAGTCAGGTCGAGAGTAATATCATTTTAACTTCGAGTCCAAGTAGACCAGGGGAAATTGTTTTAACCAAGGAACACTGTCTGAAATCAGCAGGATGTTCTCATGGCCAAAGTCCTCGGCAGATAATTTTCTTACCTTCCCACCCCCATTCTCCCATAATATTCACCCAATGCAACCTGCTTCGAATCGTTCTTTCGAACTCAATGTTCTCCAGCGAAGAGAGGGCAGATCCTCTCCTTGGCTGACCAGTCTTACTTGCAGTAGATACCGACTGTCTTCGCATGGATCTGTCAGAATGATCACCCGAGTTGACGCGCCTATGGAAGGCTCTGCCGTTATCGGTCGATCGTTGCAACGGAGAGGTAACCTTGCCCTTATTTTCGCTTGAAAAGGAGGCGGTTCTCCGAGTAGCCAACATCTCTTGCTGTTGCTGCTCCCGCTGTTCAGCCTTGAGCTTGTCCCGTCGAGCCCAGACTTCTCGAATGACATCCAGACAGCGATCGACACCGCCAATCATGAGGCGCGACTGGACAACAGCCCATCGCTCCAGAACCCACTTGCGGTCTTCTTCCGAGTCCACTTCAGCACCGGCAGCCAAAAGAGGGAACATCTGGATAATGGTGGTGCGCGAGGTAGGTGGCACGGTAGCCAACAAGATCAGAACACGCTTGGCGAGTTCTTCAGCCGGCTCGGACGGCAACTCTGGAACTGCTTGATGCAGATACAGCAGAGTTGCCCAGCGATAGGCATACGCCATCTGGATGCTGTGCTGCACTTCGGACGTAGGATCTTCTGGTGGTTCAAACCAACGCGGAGGCTCCCACTCTTCAACGAGAGCCTTGAGCTCCATGGCTTGGGAGACGATGGACAACGAGTTGGTGGAAGTCTTTCGAACGCGCTGAACCAATCTTCCAACTTTGCCAATCAGTGGGAACAGTGTAGCGGCACATCCCATCAACGGGTCAATCTCATGCACCGCATCGGTTGGTAAATGGAAGATGGAAGGATTGAAATCCTGAGGACCTGACTCATCAAGCGAGGTCAACCGTGCGATAACATCCATGTAGGTCCAAGTATTGTACAAAAATCGGATACGATCAAGTTCTTCTGGTTGAAGACCGCCCTGGAGACCGGCATTCAAGACCTGCAACATCAAGGCCTTTGCACCTCGTAGATGCTGGATACACGTGCGAGTATTCTGGTCCCAGGTATCAGCAAACGCCAAAGCGAGACTAGTCGCCAATGCCGTGTCCGCTCGCATGCTCTGAATTTGCTGCCGTAGACAAAGGATGCTCTGTCGCATGTGCTTCACACCTTGAACGCGCATTGATGGATTCTCCTTGGCAGCGTGGAAGGCAGACAAGGAGAGGATGGCATGGTGTAAAGCGGGGGTGCTTTTTGCCAAAGGCCAGATAAGAGTTCGCCATGGGTTTTCCATCATACCATCTTTGATAGATAGTATCCCACACGTCAGTTGATCGAATCGCATTGTCAGCATCTCTTGGCTTTCCGGTGGTAGGGAGGGCTGATTGGGGAATCGTGACAAATGAAACGGATTGTCGGCTGAGCCCGAGAAGCTCATGCTCCAAGGCCCTTCACCGGGATCAGACTGTCGGATAATCTCCTCGATATCCTCACTGTCATCCTCCAGCAGCCGGGAGAAACTGAGCTCCTCATTCCCAGTGCCAGGTGCAGGCTGAAACTCCTGAGGGCCAAATAGAAATGCTCCCGGGTCTGACGTCAAATCATCAGAAAAAGGCACCGAGTGTTCGAATGGTTCCAGAAAAGAAAGAAAATCCAATGGATCCGAGTCTACCGGCATCGAAACGCCGCCAATCGGGGTGTTCTCGTCGCCCGTGGATCCTTCATCCTTGAGGACGCCAAAGTCATCTACAGAATGGGCATCTGCAGACAAGTGGCTTTTGATACTTCTAGGCGAGCTATGCAAGGAGGAATCTGGTGGTGAATTGTTGAAGGCAACGGATTGTGGAATGGTCGGCGAGGCTGGTTGGACGGTCGTCGGGGGTGAGGGAAAGTTTTCCGGATCTCCGACCGAAACGCGTCGTTGAGAAGAAGGATTCGCTATATGTAGGGCATATAGTGTCAGTCGGCAAAGAAAGTCGATTGTTCAAGGATTCGCCATCACTCCGTCCGGTACCTTTCTTACCCTTGGTCGCGGTCGGCCGTCCAATCGCCACGTTAGTCTCCTCGAAGGGCCGCCATTTAAAATCCTTCTTGTATCCACCACATGGAACCTTTCGCCGGTGGCACTGGTGACAGGTCGGCTTGGTCTCGTCGCACTTTAACCGCTTCGCCTTGCAGGTGATGCAACCTGGGCGTAGCGGATAGAGATCGGGTCAGCGATTCTGCGCAGACAACTTGGGGAGGTCCACCCGTTGTGACGGGGCCTCTAGGCCCCCCCTATGGGTGGGTGAATGTATTCATTTTTTATTTTGGATTCACGATGAGATGGGATTCTCATCCAGAGACGAGATCGTACCATTGCGACTCTTGGTTTGCTTGGGTTTGTTGGAGGCCGTAGTAATCTGCTTGGTCCTTTTCGGAGGCGAAGCAGGCTTGCCCCGCGTGGACACCGGGAGGGGGTCGGGCGAGTCTAGAATCGTCGAGGGAGATGGGATTTTGATCGTGTCCATGCCCAGGCAATATTGGGTGAATCCGGGAGCAGGTAGTAGGAGAGATGATAGAGGAGTATGGATGAATGGGGATCCGAACAAAGACCTCAAGGAAGCGGCTCTGACAAAGAGCGGGGGGAGGTTCAAAAGGCCGAAGATAAGACGGCGAGAACAGCGAATGATGAAAGGCTGATCTTGATCGTTGATAGGATGATAGGGTGATAGGGAAGCGACCAGCTCGGAGAACGGGAGGTGGACTGGATGATAAGGCGCATCTGCGGGGGAATTTTGGGTTTGGCTCTGCCGTTTGCCGTTTGCCGTGGTGCCGATCTTTGGAGAATCCTTGCTAGCGCTGCTGAGGGGTCTTAAGCTGGTATCAGTTCTCCCATCGGTAGGGTTCGTTGGCCAAAGCTATCAGGGGCGTTGTAGTCAAGTCAGAGGATGAACGTTGTACGGTGGAAGCAGATGCCAAGACTTGGCTATCACCTCCTGTTTCTCCACGAGCAGGGCGAATGGCGATAGATTGGTATCCGAGCGGAGACCGTTTGCTCGTGCGGGGGAGAAAAGAGTATACTTGGTACGACTCGGAGCTCACTTGCTATTGGCGGTTGATCCGGAACAGGCCCGTGCCCGTGGTCCAAGGGGCTGGAACACGCCCCGATATGAACGTTTTCTGTCCTCGTGACCGGCTGCAAGACTCCATCTGGAATCTGAAATTCTAGAACGGGTCGCCACGTTAACTTCTACCCGAGGAGGCCTCTTGATCGCTGAAACCCGTCTCTAATACACTCGCATCGAGCCTATTTACGAGGATTCCGTCCCACTTTCAATGAGTGAACCCTGAAGAGTCAAGAGTGGGGAGATATGCCAGATTTTTGGTTGACATGCGGGGAACCCCACCGAGTCCTCGGAATCCACACATAAGTTGTGCTTTATGTCAATATCAAGAGTTAACATTGATTTGTCGTAGACCATTATAGGTAGTGAGCACATACATGTAATCAACTCAGGTAAATTCATGAATACCAAATACTAAACTAGGACATAAAAAACATTGGAACCAAAATACACAGTATAAGAGAACCCTTCGGAAAGAAGTATACCCCTCCTAGTATGTAAACTGAATCAAAAAGTCGATTTGCCAATAGCAACCTCTGCCAACTGCAGTCCTCCCACCAAATCATTCGCTGCACCCATCACCAAAATAGCAATCAGCCGCGAATCCGGCTCCTCATCATTGACTGCAAACGCATAGGCAAGACGCGAGGCGATCGAGGCTAGGGTCGACACTTCCCCGACAATGGCCGCATCGCGTGTATTACTCTTGGACTTCTGACTAAGTTCATAGAAGTGCCAGATCGACACGATGGTGCCATGGATGCAGAGGACGCTGTCCAAAAAGGCACCGACTCCGCGCGCGTCCTCGACAACAAGGGACCCGAGCTTGATCTTGGGGAATACCCGCTGGCCGAGGCTTGAGAAGACCACCAGACAAGTGACGACAGCGACGGAGGTGATGCCGGAGAATATCCGGATGGGTAAGCTTTCGACACCATCCATGGGCACGAGGAGGTCGCCAGCTGCAGTAGCAGCAGCGCAGGTGAGACCGATGATTGTCGCTGGGATGCCAATCAGCTTACTGTCTGTTTGGTCCTCCGCCTCCAAGGCCTTCTGGAGATTTCCAACCAGACAGAGGATACCGCTAAACATGTGTAGACCTTCAAAGACGGCTTTCTGGATATCGGTTGGCATGGAGATCGGACCCTTGTGCTCGTCGGCACGGGAGGAAGAGGCGGATGATTGGAGGAGCAATGATCCAAGGGTCTGCTGGCCGAATAAGCCCGCCATGTCCTCCCAGCTGCTTGCAGAAACCATGGCCTGAACAGAACTGTCACCACTGGGGAACGGGGCACGCCCCTCGACGACCTTGTAGACAAGAGTCACTGCCACTGCTCCAACCCAGGTGAAAAGGTCTAGGATGGAGAGATCCGGCACCCCGATGTCATTCAGGATGTCGGAAATGACAGGAATATGTATCTTCGTGTCGAGGACATCAATGGCGGACTGCGCCAGTTGGGATAGCACAGTTAGGAGAGCGTCTACCACCACCTGTGTGCTAGAAAGCGTTGTATCAACCAGGATAGCTGCAATGCGCTTGAGAATGTCTGTGACTGACAAGGAGGAGAATTGCTTGACGAGATCTTGCAGCTGGGTGAAAGTCGCCTCCAGTACTTGTCCTTCATTGGAAATAGCTGTGACCAAAGTGTCAAGGAGCCCCTCTGCACCTGATACAGAGGGAGAGTCTCCCACGATCGTCAACTGGCCGCTGTGATCTCTGTACTTGTCGGCCAGGAATTTCGAGCTGGAGGTCTGATTCTTGGATGGGTTAGAGCTGCTGCCCGAGGGGGGTTGCCCAGCTACATCCCCCAGGCCCGGAGCCCAGTTATCAATGTTTGCCCATTTATTGATGTCCTTCTCAGCAGCGGCGATGGCCCCATCAAAGGCCTTCTGCGCTTTCGAGATGTTGTTGACCTGATCCTGCAGCCACAGCTTGGAAACATTATGCAGCACGTCCTTGCTCCGACGGATATCGTCCCATTCGAATAAAAACTCAGCAAAGCGGATGATATCCTCGATGGCGGTTTTCACAGCCTTGAACACCCACTCCATCGCACCCACGACTGCATCGACTGTATCCAGCACGGCGCGGTAGGCTTGACCGGCAATAGTGACCACAAAGTGCAGGCTATCACTGACCTCATCGTAAACCACCTTCGCAACATGCTCCACCGTATCGACAACATCGTCCCATGCGCTCTTTAACCAATTAAAAAGATCACCCGCTGCCGCAGCGAGACCATCGAAGAGTCCAGTATTAGATACCCGGATGTTTCCCTTGCTGAACAGAGCCGCGGGCACGACCCCATTATGACGACGCACGAAAGCTTGAACGGACGAAGCTTTGCTTTCGTTTGACGCATTGGCATAGCTTTCCTTCATTAGACCGAGATGCTGAGATAGCGTGTCGACATCATCTTGACTTGTTGACGATGGTATAAGAGGTTGGCTCCCAGGCGACCCAACCACGCCCCCAGCAGTTGTCTGAGCTGGGAACTGCGCGCTAGTTAACTTATCCGAGGAATCAAGCGCTGTAAATTTGCCAAAGGTATGGTCCATGGGGTTCAGGATTACAGCTTGATCGTCGTCTCCGTCAACGGCGATGGTCAGCGTGGTTCCGTTGATGCCTTCCACCGCCTCAACCACGGTGATTGAACCCGTCGCATCGGTGGATATCTGGGTAGGAGTGGACGACAAAACGTAATAGAGGCCATTGATGTACACCGGAGCACGACTATTAGCAGATATATTAACCGCAACATTGGGCGCCGGTGAATCATTGTCACTCTGGGTAACATGGATCGACGTGGTATATGACTTGAAACTAAGAGATTTCTGCTTTGGCTGTGAAGCCAGCATAATCTCCTGTGCTCGCCATATCCGTCCAGCAGAAGCTGGCGCCTGGATGATCTTCTGGAGTCGTCCATTGCCGGAGGCAAAAACAGTGTTACCACCATCCGCGCGGTTAATGAAAGCAGAGAGGCGCTCGATACCGGAAAGAATCAGGATAGGAGTACTCCAGGCGTCAGGTTGCGCCAACTTCTTCACTGGGCAGGAAACGTAGTAGACTTGGTACTTGTCGTTTCTCCCCCAGAGGGTTGTCACTCCGCCGTGGATCATTGCTCGGAGTGTGTCAGTCCCGGAGAAGAGGTCATTTGTAATGACTGCTATTGGTGCTACGTTCTCTGTCTGCTTGTCTGCCGGGTACAAGTACAAAGTGGAGCCACTGACTGCGTAAAGATCAGTAGTATGGTCTTTATTGCGAGATGTGGTGATGGCCGAGGGAGCGGACCCTCCTGGAAGAGACAGCCGACGTGGTGTGGGAGGGCCACGGCCAAAGTAGTTGACGATGGGCTCATAAACAAACTGTGGTTGTCCTCCTGTTGTCCCGGCAGTGTAAATCCCATCACCAAAACCGTTCTTCACTTGTCCTACACAGCTTTGATAGTTCCCAGCCGAGATATCGATGCTAACATCGTGTTTGACCCAGTAATGGCCAGTCTCACGATTCGGGTAGTCGATATGGTACCGGGTGATGTGCGGATCGGCCGCGTTTCCTGAAGGGCGATCGATATCAACGACCAGGTACTGCGTGCCACCCTGAGCCTCGGCGATCATTGTGCCAGTGATGGTGATTTTTTGATTTTGCTCATCAGCTGCATCAAAGGACACTGCTATCCATGCCGGCTTTGCCAGCCAAGATGTATCTTTGCTTGAGTTACCCAGCGAAAGCAAGAGAAGATCATCGCCATCTAAGTTGACGACCATCATCATGCTGATGTTACCATCCAAGCTCTGGGCGACGTCAAAGGTGATCACCGGGACGGGAGGTTCATGGCCAGGAAACTGGGCTTGGATGGCGGCTGTGGAAAGGTCGTGAACCTCCCATCCAGTATGTGAGCTGCCACTTTGCTCCTCAATAACATGCAAGACTCCAGATGAGTCGATAGCAAAGAGCAGGGCATGGCCATCACTACTTTGCAGGCCTTCGAACTTGCCAGCGGGTGCGATGACTTCTCCCTGGACGTAGTTTTGCATGAGCTCTGTAGCGACGGACAGTTGCCCAGGAGAGCCTTTAGACGCTTTAGAGGCTTTCTGCCCAAACGAGGCAAGATTCCCCCGGCGCCTGACGGAATTCCCCTCAAGAGGGTCCAGATAGGTAATCTCACAGACCAGATCTTGGTAATCAGAGAAGGAAGGGTTCTTGTAGGTGTAGACCTTGGCTCCAGGGAAGACAAAATTCTGCATTTGGCTAATTTGCAGGTCGTCGATCCCGCCGGACATCATGGGTTTGAGCTGGTCGCTAATCATGTTGATGGCCAGGATCAAGAACGAGTGCACATAGTTGTCGTCCTGCGGAGGCGCCTTTTCGGAGTGATCCTGAGGGTCACTTTCGATACTTGTCAGCTGCAGGTCTCCATTCATGGTCACTGAAATACTGTATACTTCGGTCAGGGTCTGGTCCAACATGTTCAGCTCATCCCCATACTCGCCCGAGTAGGGTACATCTTTGCCGAGCTTTACCCCGACCCGGAGCAAAAGATGCTGCTCGACGCGAATTTCCTGCTGCTCAAAGTAGACATCGCAGGTATAACTGGGCGTCATTTTGATCCAAGGGGCGTCCGGCAAAATATCAGCATTATGATCTCCTCCAAATCCCTCGCCAAAGTTGTTGTATTCAATGTGAATGACATGATTCCCCTCCGAGAGAACCTCGGCGATCTGCGGATCCGCTCCAGGCGTAACCCCAAAATCCCATTTGGGATGGATATAGGGCGTATAGCAGCAGGCATTGGCCGCTGGGCGAAGAGTGTCGAACACGTACTGAGCTAGGATATTGCGATTGATGGCGATCATGCCACTTTTTTCGTCAATATCGCGTGGTAGCACCCAGTTCCAGCCAAAGGTTGCGATTGATGGAAGCCGGTTGTTCTGAACCATACAGATATGGTTTAACGTCGTTACCCCCTGCTCGTCCGCGCTAGGGTGGGTAATTGGATCCCCCTCATAGTCCTTCAGGGGGCTCACGATCCGCTCGAATGCCGTCATCTGTAATGAGGAGGGATCAGGCTCCGTCGGAACCGCTGTGACGGACACAAGGGGAAAGCCATATTTCTTGGCATTTGCACTGTAGATATTGACAAAGGACTGCTCCAAGACCACGAGCGCGCTCGAACCAGGGGGGATCCCAGGGAATGTTGGGGTTGTCTCCAGAACCGCGTTATCTAGATCAAAGAACAACTGTTGAAGACTGAAGGCAGTGCCAGACGTATTGTCCAAGGCTCGCAGCAGCTGGTCTCGGATCTCTGGATGGCTCTGAAAGTAGGGAGTATCCAGCTCCCTGGCCAAATCGCCCATGACGAGATCAACGCGTGTCTGTACATTCCAGGGCTGGTCGGTGGAGCTGGAAGGGTAGGGCTGGTTCCAGACTCTCCAATGTCCATCTTTCTTATGGAACCCTGATGGGGGCGAGTTCTGGATGACTGTGATGTCCGAGCAATATAGATTAAAATTCACATTACTGGCACTGTTACCGAAGTCGACAATGGGCGGCAGGTTCTTCGGCAGGTAACCGGGGGGGATTCCAATTTGCATCTTGATCCCGACCACAAAGCCGGCATTGGTGAGAGCGGTGATGTCGGGGTCATCGTACGGAGTGTCCTCGTCAATGTCAAAGGGGTTCACTCCATTGGTCAATTTCAGTAGATCTTGCAGGCTTATCTGTGATCCCGGGTTGTCCGAGTCGTCGTCCACCAAGAAGCAGATATACTCCGGCTCCTGGGTCGATTCGGCTAGGAACTCCCAAAGATCGGAGTTGATGCTGGCCTGGGTGGTAGCGATGACGAAGTCACACTGATATTGAGGACTGGAGAGACAGGAGGCGCTGCTATCCATCGTTGAGGTATGATATGTGAGCTTGAAGAATGAGGAGGGTTGGAAAAAAAGGACAGGAGGATGTCCCTGTCAGCTCAATATTTCTCCTCTCCATGACCAAGTAGAATCGTCTGGTGTTTCCTTCTCCAGAGAGCGCCAGCTCTCTGCCAGCCACGTTTGATACAGTTCGCCTATAACCCTGTCGACCTCCCAAAGGGGATCATGATGCATCTGTGGCTCTCCCTCAGCCATTTAGCTCCCTTTACCGTCTTATGACAGCGCCATATCTGGCGCGGCAGCTCATCTTTGGGTCGAGGAGCGAAGGGCCATTGGTCACAAGTGTCAAGAAGTCGAGTACCTCATGCTATAGCCAGTAAGGTCGGTGGGCCGAGCTGCTGGGATGCAGAAATTGGTGGGCAAACATGGTCAGCCAGCCACGTAGGCATGAGGGGCACTGCTAGTATAATACGCGGGCCAGCTCTTGCGAAGGAGGGGTGGGCACCACAACGGCAGACAACCCCAACTTGGATTGCTATGCCCACAGCTTGGTCAGCGTCGAGCACCCAATATTTCTCAAAGAGAAAGAGACGAGGACGGGCATTATAGCTAGGAACAGCGATAATATCGTATGAAGAAATGATGGTTAGTTTCCCCTGTTGGCGGAGAGAGGGACCTGCGAACTTAACTTCATCGGAAGTCGAGAACACCCCTCAGCCAGCCTCCAACTGGTGGTAGCGGGTCTCATGATACGCTAGCTAAACCAGGCCTAGTGTGTTGTCCTCCGTGACGAACTCCAGCTCCCCACTATTGTTATCTCTCACTCCTTAGTGGACTGGGCGATTAGTGCGATGCAGCCGTAGTCCCCGTGACTCGCATGACTGCCAGTAACGTAAATCCTAGCCTATTCGGCCACCCCAAAACACCATGCTAAACGCGATAAATTACAGCTTCATATCTCAAAAGCCACAGGCTCATTTCTGTCGGAATTTTAGAATATAAAATTTTAAGGCATTAGAAGAGAATAGATAGACTTTCGACCTTTCAGACTAATATTTTAAAACTTTCCCATAACATACAGCGTAATTTCGACGTTTTATCCTTAGATATATAAAACTCTGCTAATACTCGAAGTACTTTTTATATACTTTACCAGTATCTTAGAAACACTACTAAGATTACATGTACTTGTTATCTTATCTTAAATAGAGATGTTTGTTGAGATATGAAGTTGTAATTTATCGCATTCATTATGGTGTTTTGGGGTGGCCGAGACGACGGGGTGGCCGAATCGGCTAGGACCTACGTTATATCTCCTACTCCACTCTTGGCAAGAAGGAAGGGGGTGGTTGAAATTGTAATAAATAGCCGTGACGGGCTTCGCAGAAATGAAACAGAAATTAAACAGCAATTAAACAGAAATTAAGTAATTTAGGCAGAAAAGTAGTGCCACCGGAATTTTGGGGTAGTGCCCCCAGAACTACCCTTGATATATTACTATTGTTATATAGCGTCGAACGCGCTCTTTCGCGCGCTGGCTAGACGAAAAAGAAAGCACAACAAAAATCTAAAGAACAGAACCCTTAATTACAAGATTTCTACCAGGATAGTTATCTAAATTTCGGTTATATTATCTCGTGTTTAATCAATCCGGATGCGATAAAAGGGTTGGATATAGGCAACTAGCTAGACACCACTCGGCGTAACACCAGTCTAAGTGTCAAAATTCTATCGCGGCTAAAGTTTCCAGATACTACCAGGGCTATATATGCTCAAGACAGTGTCATATTGTCTCGTAACTTCAACAGTTTAACAGATGCCGCCTTTTTCGAATCATTTATCGGGCAGCTTCTCCAGCACTATAGAAGGTGACAGGAGCTAAAATCCGTGCTTATTATGGATAACGCATCATTCCATCATTCAGGTCAAATTTAGACCTTATATATTAAGGTAGGAGTCAAGTTGATATGCCTCCCGTCGTATTCGCCGGATTTCAACCCCATCGAGGAATTCTTTGCCAAGCTGAAGGCTCATATCAAAAAACGCTTGGCCAGCATACGAAAAGAATCCTGACCAAGTGTAATCCCGAGGTCCGCGACAACCAGGGAAACATAGACCAACCGGCTTTAGACGGGTAGAAGTCTACTAACTAAAGGTCCACTAAGACTTCTGATCATTCAGAAGTCTTGATTCGCGGTTTATATACTATAGATCCGCTCACGGATCTCACAATGGTTCATTACCTTCTTTCGGCGATGCGTGTATATAGTAAGTGTGGGATAAGATAGCGCCGAAGGCCATTTCCGACATTCAGGTATTTGGATAGAGAACCTATGACAGAGCATCGTGTCTGCGCACTATCCGTTTCACGTTCTCACATTGTGCCAGTTTGGTCTGTTCGTGTTTGTGGCTTGTTATTTAGTAATGTTTTTATATTGGATGAAAGGCCCTGTCTCTTGTCGTTATAATGGTTGATTTTGTCAGTTGCTGTTATGATGATTGAGTAAAGGAAGCTATACAAACTAGAAGATGGCCCGAGCCGAAAGCCGTCCTGGTTATGGATAACGTATCTTTCCATCACTCAGGAGTGAGGCTGGTATTCCTTACTCCCCTGACTTGAATCCTATCGAGGAGCTCTTCTCATAATCAAAGTAGTCTTCGAAATCGGTTATACTTCCATACATATCGCCGGAAGATAGATGGTATAACAGCTGTTTCGTAATATGCTGGCTAAAAATAGAAATTTAGTGGGGTATAAAGAAAGGGGGTTCTCCGTGATGCAGAAGTTTCACCCACTCATCGTCAAGCTTAACACAAGTCTTTGCTTCTAAACACGACCAGTTTCAACGGAACTTATACATAGGGATCACCTCTTTCTTTTAATTCAAGCTCCATTTCTTATATTCGTCAATTGCCACCGCGGACAGAATGGCTCAGATCCAAGGCCACTGCGAAGCCCGGTTTTCTAAGCTACGCGATTTAATGCAAGAGTTCATCGCGTCCGGACAAGACATCGGTGCCAGTCTGTGTATCAACATCGACGGCGATAATGTGGTGGATATATGGGGGGGCTACGCCGACGCATCGACCAAGAAACCATGGGAAAAGGATACGGTAGTAAATGTTTTCTCGACCACGAAACTAGTCACCAACCTGGCGGCTCTAATGCTCATCTCGCGTGGTTTGCTTGCCCCCGAGGATAAGGTGGCCCAGCACTGGCCTGAGTTTGCAGCAAACGGGAAGTCGGAGGTCACTGTCGGCCAAATTCTAGCCCACACGGCGGGTCTCAGCGCCTGGAAGGACAATATGAAGCTGGAGGACCTATACGACGTCGAGGCGGCAACCGACAAGCTAGCGCGCCAGGCACCGCTGTGGCCTCCCGGAACCGCCATGGGATATCACGGCATAACGCAGGGATTCCTCATCGGAGAGCTGGTGCGAAGGAAAACGGGGATGTCGATCAACAAGTTCGTCATGGAGGAGATTTGCCAGCCCCTGGGCGATGGGGCCGACTTCCAGCTTGGGTGTCGCAAAGAGGACTGGAACCGGGTGGCTCCCGTCATACCTCCACCAGGGCCTTCTATCCAGCAGGTGCTTAGCCAACAGGCGGGATGTGAGCAGGACTCGATCGTAATGCGCACGCTTTGCAACCCCGAGCCCAAGGCCGAGGACGCTAACACTGAGCTCTGGCGGTCCAGCACGTTGGGCTCAGTCAATGGCCACACAAACGCTCGAGCGTTAGTCAAGATCCTCTCTTGTTTCTCGCTCGGTGGCACATGTGCGGAAGGAGGCCATCGCCTGCTGTCATCCGAGACAGTGAAAGTGGCGCTTGCAGAGCATGCGACAGGAATAGACTTGGTAACGGGGCGGAGCGGGAGGCGTGGACTTGGGATTTACCTCACCGGGCCTGGGTCGGGAACCGTCGAAGGCAAGCTGCCGGAGGGTAATGTTGGATGGGGTAGCGGATGGGGGGGTTCGATCGTGGTCATGGATAGCGACAGGAGGCTCACAATCGCATATGCTATGAACAGGATGCTGAGCACGGAACATCCTTCCCCGGCGGCATATATCAAGGCGGTTTATGAGATACTTGGAGCTACCCAAGCTGCCTAGGATATGGACGAGCTTGGCTCAGAAACTGCATAATTCTGGGTCTGACAGATGTAGATCATACTAGGCGTGCAGTGTCAAGGTATACTCATTCAGAAAGTTTCAGGCCCTGCTTTCTTTCCAGTAAATCAGACGACGCATGCTATAATTTCGGTATTAACGACATATGCAAATTCATCCTTTAAGCTGATAGTCGCAATACAAAATATTAAGGCACCATCCAATAGATAAAACGAACTTCAGCTCCCCATTATTGGTATTTCTTTCTCTCTTAGTGGGCCGGCAGCCGTAACTGCTAGTATATCTCCTGCTCCACTCTTGACCTTATTGAGCGGCGACAACTACATCTTACCTACACCCTGTCTGAAAAACAGATTTCTAGTAATCGAAGGCGCACGAACGCATGGGCATGAAACTTGCAAAAGAGGAAAACGCATGCTGGATTGAAGGTCCTTTGAGAAGTCGTCACAGATTCACGAAATAAACCACGAGATGTCCAGAAATTCCCACAATTCTTATGGTCAGCATGAGAAACGGACTTCTCGTACAGCTCGTTTCGCAGTATCTATCTACCAGACAAAGAATCCCTCTCTCTGTCTCTCCTCCTCTCTTCCTCCAGTTCATTCTCCGAGCTCCTCCTCTCCCCTCCACTAGTATCTCCACTGCTTGCGGGGTACCTCCAGTCCATCTCGACCGGTAATTCGCACGCCGCCCCCATAGTGAGGGTCATTGTTAGGTGGCGGCGGCGGCATCATGGGAATACTGTCTATCATGAAGGTCTCCGGGACGTCGGCGCAGGCCGGAGGGATGACGGGGCCCATTTTGATTATCGCGGCGGGCGAACCCTCGGGGGGCCCGAGGTATCCGAACAGGCTATTCTGGAGTGCCATCCACTCGTTTTCGAAGTGGAGGCTGCCGATGGACAGCACCCCCGAAGTCAGAGGTGAGTGAAGGATGGCGTCTTCCAGGAATCGGGCGTAGACTGCTAGCGGGACTAGAAGATCAAATATAAGTGTCAGTTCTTTCGCTTCGTATACTCGACAGATAAGATGAAAATCATGGGAAGGTGGGCGTCAGTAGACTTACTTGCCACGCCGAGTGGGACAGCGTGAAAGCCCAGCCAGATAAAGTCGGGCGTCACGATGATCCGCAGGATCAATGCATCCGGAGAGTTGACATTAATAACGCAGACCAGCTGCGCCGCAAGCTCGTCGATCGCCCAGTCGATGGTGTGTATATGAGGGTCCTGCCCGAGAACCTGCGTGAGCAGGCCCACTTGCCCCCATTGCTGGAGGTTGTCACGCGCATATCCCCTGACCAGCAGTAGGATATCCCGACCAGCGATGAGCGGGCTGGTGGCGGTAGCGGAAGCGGACATCGTGAATGGAGTATGAGGATCTTGAGGAGGGAGAGAAAACGTGGCAATGGGCTGGTATACAGGTATATACATATGTGAGAGAATGTCCTAGGTCGCAACTAGAAGGTTCACAATAATATCTGCCTTGAGTCTTTGCAGCCTACCAATCCCCAGAGGCACCAACCTGTTGCCATATCTGCCTTCTCCTCCTGCTCCTCCACGAGAGGAGCATTTGCATGTGAATACTACCACGCTCATCCACGATTTTCTTCCCCTGTCACCTCCTTTCTCCTCCTATCTCCAAGATCAACTGACATGTCCGACGCCTCTACCAACGTCCCTTCATTCTCCCGGTCTGATATTCGGCTGCTGGTCAGCGGATACACCCGGGTGGGCCTCCGTCAATGGGGGCAGATTGAAATCTTCGCCCAGGTTCTGGGGCAGGGCCCCATGAACGACAGGTCTCTTGCTGTGATAGCATGGGAGCTCAATGAGCTCACGGGAAATGTAGTCTGCGTCGTTGATCCTTGCTCCACGGCGCCTTGGTTCCTGCGCGTAGTCATTACGCCGGACTTCGTCTTCCTCGGCCTTTACTGGGCTGGTGTCGACTCAATTGGTAAGTGTCCACTCACAATACCATCCTTGCGTTTAAATTGCCTGGACTGGACTGACGTTGTATCTCGCTCTTCGTCATATCAGCTTCGCTTGCCGACTACGACCGCTTCCTAGTGGATGCCTTCTGCTATCGTCCCCTGATAACAGGGGCGATCGCATGCCATTCCCTCAACAACCAGGAGTGGTTCGACCTCCTTTGCGGGCTGAACACACATCTGGGCAGTCAGGTTGGTAGCATCGGCCGCCTTCCACCCAGTGCGCCAATCATCCCCGCCGCGCCGCTGATGCCCGCTGCTACTGCCACCATTATCCCTGCTGCCGTCCCTTCCATTCCTGTCGCCACTGTCGCCACAACTTTTCCAAGCGTCATGCCTGCCATCTGCGCAGGCGACTTGCCGATGAAGGATGTAGGGAAGAAAGCTTCCGAGGATGGAGTTGGGGGGCCCGCCTTGCCCCAAATTGTCACCAAGGATGGCCGGGTGATCACCCCGCAGTGGACGGCAATCTTCCCGCCGCCACCACCGGGTGTTCCTCGGAAGTAGGGAAGGAGAAGGGGAGAGGGAGGAGGAATGTGTTTAGACCCTGGGCTCTGGATGCGCTAGTCCCGCACTAAACGGAGAGTTATACAGATGGTCTTGACATGCGATACTATTCTTATTGAATTCTTTGCCCGCCATTGCACATTCATTTTTGTAACAAGGGTCCGTCAGGAGTCTCTCTCGAGGAGAGTATTCAATGCCAGCTGAATGTGTAGCCTTTTGCGGGGTACATTGGCTTCAATACCATTTGGACGCCGTACACAATTACCAATGTTGTCCTGAAGATCCCAAGGTCGTCTCAATCAGGTCTGCAGGAATTCAAGTACTCGAAACATTCGTTCACTTGGTGAAGGTACATAAACATGCTGGGGCATCGATTTGCAGACAATGGTGCTACCGGCCGACATGTATAAAGAATTTGGATGTTCGATGCCTAGTGTCAGTGAATGACACCAGGCAATGACAGCGTTCTAATAGCAATCCATTGACTGATGTGGCTGTTGATATCACGAGAGGAAGGGTTTTGAGAGAAATATTCGACGTCGTGATGTTGATTGATGCCAAGCTTTCCTCGGGGCCGCCATCCTCGGCCAGCCGGAGATTGCTTAGTCACCTCTAATGCTGATCCACTGTGCTTGATTGATCTATGAAATCACGGATAAACAGTCCTGACTGAGATTGCTGGAAGAGTCTATCGGAATTTATACATCATCCGATAATTCTCAGAAGCGATCACGATCCATGAATCCAAGAGACCATACTTCTTCTCCCGCAACAGCCGTTCTCGCCGCAAATCCCAGCCATTCAGAAACCAGGGCCTCGGGGCCCTTGCTTAGTCAAGTGGCGGTTATCGGAGGCGTGGGGAAACCCCAGAGTTGTCTCACGGCCCGAGGTTGAGGGCAGCACCGTGCAGTAAACATCCCCCCCCATCTTTTAAAACCACTCCTCCTTTCCCTCTCCTCAACTCGACCCATACGGCTCAATTGCAATCACACACAGAATGTTTCGTTCGATCCCGCGACGACTCCCGCGGCAGCTCCCCCTTACAACTGCGCCAAAACGCCTTGCCCTGCGCTCCTTCACGTGCGGTTACCCTCGGATGTCATCACCGCCCGCCGTACACCCACCTGTGTCAACGGCACTGCCCTCCGACGCATACCAGCTTCTGTCCACGGCAGACAAGGCCGGTCCTGCGGAAGATGCGCTGTATGAGCAGCAAGTGCGCGACGTGCAAGCTTGGTGGAGCTCGCCTCGATACGAGGGTATCAAGCGGCCTTATTCTGCCGAGGATGTCGTGAGCAAGCGCGGCTCGTTGCAGCAAACATATCCCAGCTCGCTGATGGCGCGGAAATTGTTCAATTTGTTGAATGAGCGGGCGGCAGCTGGAGAGCCAGTCCATACGAGTGAGTATCTTACCTCTGCGAGCCTCCCCAGGCCAGGCTAACCATTGTATCGCGACTAGTGGGCGCCATTGACCCCGTCCAGATGACCCAGCAAGCTCCTAACCAGGAGATTCTCTATATTTCCGGTTGGGCATGCTCATCACTACTGACCACTACCAACGAGGTTTCCCCGGATTTCGGAGACTACCCTTACAACACTGTGCCGAACCAGGTGCAGCGCTTGTTCAAGGCGCAGCAGATGCACGATCGGAAGCAGTGGGATACGCGACGAAAGTTGACCCCCGAGCAGCGCAAGGATACCCCCTATGTGGACTATATGCGCCCAATTGTTGCGGATGGTGACACCGGGTGAGATTTATGCTCAGAAATGAAACGAGTTGCAGCACTGACTCGTTCAATCACAGACACGGTGGTTTGTCGGCAGTCCTAAAATTGGCCAAGCTCTTCGCTGAGAATGGCGCCGCGGCTGTACATTTTGAGGACCAGCTTCACGGTGGTAAGAAGTGTGGCCATCTGGCTGGCAAGGTCCTCGTTCCTATGGGAGAGCACATTAACCGCCTGGTGGCTGCGCGCTTCCAGTGGGATTTGATGGGCTGCGAGAACCTGGTCATTGCTCGTACCGACTCAGAGAGCGGCAAGCTGATCAGCAGTGCCATCGATGTGCGCGACCACGAGTTCATCCTCGGTGTTGCAGAGGATGTGGAGCCTCTGGCCGAGACTCTCCAGGCAATGGAGCGCGAAGGTGCTTCACCTGCCGAGATTGACACTTTCGAGGTGAATTGGGTCAAGGAGCACAAGCTCGTTACATTTGATGAGGGTAAGTAGACAAATACCTCTCTTTTCGTAGCCTCAACTAACATGCTCTAGCTGTCGACGCACACCTTGCGGCCGAGGGTGCCTCCCAGTCCGCCCGCGAGGCCTACAAGTCTCACGTCCAGAAGAACCCCGATCTCTCCATCTCCCGCCGTCGTGCCCTGGCCAACGACTACACCAAGTCTCCCGTCGTCTGGTCGTGTGACAGCCCCCGCACCCGTGAAGGATACTATCACTACCGCGCCGGCTTCCCCGCAGCGACCAAGCGCGCCAAGGAGTTCGCCCCATACGCCGATCTCCTCTGGGTCGAGACGGGCGACCCCAACGTCGAGAAGGCAGGCAATCTCGCCGCCAAGGTGCACGCCGTGTACCCCGGCAAGAAGCTGGTGTACAACCTCAGCCCATCATTCAACTGGATGGGCCAGGGCTTCGACGAAGCTTCGCTGAAGTCGTTCATCTGGGATCTCGCCAAGCATGGGTAAGCAAATCACGTTCTCTCCGCCTTCACACAAATCAGGTAACTGACAAATATAGATTCGTCCTGCAACTCATCTCCCTAGCTGGTCTCCACACCAACGCCACCATCACGACGGAGCTCTCCCGCGCATTCAAGGATGAGGGCATGCTTGCCTACGTGCGCTTGGTCCAGTCTCGCGAGAAGGAGATGGGCGTCGATGTCCTCACTCACCAGAAGTGGAGTGGTGCCCCCTATATCGATGGTATTCTGGGTGCTATCCAGAGTGGAAGTAGCAGCAGCAAGAGTATGGGAGAGGGTAACACGGAGAAGGGTGATTTCCTTTTCCTGACTTCTGGTGGTTATGATGTATGAAGCTAATCCTGTGTTTCCTAGGTTTCTAAATTGCGATTTGATAAAATTCCTGTAATGATTTGCGTTATACTATAGATGAGCTTGCATGCAAAATGATCATATTTTCAGTCTGTAATTGGTGAATTGCCTGAACTCCCTACGCGTTCGCATCGCCTCTTGTCGTCTCCTTCGATTGGCGGGGATGCCGAGAGAGCGCTAGCCATTTTATTCTATGAAGCACTTTACAATCAAATTTTGATTGAGAGCAACAATTCCTCGAGTTAAGGTTCTACGTTTCCAGCACGTCCAGTCATCGAAAGGAGTCCCACTGTGCACGGACCTGGTGCACAGGGCTACTTCTCATAATTCTTACTCCTGATATTCTTTCATGCTCATGCTCTGCAGGTGTGACGTACAAAAGCATTTTCTGTAGTATTCAAAAACAACGCTAGACGTATCATATTGCACAACGTTCTCTCGAATCAAGCAAGCAAGCGCTGTACGATTGTTTCTACTAGGCTTACAGGATAGATCAACATAAATCCTCCTCGAAATGGCCTCAGCTTCCACGCCGACTCAGCATGCACAGCCTTAAAGTGCCACCATCAGGGAGCCCGTGACTGCAGCCACAACGAAAGAGGCCATCGCAAACCAGCCATTTACAAACACGGCAGCGGGGCTGACCATATGAGAAGCAGCTCCCTTGGAAGTAGAAGTACTAGCAGCACCTCCACCGGAGGCAGCAGTGCCCGTTCCAGCACTACCACCAGCCTGGCTAACAAGGGACTTGCAATCTCCCGAAGCAGACTGCGCAGACTGGACCTTCGCCGCACCATTGAAATTACACGCAGACTTGTCGCTGTTCTGACTCTTGTAGTAAGCGTTGAATGCAACGGACAGTTGATCCTTGCTATTGCAGACACTGTATGCACCATAAGTTCCGGTCGTAGCGTTGTGAGCAATGCCTTCGCAGATGGTGGCGCCATAGCCACAGACTTCTGCGAAGAGGGCGCTGTAGTCCTTCGAGTCTACGGAGTCACTGACGACGCAGGACAAGGTGTCCACGACGCACGAGCAGAGCTGCTGGTTCGGGGTTGGTGGGAGGGGGCTGGATTTCGCCAGCCAATTCTCGCCGTCGACGGTAGGGCATGCGCGAGGGGAGTTGGTGGGGGTGTAGCTGGCGCTGTTGGTTCCAGTGGCAGTTGCGCTCTGGATCTCCTTGGAGTAGTAGCTGAAATCGACTTCGGTGGAAACGGAGCTACCGCTCACGGAAACGAGACCGTAGTCATTGTCGGTCTCGAAGTACATGTAAACGATACCGCCGCTCCAGACGTCGTTCATCTGGGGTCCGAAGAGCACGGGTACATCGGTGAACTTGCGAGGCTTCACGGTATTGCAGCCGTACTCCGAGAAGAAAACGGGGATAGAGTAATTGCTGTATTCGTTGGTGCGATCTTCGTATCCGGAGGCCTGGTAGGTCTGGTCTCCGCACCACTCGTAAATATTGTAACCGAAGAAGTCAATTGCACTTGACTGGTCTCCGCAGTTGAGATAGTTTGACACCGAGGTCCTGATATCTTCCTGGTCTGTTGTGGCGTAGCCAATAGAGAGTGTATCACGATATCCTTTACTCTTGATGTAGGACTTCATGTCTCTAGCAGCGGCTTTGACAAAGGCTGCGGCAATCGTCTGGTTGGGGGTGTTGACAACCTCGTTTCCGGCAAAAAAGCCAATCATGTTATCATATTTCTGGAAGGTATCGATCACGCTGGTATACCGCTCATACTGGTCGACCGTCCAAACGGGCGAGTTGGATTCGATCGATGCGTTTGGCGATGCCAGATCAGCGATGACATAGATACCGGCATCAGCCAGCTGCTGCATGCAGTCGTCATGATTCTGGGTAGGGTCAACCGCGTAGGTTCGGATAACGTTCGTGCGCAGCTGGGTCAGGTAAGGAATATCGCGCGAGCAGCTGGTGGCATCGGCCAGGGGATCGGTGTAGCCCGTAGTGCTGGTCTGGCCAGTTCCGTTGGATCCGCCACCATTGTAGTTCTCTGTGTAATCCTGTCAGTATTGAGGATGCGAAGGTCGGTGTGCAATGAAGTTACCCTGATAGGCAATGCCTCGAATGTAGCTAGTATCTCAGTGAATAATGAGGCCATGCGATGGACGTGGGGAAATTCTCACAATTCAGTTCCGTTGTTGGCATAAAAGAACTTGGAACCCTATAAGAGAATGCAATTAGCGACCGATTCACCTTCGCGTGGAGTCGACGTACCTGCCTTAATGACAACATTCGGGGTACTAGCAAGAGTACCTCGTGCTAGCAGGGAAGCTGCTACGAAAGCAGTCAACTTCATGGTGAAAGGTGAACGAGTGTGGGGGAGTGGTGTAGTGGGAAGCGAACAAAAACTGCGGAGAAAAGAGGCGAAGGACAAGAGGAAATCCAGGGAAACACTGCCTTGTTTAAAGCGTGAGGCAACAACCAAGAACGATACAACGCGATGGCACACCGTGTGCGTAAGCGAAAGCCATGTTTAGCTCCAGTCCAATAATTGTCTCACTCTATCGCCTCGTCGTTATTGGAAGCACCCGGAAGCCACGGCTCGAGCGTCCAGTCTATGAACCTCGATGAGCTGCCCAAGTGGGGCTCCGCTTACACCCTGAACACCCTGACTGGAGGGTCTGATCGAATGAGGCTAGTCTAGGTTTCTATTTATTGATTAGCGTGCCTAACTGGGTAATGAGAAAGAGCTTAGCCTTGTTGTTTCCACTCGCGAAACCATGGACGATTGGAGGGGCATCTCAGTCAAAAACCCAGACTGCTTCGGCTTACGGCTGGCAAGTTCTGGCACTAAGACATACAGCGGAGAATTATGGCTTGATTATGCATTTCAGATTGAGTTCAGTCTGCTTCTACTTATATTATTGAGGTGTCCCGTTAATAATTTACACAATATCCACACTATTATGTGTACCCGGTTTTGCGGATAGACCCGAGAACTACTAGCCGCAATAATAACCAGGAAGTAGTCCCATGAAGGATCACAACCCCGGGTCGTATGATTGAAGAGACAGCACTGGCCTATACTCATTCATCTGAAGCATGAGTATGCCATGTCATTTTCGCAGAAGGTTCCAGCAACACCGCAGCCATTGGACGCAGAGCCTTAAGCTTAATATCAATTGGGATATCTTACCTTAACGTCATTCGAGTGATTTAATATTTTCTTGTCTGAAGAAGTGTGGCATATTTGACTGCTACCTATGTCTTGTCTATTGTCTAAGTGTCTCTTGTTATATTCGTAATCGTGATCATGATCTGATAATTAGCTTCACGATGAAGACTGCGTTGATATATATGCGTCAGGGCTACCGCGTAAGGGTCAGCACGAAAGCTATCCGAGGAGAGGAAGAGTGAAAAACAAATGCTATAAATTCAGACTAAATCTATGGAAAAAGGCGCCTCAATTTTTTTGTACACGAAAATCTAGAAACCAGCTTCATGTTCGCTTTTCAGACGACTCGATGCAACTCGACGGGATTTTCTGCTTTACCTTGAATTGAATGCAGAGTCACAGTAGACTCGGACCTCCCATCTCCAATGGAAGGACTAGGAGGGTTTGAATCCAGCCGTAGCAGCTCAAGATGATGATCAGACTCCAGAGGCTGATCCATGTTGGCTTGGGGTACAAAAAAGGTGGTAACCAGACCAAGCCCCGCCAAGCATGTAAGTGCCACGAATACTCCTCGAAGACCGTGCACATAAGCCTCCATAATAACTTCTGCCTGGGCTGTGCCCACGGCTAGACCCTCAGAGGGTCCAATGTGGGACGATATGTCCTGTGCTTGCTCTGCCGGGAAGCCATGATCTTTCAGGTAATCAGCCAGGACATTCTCTAGCGTCGTACCTCCAACGACGACGCCGACAGCGTATCCCATGGTACGGAAGAACGTGTAGAGAGTGGCGGCATATGCAACGTTCTTGGCTGGCACGACAGCTTGTGCAGCAAACAGGATGCTGTTGAAGAGAATTCCATGTCCGAGTCCTAGGAGCACCATGGCTCCGATCCAGAATCCCTTTTTCGTCTTTTCATCCAGAAGGCAGAGAAGGCCAGTAGCCAGAGCAGCCACGACCCAACCTTTCCACTGGGCCCATTTGTATTTTCCGAATTTCGAGATCAGCATGGCAGTGATGAGACCGGATGGAACCATTGTTGCCGAGAGCGCTAAAATTTCAGTTCCAGTTTTGGTCGGCGAGAGTTTCTGCACTACCTCGAGGTAGAAGGTGATATAGTAAAGTATACCGAACATCTGGGGGTTGATGAGATGTTAGAGATCATGAAACCGTGCAGCTTCGTCATTGGTGAACTTACCGATATTCCTTGAACGAGCGATGACAAATATACTGCAATTGATGCACGGCTTTTGAGGACCGATAGAGGCAAAAACGGCCAGCGTGCCCCGTAACACTCCCATATGATAGTGCAGACAATTCCGACGGCCCCCAGCAACAGGGGAAGCAATGTACGGTAGCTGTCCCACTTATAGAGAGTGCCGCCCCAAGAGAGACCCATCAAAAAGCAGACCATGCTTGATGTGAAGAAGAACGAGCCAAGCCAATCAATGTGACGGTAGCTTTCGCGGGTGACCTTCATCTTCCGGAGCGCGAAGAACAGCGCAAGAAAGGCGATCAGACAGAAGGGAAAGTTGACGTAGAAGACCCAGCGCCATCCACCGTGATTAGCAGCGTGCTGAGTGAAAAGACCTCCCATGACAGGACCAATGATGATACCAATGGCCGAGAATAGCTGGATGTAAGCGGTATACTTGGGTCTCTCCCGCAGTGGGAAGATATCGGTCATCACGATCATCGGAAGAGGGATGAGGCCACCACCACCGATTCCCTGAATAGTCCGACCGGCTAGAATTGTCGCCATGTTCTGGGCGACTGCTCCGACCACTGAGCCGATTGCAAACAAAGTGATCGAAGAGAGAAGAATAAACCGTCTGCCGTATACATCGGATAAAGCGCACAGAAACGGTTGAAGAGCTGCACACGGGAGCAAGTAGGCAGTTCCTACCCAGAATGTATCGGTCGCATTGCCATGTAAGTCTTTCGCGATAGTCTAAATCTCGTTAGCTGGAAGATCAAATTTTGTGAGGCGATGGGCCATTCTTACTGGCAAAACCGGGGGAAACACTGTCGAATCGAAAGCACTCAGAAAGCTCACGATTGACAAGGAAATTATCACCACCAGCCGGTGTCGACCAAGATGTCCACCGGGCGCTTTCGAGTCCATGGTGAGCTTGGTAGGTCGGCAATCGAAAATGAATCCGAACGAAGGCCAAAGGACAGTACTTTGTCGAGACAGATGTTATCACAAGTGACCAGCGCCATCTGCCCCTAGCTGAGTGAACTGTGACTTTTGGTGGAGTTTCTCATTACAGGATTGCTGGAAACTTTCAAGCGCATACTTCTACTCTGCCTATCAAGATCTGGAACGAACCCACCATGTTAGCCCCTAGTGCAGGGGTGTTTGCCACTACGCGATGCCGTGAGGGGAACCCCCAGCAAGGGGCTTGGGGCGGGGAAGATCCTCGGAAACCTTGCCAGGCACGAACAAGTAAGATGTAGTGTAGAGGGCGTTGATCATGCTTCGCATAAGTCTTATTGCTAAGAATGCGGAGGACCGAGCTGATAGGTCAGATACCATTTAGGGCCCCCTTGCTGAGACTCCGCCTGCCGCGCGGACGGTGAATGGTTCCTGGCATCACAACCCGAGTTTCAAGATTCAAGAATGTTTTCACGGCTGGTGGTTGCCACACGCTGTCTCTATGCAATGATCTAGGGGGTTGATGTTTCGCTTTGATCGCTGTAAACTATCAAGGCAGGCCGCACGCAAACTCTCCCTTCTCTACCTAGTATACATCATAAATCCGAGATCATAGTACGAATCACCTTCGCAATTTCGGTCACCGTTTGCGCATCTCGGGGAATAATGTGGCCTCCGCCATGGTCAAACAGGTCTGCGGTGTCAGGGTCACAGACATTGTACAGCGCCATGACGCCGCTAATCATAGCATCCTGGGATCCCATGATGTGGAAGGTCGGTATGGAAATCAATTCGCCAACTTCGTCTTGCAAAAGATAGCGGCCAGTGGATGAATCCATCGGAGGCATCCCCGACATGAACACGGCACATTTGAGACGAGGTATCCTTCCGGTTGCTTTTTGTCGCCTGGTCTCCTCAACAACGAGAGATGCCGCAATGCCTGCTCCTTCCGAGAACCCAATGATGCCTTCAATCTCAGGATCTTGATCAATGTAATCAAGTAGAGGATCCAGCACGGAGCTTGGCTTTTTGTGCTTCCAAAGACCGGCAGCGTCATAGAACTTCCTTATCGCATCTTCAGGGCTCCCTCCCCGGCCAAGCGTGCGAATTGGATAGGAAGCAACTTTGGGGTCGCCATCAATGAAGGTGAAGTTGGGAGGAGGACCAAAGAACCCTTCGAATTCGGGAGGTATTATGACAGGATTTTGGCCCTGTGTGTACACGAAGGAAATTCTTCCTTCTTCCCGGTTGAGCTCTGACAACATTGGCTCTATAATAAGTTCCAATCAGTGACAAATGCCCAGGAAGTCAAGTCGAAGAGGTACAATTAAGCTTACCCAGCTGGACTTCCAATGTCTTTGCTTTTCCAAAAAAAATTGCACGTCAGTTCAAGGATATGGTCGAGCTAAAGAAGGATCATACACTGACTTTGGCATTGCAAAGACCTCCCGGTAAACAAAAAAATCGCATGATGTTTCTCTGACCTAAGAACTGAAGCGTGAGGTAAAGCAAGAGGTCGCCGTCGCTCTTTCTTTGTGTTTAAGTATATTTCGCGTAGACCAGAAGAATAGATAAGAATATCTTCGCTACAATCACCTTCCAGACCACGCCTTCCTTACGTCTCGAACTCACAGGTTGATTTGTATTATGCTTACGCTAGCCCTGCAGGGGGCACATACTCTATTTGCACTAGCCCAGCCATGATTTGGTGTGGGACATTACGGTAATAAATTTCACTGGTGCAGGGCAAAGACGTGGCTTGCTCTCTCTCTCTCATGCCCATCGACTGTACAGAAGTCCAGCGCGTCTCACATACCGATCTTTTGCTTTCGCGCCTTAACGCAAAATGC
This sequence comes from Penicillium brasilianum, assembly GCA_001048715.1. NCBI lineage: Eukaryota > Fungi > Ascomycota > Eurotiomycetes > Eurotiales > Aspergillaceae > Penicillium > Penicillium brasilianum. Next base: position 1,687,432 of record CDHK01000007.1, on the reverse strand, counting down.
CAGGTCATAGACCTGTGACCCCCTTCGCCCCTCTCAGCGCCCACCTTGTAAATCAGATCCAGTTGATGTGTCCGAAACAAGCGGCTAGTGGGCTTTGCATGTCCAGGAAGTAGTCCCTTTATTCCCCGATCGTTGTAAACCCCCTCGCACTTTAGTAGTTAGGGTCGCCCTGCCTGCTACCTAAGTTCTCCATTTTCAACAACCGTCACTCCTTTCTCGACAGATTTTTTGTCTCTCTCTTATTTTGCACATATCGAAGGAAAGGGAACCCTCAACCTCAAAATGTCGACTGAAAATGGGGCCAAACCTACGCCCGTTGCCATCGTGGGAATGGCGTGCAGGCTACCTGGTCAGGTAAGCAGCTTGGAATCATTCTGGGAATTGTGCTCGCGCGGCCGAAGTGGATGGTCAGAGATGCCCAAGAGTCGGTTCAATGCAGCCGGTTTTTATCATCCAAATCCAGACCGAACTGGGTGCTTCAACCCCAAAGGCGGCCACTTTCTAGACGAAGATGTCGCATTCTTCGACGCTCCTTTCTTCAACATCACTGTACAGGAAGCGCGCTCCCTCGACCCGCAGCAACGACTACTTCTCGAATGTTCATATGAAGCGCTGGAAAATGGTGGAATCACCAAACAATATCTTCAAGGTCGTGATGTCGGTGTTTTCGTCGGCGGTTCTCCGTCAGACTACGAAGTTAACAATCTCCGCGATGTGGCGACAATTCCTATGCATCAAACTACCGGCTGTGCGACATCTTTGCAATCGAATCGTATCTCATATTACTTCGATCTGAAGGGTCCTAGCATGACCGTAGAGACGGCGTGTTCATCTAGCTTGACTGCTTTACACCTGGCATGTCAGAGCCTCCGATCCAAGGAATGTTCGACTGCGCTGGTCGGCGGGTGTCATATTAACTTGCTCCCCGATACATTTGCCTCTATGTCTTTGTCCAGGTAAGTGAATCCCACGCAATAATGATGATTGGAAGACTCGTCCTGACCGTCGAAATCGGCGCAGACTTTTCTCCGAAAGTGGAAAGAGTTATCCTTTCGACCAGCAATCCAAGTCACAGACGGTGAACGGGTACGGTCGAGGCGAAGGTGTGGGATGTATAGTATTGAAACCACTGCAAGACGCTATTGATGCGGGCGATGCGATCCGAGCGGTTATTTGGAATACCGGCGTGAATCAGGATGGTCGAACCCGGGGCATCACCATGCCCAACAGCGCATCCCAGGAGGAGCTAATCCGCACTGTTTATCGTCAGGCGCAAATCGATCCCGCTGACACCGGTTATGTCGAGGCCCATGGAACGGGAACTACTGTTGGCGATCCAGCCGAGGCGCGCGCACTATCTGCCGTGTTCTGTCATGGGAAGGATCGGAAAAGTCCACTCTTGATAGGTTCAGTCAAATCGAACATTGGGCATGCTGAGGGGGCAAGTGGAATTGTTGCTATCATTAAGACCGCATTGATGTTGGAAAGAGGGTTCATTCTTCCCAACTGCGGTGTAACCGAGCCCAACAGTGATATCCCGATGAAGGAATGGAACATGAAGGTAAATGCTCCCAGTATGTCAACAAGTAGCATCGAAGCTAATAATTCTATCAGGTCCCCAAAAAGGTCGCCCCGTGGCCCAGAGGGAAAGAGTATGCCAGTGTCAATAATTTCGGCTACGGAGGAACGAACGCTCATGTTATTATGGGCAAACCACCTGCCCTTCAATCTCCGAAGATGACATCCGAATTACCATTGCAAAACGGCTCGATCGATAAAATAAGAGAGCGACATACGGCACGCTACGTGTACGCAATTTCGGGGCCGAACAAACGAGCCGTTGGAGCACTGGCTAAGAACGTTGCCACGTACCTTGAGAAACACCCGGACGCTTTTGACGCATTCGTGATGAGCAACCTAGCCTATACTCTCGGTCAGAGGCGCAGCTTGTTCTCATGGAGAACAGCCGTTTCTGCTTCTACGAGCAAAGAACTGATTGCGCTTTTGTCTGCCGATTTGGAACCCTTCAATGTTTCGGATGATCCATCCATTTCCCTTGTGATCACCGGCCAGGGTGCTCAATGGTATGGTATGGGTCGAGAACTTCTTGAAGCGTCACCCGTCTTTTATCGAGCAATGCAGGATGTTGATAACGTTTTGAAGGCTCTGAAGAGTGGCTTATCGATCATAGGTAAGTGGCCGACCTGAGGGATAATCTGCAGGTGCAGATTAGGCTGACTTTGCAACAGATGAACTACAAAAGGACGCATCTAACAGCTCGCTCTATGAGCCTTCTTTGAGTCAGCCGGCATGCACTGCTCTCCAGATTGCTCTCATTAATCTCCTTCGCTCCTGGGGTGTCTCACCCGTCTCAGTTATCGGTCATTCCAGTGGAGAGATCGCAGCTGCCTACGCCGCAGGTATTCTCACTGTTGAGCAATGTGTCCGTATTGCATATTCTCGAGGAGCAGCAGCACAGGCTCTAAAGGACGACCCATCTCAAACCGAAGGAATGATGATGGTCGCCGGTGCTAGCCCGATACGACTACAGCCCTTTATCGATGAGATATCCAATGGAAGTGCTGTGATTGCATGCGTAAACAGTGAATCAAGTGTGACGATATCTGGTGACGCGGCTTCAATCACCAAGCTAGATGCGGTTTTGAGCCAACAAGATATTTTCACTCGAAAGCTTCGCACTGGCGTCGCATACCACTCGCCTCATATGAAGCAGATCGCTGGCAGCTACAGGAAGCTCATGGGTAAAATTGTGCCCCAAAGCTCGACAGTTCCATTCCATTCGACTGTTCGTGGCCAAGTCATTGATGCCTCCTGTTTGACCGAGGATTACTGGATTGAGAACCTCACTTCACCAGTTCTATTCTCACAGGGCCTACAAAGTCTAGTTTCGGAGAGCGAGATTGGAGCTGGAAAACGGAGTCATCTTCTCATTGAGATTGGGCCTCATCCTGCCCTGCAATCCCCTTGCCAAAGCATTACTCGACAGGCGTCTAAAGACGTCGATTTTCAGTACCTGCCAAGCATTATACGTGACAAAAATTGCGTTGAAGCTATTCAAACCCTTGCCGGGGCGCTATTTTCAAGAGGAGTTTCGATCGACCTAGGAGCTGTCAATGCCTTTGCTGCTTTTGGAAAACACCCACAACTATTGACAAACCTGCTCAACTATCCATGGGATCATTCTACTCGTCTTTGGCATGATTCTCGCATATCAAACAACTCAAGTCACCCTCAATTCCCCCGCAATGACATATTGGGCAGCTTCTCGGTGGAGAACATTGACCTTGAGCCGCGGTGGAGAAATATCATCCGAGCTGATGACCTTCCCTGGGTTAGACAGCACAAGGTGCACGGTAATTCTGTCTACCCCATGACAGGCTTCTTGTCAATGGCAGTAGAAGGTGTTGCGCAGCTAGCACAGCTGCAAAATATCCAGCTTGACTGTGTGGAATTACGTGATGTCAAGATGCAGCGGATGCTTGTCCTGCCTGACACTTCTCCAGTGGAAGTCATGCTGTCGATGAAAATTCAAAATGGAACCTCCATGGCGCACGGAGCCTGGTATGAATTCTGGACATACTCCTGGGCGGAGGGCAGGGGATGGGATGAACATTGTCACGGATTCATCATCGCAAGAGGCCCCGAGCGATCAAACCCGGTGACTGAGGCAAAACTTGCTCTCGCTCAAAACCTCTCTGCTTTCACTGCCGAATGTACCCAAGATGTCAACTTGACAGAGACTTATGCCAATATCGCAGCCACCGTGTTGACATACGGACCTCTGTTCCGTGAATTTTCCCGCATTGCTCTGAGTGGAGACGGCAAATCGATAGCCAAAGCACGAGTGCCAGACACCAAGAGCTGCATGCCCTTCGGATATGAAACAGGGTGTCTGGCACACCCCGTAACACTGGATATGTTCCTTCAGCAGTTCTGGTTCTTCAGTGGATTTGATAAGGCGGGACCTAACTTTTCCTACCTCGCGGACTCCGTCAAGCACATGCTCATTCCAGTCAATGATGCCGTTGACATCGGGACTAAGTTCAATCTCTTTACAACTCAAGATCGCAGGCCGACCAATGGGGAGAATGTGAGCTACAGTGTTCTTGGAGTCATCGAGGAGACCGGTGAGCCCTGGGTGACCGTCAACGGATTTACTGCGACACGCATCAATGACCAATCTGAGGCATTTGACGCTCACGCCCAGAGGTCCGTTTGCTATAAGGAGCAATTAGAGCCATGTTTTGATTTCATGGAGACTTCCGGGGCTACTCTACTACAACATTCAAAGGCCAGCGTGAGGTGTTCCGTTGAGCAGATGCGACTTCTAGAACAAGTGTCCCATTACTACATTGGTCGTGCGCTCCTCGAAATTCCCAAGCAGCTTGACAGCTTCCAACCTCACCACAAGTTGCTTTACCAGTGGATGCAGCGGGTTTGCCCACGGCCTCTTGAGTCAGTCAAGAAGTGTCAGAGTCAGACTATTGAATTGGTCCGTACCATGAGCGCTGCCGGCCAATTATCCTGCAAGATTGGTGAGAATCTCCCGAGCATCCTGCAGGGCCATCAAGAAGCACTGTCTATCATGGTCGAGGATGATCTGTTGAATCAGTATTATGAGAGCCTCGATGGCTACCGCCAGAGCTATCGCAATGCTGTCCTCTGTGTTGAAAAGATGGCCCACCAGAATCCTCACATGGATATTCTGGAGATTGGTGCTGGTACCGGGTCGGCAACTTTGCCCATCTTGGAAAGCTTCGGTGGGAAGGATGGAGAAAGCACACCGCGGTTCCACCACTTCAAGTACACGGATATCTCAACCGGGTTCTTTGAGAAGGCGAAGGAGAAGTTCCATGACTGGGACTCACTCATGTCCTACCAGAGCCTTGATGTCACGAAAGATCCTATGGATCAAGGATACACTGCCCAATCATACGACCTGATAATTGCCTGTAACGTTCTGCATGCAACCCCTCGCATTGGCGAGACTGTTGCCAACGCGCGGAAGCTTTTGAAGCCCGGTGGGAAGCTCCTGTTGATTGAAGAGACCATCATGCATCAAAGACTGTTCTTGTTCGCTTGTCTTCCAGGATGGTGGGCCAGCCAAGATGGAAGGCATGTAAATGGTCCTCTTCAGTCACCTGAGGAATGGGAATCTGTTCTCAAAGCAAACGGCTTCTCGGGAGTCGATGTTTGCCTGCAAGATTTCCCAGGAGCCTTCGAAGCCTCTAATTGTATGATTGTCGCAACTGCAGCTGGGGACGTGACCCCAATGCAACAAGAAGTTGTCGTCGTGGAGCACGGAACGCTGAATACCATTCCCACTGGAGCCTTGATGGATGGTTTCAAAGAAGTAACGGGACGGGCTCCGAGTATCACGACCCTGGATCAGGTGGATGCAACCGGCAAGATTTGCGTCTTCATTGGCGAAATTGGTCAAAATCTATTGTCCGATATGACTAAGGATGTTTTCTCGAAAGTCCAGCAGCTAGTCACCACTGCGAAGGGCGTGCTTTGGGTCACCGGTCACAAGGACTCGCCTTCTCAACAAGCTAACCAGAACATGGTCCTCGGTCTAGCACGGACTGTGAGGAATGAAACCGGCCTTCCATTTGCCACATTAGATCTCGGCAATCTCGAAAACGTCTCGGGCAAAGATACGGTGCGCCATATCAAGAATGTCTTCAGAGGAGTCTTCGATCCTTCCTCACAGTCCGTCCTCATGAAGGGAGACATGGAGTTCACTCTCCGCGACGGAGAAATTTGTGTCTCCCGCCTGATGGAGGATTCGGCAATGAACTTGAGTATGCTCCAGGAAACAGGAAAGGCTCCTCCGCAACTCCAACAGTTTCAGCAAGACGGAAGGCCCCTCGCGCTTCAGCTGACCGATGTCGGTGCCTTGGATGGCTTCTATTTCACCGATGATGACTCCAAGAACAAACCTCTACGGGAGGGCTTCATTGAGATACAGATATGCTACTCGGGTCTAAATTTCCGTGATATCATGACCGTTATGGGAGAGGTTCCGGGAACTGAGATTGGTGCCGAGTGCAGTGGTATCGTAACTGCCGTTGGCGCTGGTGTTCACGACATTAATGTCGGTGATCGGGTGTGTGCTATGTTTAGTGGATGCTTCTCAAACTACATACACTGTCCTGCGACAAACGCTTGGAAAGTACCATCGGGCATTCCTCTGAACGTGGCTGCCACTATTCCTGTGACTTTCTGCACAGCCTACTACTCAATGGTTGACGTGGCCCGAGTCGAGCCGGGTGAAAATGTCCTGATTCACTCTGCAGCTGGAGGACTTGGACAGGCTGCCATCCTTCTTGCCCAATCCATCGGTGCCAATATATTCGCCACGGTCAGCACCCAAGAGAAGAAGGAATTCCTCAAGAAGACGTACGGCCTGAAAGAAGACCAGATTTTCTACAGCCGAGACACTGGCTTTGGACAAGCTATCCGTCATGCGACGCAAGGCCACGGCGTCGATGTTGTCCTTAACTCGCTCAGTGGAGATTTCCTGCGAGTTTCCTTCGAAACTTTGGCTCCTTTCGGTCGCTTTGTTGAGCTTGGCAAGAGAGACTTCTTGCAGAACTCTCGACTTGAGATGTCTCATTTCCTGAACAACGTCTCTGTTTCCTCTGTAGACCTTGTTCTCGTGATGCAACGCAAGCCAAAGCTTTTGAAGAGACTTCTTGGAGATGTGTTCCGAGAGTTTGGTGGGGACGTATTTTGCCGACCACCCTGGCCCATTACCTCTTACTCTGTCTCAGACACGGAGCATGCTTTCCGCGAGATGCGGACCGGTCGTCAGATTGGCAAGATTGTCATTGAAATGAAGCCAGATGCCTTGGTCAAGGTAAGTTCTTCCAGATCAAACTTTTTCAATCCCTACTTTTTCGATCCTTCAACCGGTAATTTTCAAAATCTGTTAACTAACAAATCTTGCGACTAGGTTCACCCTCCTACCAGGTCAGACAAGCTTGTCCGCCAAGATGGGACATACATCGTTGTTGGTGGTAACCGAGGCATTGGTCTCGATATCACCTGCTGGCTAGCAGAGAAGGGAGCCCGGCACTTGGTGATCGTGTCTCGCTCAGGTCTTGTAGGCGAAGAAGCACAGAACGCGATAATTGGACTCATCAACAAAGGAGTCACAATCAAAGTGTGCCAGTGTAATGTCGGTGTCAAAGAGGAGGTTGAAGCTCAACTAAAGAGTTCCTTGTCAGGTGTACCACCTGTCCGTGGAGTGATATACGGTGCCATGATTCTGCGGGTAAGAACTCAATTTGTCACGATAAGTTTGCTCATTGTATATCTAACCTATTTTACCAGGACGTTCCATTTGAGAAAATGCAATATGTGGATTACAATGCAGTTGTCCAAACTCGTGTGCAGGGGCTCTGGAACTTGCACAACACTTTGAAATCCCTAAATCAGGATCTTGATTTCCTCATCAATCTGTCCTCGGTGGCTGGCGTCATCGGTAACCTCACGCAAGCAGCATACGCAGCCAGTGGAACATTCATGGACGGCTTTGCAGAGTCCATGAACTCCCTTGGTCTGCCCTGTACCACCATTGACCTTGCTCCCGTTCGTGATGTGGGATACCTAGCAAACGATCAAAAGACCCAGGACGTGGTCCAGGGTACTTTCGGCGGAATGTGGCTCAACGCAGAGGATATCCACGGCCTGCTCGCCAGTGCAATCAAGGGTGTGATGAAGAATTCCTGTAATAACCATTGCATCACTGGTCTGGATTCAATTCAGACAGAGAGCGTGAGTGCGGGTCAGGCCTGGACACAGGATCCCAGGTTTTCGCAGTTGGTTCGTGCAGCGGCTGTCTCTGCGTCTTCGAAATCGGGCGATCAAGTAAATGGTCTTACATCGGAAAGTCCCGCAAAGGCTCTTCAGCAGGCGCAAGATCTCACACAAGCGCAGGATATTATCGCACAGGCTCTGCTGAAGAAGCTGTGCAGTCTTCTCATGCTCTCATTGGAGGATGTTGACGTGTCCAAGTCAATCTCGGCCTTTGGACTGGACTCTTTGGTGGCTATCGAGGTGCGACACTGGATTTCACGTGAATTTGACGCTGGGCTTCAGCTCTTGGAGATTCTGGCCAGTGACTCAGTCAGTGGATTGGCCGGGACAATTATGCACAAGTCTGGTGTTCTTCCGGAAGGTTTGAAGTCCTCCAACACGAACGGGACATCTTGATTCTTTTTAGGACGAAATTGTCTTATGTTGATGCCCGCTATGCTGTATATGGCATTATTTGGAGTTTTTCAATTTTAAATTTTTTTGAGTTTAATGTAAAGCAGTCTTTCAGTCTAAAAACTTCATGAATTGTAAGCACAACGAATGAAACACTAAGCAATTATCTCGGTGTTGCTATATACTACCCTATTTCTTCCTCCGTAGACTCCTTCTGCTCCAATATTTCCGTCGCCCATCGATGACCAAAATCTTGAGCAATTAGCAAAGGCGTCTGGCCGAGATTATTCACCTGATCCACCAGCTCAGGAGCCTTCTCAACGAACAAGGCCATCGTTCGCCGGAACTCGTCTTGGGCAAACTTCTCCTCGTTCTTCAGACCAGCCAAATTATGCAGAACATTATTGCCTTGGTGATCCACTGCAGTCAAATTTGCACCCCGCTCATACAGAGTCATAGCGCGCGTTGGATCACCCTCTACCCAATAAGTTGGTTGGATGCGTCCACCACGGTGGGGAAAGAGAGGCACTTGACAAGCATATGCGTTGGTACCAATATTGGACCTTGAGGCAGCCAACAACAATGTCTGTCCACGAGGGTCACGTTTCTCAAGATCAAGATCAGGAAGCTCTAGCCATGGCTGAATAATCCCACCATCCGCAAAGATCTCATGGAGAATGGAGTTGCTCTTGTTGTGGAGGAATGGATCTGCTCCGTGTTCCAGCAGAAGGTGAATCATTCTGATTGAGTGGTGGCGACTGTTGGCCTCGTTGAATGGCATCATGGAAATGTATTGAAGAGGCTGGAGAACATATCCCTTAACCTGATGGATCTTCTGTACTCTTTGGGTATGCCAGTGAGTCTGGGCATCGGACAGAGTCGTCGTGTTGGCGTCGAGATCCATACCTAAGAGGGCAGTAACCACGTCCTCATTGAAGTCGGCCAGCGCTGAGAATAATTCCATGGGGTGGTGCTCAGATGGATAGGCCCCGTTATCAATTAGAAGCCGGAATAGCTGGAAATTGTGAGTCGACATGGCAAGCGCAGTATAGCCACATGTTGCAGCGAGGTTAGGGTCGGCACCACCATCAAGCAAGATTTGAACAATCTCGTTCTGTCGATGGCCTGCTAGTTCACCTCTGGACACTGCCACGCATAAAGGAGTTTTCCCCTGAGCGTCGCGGGCATTGGGATCGGCACCATGCTGCAGAAGGTATTTGATCGCCGTCTCATGCCACCAGTGTATACCCTGGGCCAGGTAATGAAGAACAGTATCGCCTGGTTTGAACTGTCTCCTCTGAGCCATTGTGGATTGGTAATAGACCTTCGGGATCACTTCCATGCCTTCTTGGAATTGAACATTGACATCCGCATTGAACTTCTCGACCATGACCTTGACGACTTCCAAGTTTGGAAGATCACGCTGAGCAGCAGCCAAGAGTGATGGAGACATCCCACCACCCAAGAAGACTTTACCACTTTTGTTGATCCATTCAGGATCCACATCCTGCATGAGGCGTCCAATCCGCTCGAAGATTTCAGGATATCCCCATCTCGCAAGCAAGATCAGGAGTCCCTGAAGGGCAGACTTGTTTTCAATAGTGTTTACATTTTCCTCCAAAGCCTGTGCCACCTCTTGGTCGTGACCGAGAAGTACCATCTCCATAATATCTTTGTCGATGATGTAGGACTTGAACCGCTCCTTGAAGAGCTCTGGGATGTGCTTTGAGCGCAACAAACAACGCTCAGCTTGGACAGATCGATTTCTTTCAAGTTCAATCCCCAGTGCCTTAGTCAATTTGTCAAGCTCTGCGGCCATCTCTTCATTTCCTTCTGATACCGCATGCCATAAGGGACTAGTTCGGTGCCCACTCTCATCTTTCGGTTCAAGGGCGCCATGCTGTGCCAGTAGCCGAACGATCCGCCCTACTCCAAGGGTGGCACTTTCGGAGGTAATCTCTCCCTTCCATCCGAACTTCTTGTGATCCTCGCGTTTTTGATTCTTCCGAGTGGGTATCTTTGGGCGCTCATAGTCATCGGCCAGGATTCCGGCGGCAGACATCGTGTGAAACAGGTTGCCATGGTCGTCGGCCTTTTGCCAACGTTGATCCTCCTCAACCGACAGAGCACAGATATCCAAAGGGAGCCATTTTTTCTTGTCTTCAATATGTATATCTGCACCGTTTGCGATGAGAAGGCTCACTGACTCTATTCTTCCAGAAATACAGGCCAGATGGAGGGGTGTTCGGCCGTCTTCCGACTTGGCATTGATCAAAGATGTCAAATTATTGGTGGAAAAGTGATCCAACAGCATCCCAAGGGTGTTACTCTGGCGAGCCATTGACGCAATGTGCAACAGATTTCGCCCATCCTTGGTGGCCACAGATACATCAGCTCCATGCGAAATAAGTCTGCCAACCAGAATCTCCGAGACTGAAGCTGCCAGATGTATGGGACGAATGCCTTGATGATCGGGAATATTCAGGGCTTTGCAAAGACCTGCATCCAAGAGAAGGTCTATCGCATATTTGTCTCCTTCATTGGATGCAGCGAAAAGGTGATCAGAGACATGGCTGCACAATACATGCAGCGGTGTTTGACCCTTGTGATTTGTCAGGTTTGGAGATGTCCCCGTTTCAAGAAGTTTCATCATGGTCTGGATAGCTGTATCCGATTCTTGCCCAGATAAGCAGGCTGCCATCTTGTGCAGAAAAGTGTCACCTTCATAGTTGACCGCGGTCGGATCCGCTCCTTGCTCCAGGAGGAAATCCACGTACTCGGATCGAAAGTCATATTGCTCAATTATGTAGCTTAAGAGTGTATCGCCTTTGTGGTCCTGCGCATTGATGTTGGCCCCACGTTTGACAAGTTCGGTAATTAATTCACGGGCATTATGATGAGGATGACCGTACATAGTCTTGGTGAGCAGTGTACGTCCGTCATAGTCTGTGGCGTCCAGGTCCCCACCAGCGGCGCGAAGGATATCCAGTATATCGCGCAGATTTTCACCGAATCCTTCGACCATATGAATTGGCTGCTGGCCTGCATGGTTCCTTTGGTTCACGTCTAAACCAAGCTTCAGAAGCTCGCTCACGGTTACACTACCACGGCGGTGTACTTTGGCCGCGGCGTGGAGGAGCGTGTTGCCGTTGGCGTCGGTGAGGTTCCAATCCGAGACATAAGGTTTGAACAAGGACAAATCTCCGAGTTGGCTCTTAGACGCGTAGGCGTGTAAGCATGTCCCGTATTGGCTGTTCACTCCAACATCCAGACGGGCCCCGTGCTCCATGAGAGCCTTGAACCATTCTGGATATTGCAGAGGCTTGTGAAGATATGACATGGTATTGGTTCCGTTGTTAATCACAACATTAGGGTCTGCGCCTTGCTGAAGAAGAAACTCGACAAGTGCTACCTCTTGGGTCAGACAGGATAGAAGCACTGTCTGTCCATGGAAATCCTGGGCGTTGATATCACACCCAGCATCTAAGAGCATCTGCATCAACTCTTCCAAACGGGACACATCCGCCTCTCCTCGGTGGTGATACAGTTCATCCACCACTCCATGAAGAGGAGTATATGCTGGAGGCTTTTCTGCCGCAGCTGGACTCCTGGATTGGTTCAAGGAGTTCACCGTAACATCGGCACCATTTTGGAGCAGAAGCCGGACCATTGTGGGCTCAAGCTTCTTCGCAGCCAGGAACAAAGGTGTATCGCCATTTGCAGCCGCATTGAGATTGCATTGACCAGATTCAATCAGAGTCTGAGCAGCTGCAATCTTGCCGTGCTGGCAAGATCGACATAGAGCCGCAGTGAGATCGGCAGGTTCTGCTTGGGACACTAGTTCACGAATGGTATCCACTGCATCATCATCCACCGCGGAATGGAGCAGTGAAATCGGTTCTGCTGGCCTGTTTCCCCGGCCCACGTCGTCTTTTCCCATGCCGAAGAGGTTGAACATGGCTGTTTGACGCGTTTTCAAAAACTGAAACGAAAGCTCCGATCGGGAAAAAAATGACGGTCTAGGGGCACAAGGAGGAAAAGCACGGGTCTTAAGTGTCCGTTAGCGCATCCTGGGTGTCCCGGCCAAACGCATCAGGGACCCTGCCAAGCCGCACTATCAGCCTCTTAGGTCTCTTAGTCTAGGCAGCTCCTCGGCTAGACGGGGTTCTGCCTGGTTAAGCGGCAAATCAAATCAAGAGAGTGGTCACTTTGGGGAAATTACAAGAGCATCGTCTATTACCATAGTGTCACTTCGATCGTGACGAAATTAGAATTATTCGGTTTCCACGGAGAACTCGGCCTTCGGAAAAAAACAAGCGTTGCGTCCTGAGCCGCGGCTGTCTTGATTTAACTCTTAAACAATTTCAGCAGAATAAGCTACGGCGGACTATAGGGAGGAGAGGGCCATAACCCTTTGTCCGCAATTTAAGAATCGGCACAATCTCATTTTCAGGATCGTTTATCCCATATAATCTACTCATATCCTATATACCCTTTGTTAAGTGCGATTTCCCGCACCGAAACAATCGAACTCGACTCAGATTAAATGACTAATGATATTACTAGAGCTAACATATTGATATAATCCGTAATCTGATGTTATAATCCTCTTGCGGCCTAACGTCTTTACCTATCCTATTATTATTACGATCGTAACTAAGATAGAGGGGTAGTTTCCTAGACGGTTTCCTAGACGGGTTTCTAGACGTTTTTTTAGACGGTTTCTTAGTTAATCTCTACGTTGATCTCCTAGTGATGTAGCAAGCATGAAACGTATTTGGGGTGGAAGAGAAGCGTGAATGGTCTTTGAATAAATCCAGGGTTATGGCCTTCTCCCCCCTATAGTCCGCCGTAATAAGCTCGTATTGATCATAGCAATCTTTTTTCCCTTCTGTTCCTTTCAATTTCAAATCCAACTTCCACGATCACGGGGTTTATAAAAGGAGTAACCACGTCTCGTACGTCTACACCAGTGCCGATAATCACAGGCCACAGAGTCCCATAGGTCAACAATGCAATGAGCAACTACCCCTCGCCAATCAATAAGCTGACCTAGAGCGACTGCCATGACTTCGCAGCAAATCAAAAGTTTCCAGCAATACTTCAGATATTTCATGAGCTCTTCCTTGTTGGAAGGATGGAAAGGGTCGTTGGGAATCACTTGTCTTCATTTTCCTTGGTAGTCCATAAAACGCAGAACTCTGATGGCAACCTCAACTGGGAGTCCCTTCGAAATGAGAATGTCCCGGACACGAAACGCTTCCGTCACGGTTGGTCTATCAATGGCCGATCTCGTAAGGTTCAAGAACTGATTGATCGGGAGCGTCCCCGTGCCCCGGTGTTGAGATAGGTGGTGACGGCTGATACCAAAGAACAGGCGATGCGGATACTTTACAACCCAAGGCTCATCAACCCAAGGTTCGGATTTATCAATAACATATCTTTCAAGCATAGTTTGATAAGCCTTGCTGTTGCGGTAGTCGTTGTCTTCGGTTCTACCGGCGGCCCCGTCCCATATCTCTGGAAAACAATACAGCACGTTCAGGCATATATATACTTCCACGGTCGTTATGTAAATACGGTCCCACCCGAAATGGCAGCTCTGTGCAAGTCAGCAATTTTGAAAATAGCAGATTCCAAATTGGTTGCTTCCACAAGGCAAGAGCGCGCAAAAATATAGCTTGTTTGCCATTCCTTGAAACACGCATGAGCATGAGCACAAAGTCGAAGGATTGTATCCATTTCCTCATAGACCAGTAAAGTTTTGAAAAGTTGCAAAGAGTAGTAGAAGCCTTTTCCGTCGAAATAAGCATCATATGAGTGCCTAGAAATCCCCTCCTGTGTTGGAAGTCCTTCCAGAAACGATGCCATAAGTTTGTTCTTCTCGGGGATGGATGTGCACTTGCAATACTCCGGACCGACTCGCCCCCTTCTACATCCACTTTTGCCACAATGCCGAATGGATGAGCGACGAGCGCGCCATCGTTGCGCAGTAGGGGTGATCCTTCTGACGACAGCCTCATCGAGTACCACATCTGAACTTTCGGGCTGGTTATATGTCTCTGGGTATTTCTCGCGCTCGTGGAGAGCTTCCAATTTGAGGATTCTCGCAAACTCTCTGGCAAATAAATTGAATTCTTTCCCCTGGGCAGGTTTCATGCAGGGATGCAGGTTTGTGGCCTTGCACTTGCATGAATCGCGTAAAACCCAGTGGAGATTTGAAGCCAGGAGATGCCATGGCATGTTGCTTGGGTGGTGCGCCATTATAGAGGATCATGTGTGGAGGAAATGAGCAAAGAAGAGGTTAGGTTTATTTTTCCAATTGGTTTTATTGGAGTCATGATATCAGTGCTGCCTCATCAAGTACCGACGGTGGTAGATGTGCCACAATGTCAGGTGGGGAAGTCGACATTATCGCAAATAAGCAAGCTTATGATGCCCCAGCAATCTTTCCCAGTTGCTCTTGTTGTTGTTCTGGCTCCATATAGATTATGTGGACTGTTAACTTTAAATTATCGTTCCGAGTAGTACTACGAGCTATACTCGAGGCAAATGATACTCTTGTAGTTTTGTCAATGAGATAAGACTGATTTCCTATGCATATTAAGAAGTCTATATTCATACAAGTTGGTAAGATGGCCGAGTTGGTCTAAGGCGTCAGGTTAAGGTCCACCTTAACATAAAATCCTGATCTCGTTTACGGGGCGTGAGTTCGAATCTCACTCTTATCACTCATCTTCTTTTTTGGTTTTTTGTCTTCATCCTTACGTGCTCGCAGAAAACCCTTCTTTCTTTTCCGGTTGAATAAAAAATCTGTCAAGAGCGTTTCTATGTATCTTGTTTTATCTTTAATCAACGATGTCCGCGGTCCTTCCCACCATCAACACGTGCTGTTCTGGGAGGTTGGCGGCAGAAGCCTTCGGGCGGCCAGCTACTGTATACCCATTCCTAGAACCACCCAACCAACCTTACCACTATCAGACAATAATCTGATCCGTTTAGGATCAATTCAATTTTATTTTGTTCTTAGCTCATTTTCGATGGATAATCAATCAATCTTTAATCTGCGAAATACCTTCGATGTGACCACATCCGCGACCGAACGTCAAATTATATACTCGTCACGCCCCCCAGCATAAGCATCTACAAAAGAAGCAAATAAAACCGATCAAAATCTCGTAGGTGAACGATCTATACAGACAGATACCTAATATACACTCCTTCTCACCCACACAGTATACCTAAATGCAGCAATACAAAATATACTCCCCCCGTAAATATACCAGGTACAAAACCCCAACGTAAAGGGCCCGGTATGGAGTACCAAGTATCTCGTAGCGTATGTACTACCCTATACGAGTGAACCGAACTACCCAAATCCCCGCCGGCAGCAAGCCGCCCGATTAGATAAACCAGGTCACGTCGATCCGTGGACGGCAGGCCGAGTGTGGATTACGGAGTACACGGCGTAAGAGATGTACGGAAAGCGGGAAATCAAATGCAAAGCCATGTTTTTCTTTCAAGCAAACAAAACATATCGTCTATACGTATTAAGTACTATGTATTGACCTACAGTACTACTCTGGACTAAGTATTACTGCTAAGTAAAGCCGGTCGGTATTAGCGTGCTAGTGATCGGCTCTGCGCTCTGCAGGTGGGCGGGGTAGATACTGTACCGAGTCCGGGGTAAAGTGCGGATTACCGGTGTACGCTGCTTGGTTACGAAACGGGAGGTACCAAAACGGTGTTTTGGAACTAATATATAGTAGATTACTGTACCTGAATACATGTAGACTGGAAAGGTACGAATATAACGAGTCATTTAAGCTTAACTCAGTCATGGACTACTAGAAACGCAAAAATACCAGAACACACAAGTTCAAGACGGTTAACCATACTATCTGTCAAGCAATACTCGGGCTTCTGGCCCTGAACAAATCACGAAGAAGTCAGATAAGAGGTACATCAGAAAGAGATAAACGGAGAAGAGATTTGCAGAATTGGTAATAGGCATAAATGGCCGAAACAAAACATAGGCAGCCTCGCCTGGCAAAGGCAAGGACCAGCATCTCGTGAGCAGACCAAAATACACGCTGCATCCGTGAAGAAAGCAGGAATCATCAGAGAACTGCGCTTGGAATAATAGAAAACAACCAAGAAAAGGAACACCATTTTCCAATCACATAAAACAAAATAGACATCGCTTAAGAACGGCAAAACAGTGGACGTGAACCCTGGAGTCGTTTAGTTCACACGGAATGCATCGAAGATAACTGCGCATAAATTAGTATCAATCGCTCCCTCTTGAAACCAACGAACCGGGGGAGACAAACCTTCTTGCCCGCGGCGGCATCCACTGCCTACCCACATCAGGGTATTCAAGAATGTGTATCGCTCATCACCAGTCTCCATAGACAAGTTGATACGATACTTGTAGCTGCTGGGGTTGATACCATCAGCCATGGCGGGGTCATTGACTTTCTCAAGAACATCCTTGGCTCCGGTGAGCCATCCCTCGGCCCGGACAATCACGTATGCAGGTGGCTCGTCGGCAGTTTGCAACATGTAGCTTGCGCGCAGGTTAGTAGTAAAGTCCTTGGTGACAATCTGAGTATCTTGGCCACCGGGCTGTTTTCAACGGCATTAGTATCGACGTTATCAAGAAGAAGCGATGGAGATAAGAAATGACAAGTCACTCACCAGAACGATACCCTTTCCCCAGCGACCAGCCCACTGACCACCGAGGAACGAAACCCATTCCCGACCACCCCAGATGCTCTGACCCACGGTAACCTTGGGGTTCATCTTGATGCTCATGCGGAAGTCCAGCTCCAGCGTCGGGGCAGGGATCTGCAGTGATCGCGCGACGTCACCCTCGGGGAAAGTGTGCAGCAAGTTGTTGGCGGGGATCGAGTCCTTCATCACACTGAGGTAGGTGGGGCACTCGAGCAGGTGCTGGCGCTGACGGCTGGTGTTCTTTGCGCGGACTTGTTGGCAGTAGATACACTGGACAGACAGACACTGTGTTGTTCAAAATGTCAGCTCACACATCCCCAGCTTGATTTTCTGTTCTCATGTTCTTACCTTGTCCTCCTCCTTGGCGCGGAACTCGACAAAGGCCGCGTGCACATCGTCCAGCGGCGGCGCGGGAAGATTGGAGCCGGCGCTCTTAGCTTTCGGCTTCGGAGTAGGACGCGACGGCGCGGCGGAGGGCGGAGCGGATCCGGGAGGTCCAGTTGGCGGGCCCGGGGTGGCCATGGGCGGACGGTTCAAGTTCTGCAGCGGAGTCTGCAACGGGGTGGCATGAGGATTGACGCCGTTGGTCATCATGGCACCATTGGGGGTTGGCATGGTCGGGGGACCACCAGGGCCGCCTGGAGTAGCTGTTGGGCCATTGGGGGTGCCGGGGTAGCCGTTGGTAGGGCCGATGCCATTGGGAGCCTGGGAGGGTTGATTCGGCTGGGGAGCGTTGGGATGACCACGAAGACCAGGGCACTCGAGGAGATGCTGTTTCTGACGCGAAGTATTCTTTGCACGAATCTGTTGACAATAGATACACTGGACGGAGAGGCACTAGAAGGCAGAAATGACCGAAACGGGTCCCCGTATGTTAGTGACTGAACGTGTTGTGGTGGGTTTGAAATATTACGAAATACGCAAGTCACGCACCTTGTCATCTTCCTTGGCGCGGAACTCGACAAACGCCGCGTGCACCTCCTGGTCGACGGTGCGACCCATTATGGGCAAGAGAGGAGGTAGATTGAGTACCTCGAGTGTCGATGGCGAAAAGATTTTGGGGGTGCGTAAAACGCGACGAAGGGGAGGTTTTTTTTCGGGGGAGCTTTGAAGACTGATGGGTGGACGCGGGTGAGTGGGGGTTCTGATGGTGTTTTCGAAGAGGAGAGAGAAGTGAAAGGGAAAGAAATGGAAAGACCAAGACGAGATTACGGGGGGCGGTCGTGTACGAGTAACGAGGCCCTGCGTAATTTGGAGACCGGGCGTAATCTGGGTAATCGGTAATTTCACGTGTACCGAGTTACCGACAAAGAAATTGTACAGTATGCACTACTCCGTAGAGATCAACGATAGAGGAACATTATCATTTAGTCTAGTAGCAATTGATTTATCCTCCTCAAACTCTGCAATTTGTGAATTGCTCTTTCATTCACCTGCTTCAGCATACCGCGTGGCTCCCGACTCGCCTTGCCACTAGGCCTCCCCTCCTGACACAAAACGCGCTGACCAATAGACGATTACGCGCTTCAGGCTGCTCCCGAACAGACACGAGGACAAAGGTAATGGCTGACACCAGTGCGAATTCATGATGAAACACCTTATCGGCACATATATGTAGAGCGGCAGATCCTCCTAATTTACTATAGCTGTCTGCCTAGCCACTCTCACGCCAAGCAAGCTATCTCTGAGCAGATGTGCTCGGTTAGAACGCGCCCTGGGCCGTACACCGGCGAGCCTGATGAGAGGGCAAAGCGAAAAGAAGCGATAGGCGCGTGAATGCGAACCTTCATGGAAGAGAGAGACTAAATCTATAAGTCCACCGAGAACCTACGGAATTAAAAGTAACCTGCACATTCATCAATGTCTTCAAGGTCTATACTTTCTATCCTTCTCTCGTTCTTAGGGCAGGTATTGTTACCTCTCATACTGAAGCCAGCGGTATCGTTCCAGAAGTTTGCCCCTGTTCCCGTATCCCATACGCGATACTGTTCACGTCCCGGTTCCTGGTAAGATTGCCAGTAACGCGATGCCGGTATCATCGAATCTATAGATCGGGCTTGCATTAAATCTAGATCTTGTCAATCAACTTGCCATTGAGCTCGTGCTGTTAAAGCTATCGATCTGAAAGCACCTCAATTGCATCTCTCCTCGGTCCCCCCAGCCCCCGTGATCCACCGTCTGCTAAAAATATCTGCCAGCGCACCAGCACCTCCGCCGTAGCTGGATAAGTATTCCGTACTTGTTCTCCGTATCGCTCTCTGCACCTATAAAAATAACGAACCATTCCACGATCCCATCTCGGCTCTGGGGAGCAGCCGATTCGCCGAGATCTTGATAAGATCTTGCAAATCACCAGCCACGAATGATCAATCACACCGAGATGTCAGCACGAAGCACCGAAATGGGTGTAAAGAATATGGCTAGCAAAAAATAAATAAAAAAATCAGGAGCGTAAAAAGCAAGAAAAAAAGCAAGATCGTCCCAGGAGATCACATGGCCCCGTAAAAGAGTAAATGATCGATCGACCGACCACGCCAAATGCGTGTTGCACCTGAAATAAGCCCTCACATTCCACTCTCAGCCATTCCCAGCAGAATATCGCCATGCTGGAAGCGAATGCCCCAACTGGAAGCTCCCAGATCAGTGCATAAATCCTGCGACACGACCAGAGCACCCTTTGTCGCGAGCGTGAGCACATTCATGAACCCATGCGCGGCAACGGTGCACGTGGTCTCGGACGGCGGGAGGAGTGTCGAGAATGTAATGCGCCCTGGCGTCATAGAGGCGAATTTATTTTCATCGAGTTTCATCTGAATGAAATCGAAAAAGTTCAGACTCTCAGTGTCCAGAGCCGACGTGACCCAGTTGAGCATGGATCTGCGTCGCGCGGTGATCGTGCTAATATCTTCGTTGTCCGGGGCTAGTTCGCCTTCCAAGTATTGCGTGATATCTAGTTGCTCGAGCTCGTCTAGGTCGTCCCCTGCATTAGGGAACGATAGGCTGCTGTGGCGCTCGCGCCCGTCAGGATAGCTTCGTCCGGCAAGCGGGCTGGCGCTGGTTAGACGACCGCGAGGTCGAGCTGAGGATCCGGAGACGCTGCCGAAGCGCTGGCCTCGGAGTGAACCTTGGAGGGAGGCTGAGACGTTCCAAGGCATTTGCGAAGACCTATCATCGTACGCGCTGGATGGAGCGTGTCGACCGAGTTCCACGTCGAGACTCTGCGCTTGGCCGGACTGGCCGAGCGCTCGGTGTGCCTGTTGTTCTTCGTCGGTTTCATCGTTTTCAATTCGGTGAGTACCTTTCTTTCCAGATAGAAGGCTGTATAGTGCATCACCCGAGTATTCCTTGAGCGGGCCGTCTTCGTGATGCTTACCAAGCCCCATACCAACAGACCCAATACCCACGCCAAAGACCCAGAAAGCCGCGTTCTTCTTTGCTAAAGTTGGCAATTTGTTCTGCCTTTTCTGCTTTAGGGACTGGGCCATGTTAGCTGCATAGTCGTCGTTCCACTTGGCCAGGTCGGTGTTGCGCAACGTCGTACTGTCATCCGATATGATGGCTTTAGCTTGTCGGATTCGCTGCTGGGCGCGTGCTTCCCCGGTACGCTCAAGCTCTCCATCTGCCATCAAACGGTCTTCTGCGGGCACGATGTTGGTATCCTCAGTGTACTGTGGACCGGGCCGAGCATTCACGTCCGTTGCCTCGATTCCCGGCAGCGGGACCTCGTCATTGATGTCCGCCAACTGTACGAATTGTCAGTAAGAGGCAGACTGCATTGAATGTCTTTTGAATTAACTCACTCCTTCCTCTTGCCCCCCTTCACTCGCAGGCCCTTCCCCTATTTCTGACCGCGGGATCGTCTTCCTTCTCTTCCGAGGCGACATATTGCTCGTATCAAATTCGATGATGTTCCCATCCTCGTCAAACTCAAAGTCTGGCTGAAGCAGAATACCCTCATCCTCGAGGTCTAGTCGCGCATCTCTACCAAAGATCCCTCTCTTCTTTCCCGAGGGAATGGTATCCGCACTTGGATCCTGCACATCCCTATCTCTGAGGAAATCGTCCGCCGGCAGATCAAGCTGGATGTTGCCAACCTGCGAATTGCCGGACTGGCTGGTAGCAGGTGATGTAGTCCAGCTACCAGACCGCTGCGTCAAGCTATCGTCCGTCGACTCATCGAATAGGGAGAAGTTGATGTCTAATCCGGGAAGGCCTGTCTCGGGTATGAAGGTCGGGTCGTACGGGAGGATGAGATTGGTAGGTCTTGGTCGAAGTTAGCAAGTCGACAGAAATGGAATTTCCTTCAACGGGTAGTCTGCTCGGTTGATCGACTTACTTGGTCTTTCCAGCGCTGGGATCCAAGCCTCCACCTGGTAGCTGCTTCAACATGGAGACCATCTTGTCCCGCATTGTCTGCGCGTCGAGCAGAGTATATCCACATTGCTGGTCGTATACCCTCGAGACTCCGTATCTGTTTGAGAGACCGTGAGAAGACAAGTCCATCAGCCAAGGTCAGTTTCAGCTTACAGCAAGCTTCCCTGCAGTCTTAGGGCCATGGGAGCTTCAGGGTTTACGATGACATTGCAGGCACCAGGCACATCCACGTCGAGGATAGCCTTGCGATTGAGTCTCCGAGTAATCGACCGCGAGCCGAGAGTCGCGACGAGCCTGGAGCTGTTAGTTGAGTTGGTCTCAAATTTGTCTTTATTAAGTTGATACGCACCATATCGTAGCCACGCCGTGCTCAGGCGACGTGAGGACTATCACGGGCTGTCAGGTTAAAAGAAAGATCCACGTTGACAAGTTACGACTCACTTTCATGGCTGTAAAACATCTTGAGGGGAGCGTGATGGCTTCACGGAGGCCGTGGAAATACCCCAGTCGCCGAGAGAGGTGTGGTAGAGGAAGACTGTTCCCAGAGTTGCGTGAAGGCTGTCAGTTAGATCACTGATTGTGGGGAAAGGAAGGGTGGGGGAGGGTAAGTGAAGTCTGGTAGGATGAGAAAGGGCGTTGCGAGTGGAGGGTTTGAGATGAAGATGGGCCACGGAGACGCAGAATGGTGACCAACCTTCATACTGTGATCCCAAACGGTCGTCCTTCAAGGCAAAGTTGTTCACCTCATGATCCGGGCAATACCCCAGATCATGATACCCCTGTGTGATGTCTGACCTTCACTACTTCTCGGAACGCTGAACTCATACGAATCAGATAGCCGAGCCTGCATGGAGGCGACGACATATTATCATTGTGAGCACGATAGAGCAAAGAGTCTTGTCTGCTAGGAAAAGACTTTGGCGTTCTCTGCATGTCTAGTTGATTTTGTGTGCATAGCAACGAGCCTCAGCATCATTGAACGTACTTCACTGACACAGATACAACTCAAGGATGAAATTTACTTTTGTGTTCTGAAACTCTAGCACCGCATCTGAACGACACGTACGACACGAGTATGAAAATCCCCAAAGCGCAAAGGGAAAGGCGAGAGTGGGATGGCGATATAAAGAAAAAGGAAAACCGCAGTCAAATGGAATCTAGAAACGAAATAGAGATTGGACAGTAGGACAGATACAGACACCGACATCCACGAAAACTCTTTGATCGGGAGATAAGAAAAAAATAAAATAAACAACAGGGCCTGGGAAAGGACATCCGGGACAGGAAGTGATAAATAATGTAGGTAGCTCCAACAGAAGCGCAAACGACAACATCCGTTACAAAGCAGCATACCATAGTGACCATATAAGATGTACGCGGGGTATGAGACAAATGATATGCGAGGATGACGCGCATAGAACGACCTTATAGCTTTATTTCGAAATCGATGGCGACGTCGATGCCAACGTTGACGTCAGATCGAGATCAAGGGCGAAGCGATTTACTCCAAGGGGATGCCCTCGTACTCGGAGTAACCAAGTGCCAGGTTCATGTTCTCTGTGAAGAGAGTTAGCGAGGAGTTTCAATCAGAGAGAGAGGGCTCGAGGGATTCTTACGCAGGCACTGGGTAGCGGCACCCTTGAGAAGGTTGTCGATGGTGGCGCAAACGACAACGCGCTTGCCGCTAGAATGAACGGCGAAACCACCAATCTCAACACCGTGACGACCAGCAATGTCCTTGACGAGGGGAGCCTCGCCAGTGATCTTGACGAGCTTCTCACCAGCGTAGCGGTCCTGGTAGATGTTGCGGATGTCACGGGAGGTCATCTCCTTGTTCAAGGGGATGCTGATCGTGTGCTGAAGAATATTGTCAGTATCGCGTTTGCAATTCGGTGGTGGAGATTAAACTTACGGAGATACCCTGGAACCAGACGGCAACGTGGGGGATGAAAGCAATGCTGGTACCCAGCTGAGCACTGATCTCACGCTCGTGGATGTGGTCCGTCAAGCTGTAGGGGATAAGGTTGTTGGTGAGGTACTGGACGTCGTTCTTGGGGCTCGGCTTGGTGCCGGCACCGGAGTAACCAGAGACACCAAAGGTGGTGGGCTGACCACCCAAGAAGGGCACCAGGGGAGCAATACCGAGCTGGGCAGCCGTGGCATAGCAGCCGGGATTGGCGATGCGAGAGGCACGAGCAATCTTGGAACGGTCAACGAGCTCGGGCAGACCATAGGTCCAGTTGGAGTCGAAGCGGTAATCGGCACTCAGATCGACGATGACGTTGCCAGTAGTGGAGCCCTGGTCAACGGCCTCGACGAAAGGCTTGCAGACACCATTGGGGAGAGCCATGACCCAGCAGTCAATGTCGCCGTTGGCGGACATGCGGCGGACGTCCTCGGGGCTCAGGTTCTCGTAGATGATCTCACGCTTGTCGTAGCCCTGGAGCTTCTTGCCAGCGAGCTCGCGAGAGGAGACATGGCGAAGATCCATGTTGGGGTGGGCATTGAGCAGGTTGATCAGAGCCTGGCCAGTGTAACCACGGGCACCGATAAGGGCGACCTTGGCGGGCTGGGGGTTGGAGGCGTTCTTCTCACCAAGGGGAGGGTTGGGGTTGGTGGTGGAGTAGGTGCGGGAAGCGTTGACGGCAGCGGTGGGACGCTTCATGCGAGAGGTACGCAGAGCGTTGGAGGCGGAGGAGAAGGCGCGCTTCTGCTCGGCAGAGGCACCGCTGGCACCAAAGCCCTTGTTGATGTTGATGGCGGCTTGGTGAGCACGATGAAGACGGTGCTCAAGGTTGATGTCGCCGAACATCTGACGGCCGTGCTTGGTGAACTCCTGGACGAGCTGCTTGACCTCGTCGCCGTTCTCAGCACCGTACCAGAAGAGAACCTCACCGTCGTGGCTGAGGCTGCCCTCGGCCTTGTCGAAGAACCAGGTCAGGTTCTCGTCGTCCTCCTTGACAGTCCAGGCCAGCTTGGGGAAGTCCTTCTTCAGGCTAGAAAACACGTTGTCAGCCACGTTGGTCAACCAGCCAGACTTGGTGATGGTGAAGGTAGCCAGGTGGGCCATCGAAGAGCCCTCCTGGGGAGGCAGAACGACGGCCAGAGCGTCCATGGGATCATCGTAGTAGATCTTAAAGTCACGCTCCTTCATGCCCTCGACGTAGCGGTCGACAACGGCGCGAGCATCGAGGCCCTCGCGGTCACGAACCAGCACATCCTTCAGACGCTCAAGGTCGCCGAACTCAGACAGAGAAGTCTGTACGTTGATCTTGTTACCGCGGCGAATCAGGGTACCGGCGCCGGAGTCGGTGAACAGCTCCTTCTGGAGATCGGCAGGGTGGATGATAGCCACGCTGGACGAGCGGGGCAGGTCGCTCAGGAGCTCCTTCATCTCCTTGATCTTCAGACGAGTGCCGTGACGAACCCACCACTGGGTCATCAGGTGGTCGTACTCCTCATCAAGGTTGATGGCGGAGATCTTCTCGCCAGTGTCACCATTGAACAGACCACCCTTCTCGGCAAGGTAGACAATCTTCAATGGCTGCAGAGCGCGGGCCAGCTCACCAGCAGCGACATCGGCGTTGACGTTGAGCACCTGGCCATCGGGGGTCTCGGCCATGGAGGTCAGGATGGGCAGGCAGCCAGCGGCAATGGCCGACTCAATGGGCTTCTTGTCCACGCCATTGATCTTACCAACCAGGTTATACTTGGGCTTGTCCAGGTAATCGGCCGAAAACACACCGGCGGTGATGGGCCGAGCACGGACACCCATGCGCTCCAGCTCCTCCACCAGCTTCATGTTCTCCTCCAGGAAGAGCTTGCGCGCCAGAGACAGAGTCTTGCCATCGGTAACACGGATTCCATCCTCAAACTGGGGCTCGACACCGGCAGCCTCCAACATGCGGTTAAGCTGGGGACCGGCACCGTGGACGACGATCGGGTAAAGACCGACATGGTTGAGGAAAGCGAGGGCGGACGACAGGGT
The DNA here is from genome assembly GCA_001048715.1 of Penicillium brasilianum. Lineage (NCBI taxonomy): Eukaryota > Fungi > Ascomycota > Eurotiomycetes > Eurotiales > Aspergillaceae > Penicillium > Penicillium brasilianum. Next base: position 1,662,096 of record CDHK01000007.1, on the reverse strand, counting down.
CTGGAGATGCTCGGTGATGATAGCGCCACCAACCTTGATAACGGCGAACTGCTGGGAGGAAACGGAGGTGAAGTGGGACAGGTACTGTTGGACCTCGCGCTTGGAGCCAATGTTGCTCAGCAACTGCACGACGGTGCTGCGGGTGTTGCTGGGCTGAGAGTCGGTACCACGCGAGTAGGATCGGCTCTGGCGCAGAGGAGTCGAAGCCGTACGGGCCACGATACCGGCTCGCAGAGGCGAGACGGCGTTAGGTGCGGAGAGCGATCGGAGGGGCTTGGTGGAAGCTCTCCGCACAGCGGAGCGAAGGGACAGCATCTTGGTCACCAACATGCGGCAGCTTCAATTGGAACTTCGCAGGTCGCCGGGGGAAACGTCCCCTTGTGTAGAAATGGTTGAGAGGAGCGGAGAGAGGTGTTGAAGGGGGGAAAAGCAGAAGAGCAGGAAGGAAGAGATAGTAGTGGAGGGGAGGGTGAGAAGTCCGGGCGATAGTGTGACTAACACCTTTCTCGCAAGATTTTACGGCGGCCGGGCCTCGGAGTGTCCACTCGCCCAATGACCGATGACGGGGACTGGGCGGTGTCGAGTGGACTTGCGGGTTTTTTTGTGGGGAGAGCGATTTATCGGACGCCATCCATTCTGTATGGGAGATAGATAATTATGCGAATCAGATCTGATAAAATCATATCGCCTATTTTTTTCTAAACTTGAACAATATCTCAGAATGCTCACATTTCCCCCGGCTGTGCCCTTGTCCGTCCATCGACGCATAGATCCCGATTCTCCTTGCCGGATCTCTCGTCCCGTTGGGACGAAAGTTTAAGTTACCGATTTTTCTTCTCTTCTTTTCTTCTTTTCACCGATCGTCGTTGTCAAATCTCGGAAATTCGAAGCGAATGTAGCCCCGAAAAAAAAAAAGAGTCCACTATCCGCACGAACTTTGTCGGAGATACACTTGCAACGTCATCCGGCTTCGGTCTAGTGTGACTTATCTGATCCTCTCCGCGCCTCTTACTCGCTCATTGCGCCAGGCCGCTATCCACTTCCTCCACCTTCGTGTCTTAGTGTCTGTCTTTGCCGGGCCCCTTTGCGCTTTCTTCCGACAGCTCACGCTCAAGCTGTGCTTCCGAGAGCCTGCTCGGGTCCTCTATGCGTTAAGCGGTGGTCTGACTCGTGGCTTTTTTGCCAAGATTCTTCTGCAAGGAGCGGGTCACACCGCGAGTTGAATCCTGGATTTGAACTGGCGCGAGTCCGTATATGGAGTGGTTCTCCGTCCTGAGGAGGAAAGGTGGGTGCATAGGGCTGCGATAGAATCAATTGGATCGGAATGCTGTTATAAAAATGTACTAGGCACGATGGGTAGGTTAACAGGTTCATTGGCCCTAAAAACAGTGCATGCCAAAGCGCAAAAGAAAACCAAAGACTAAACAAAACACACTCGACATCGCAAATCGTACTGATCACATCAAGCAGCAGTCAAAAACCACGGCATCACAGCAGTATCATTTACATCTTCAACCCGCCACAGCATAGCAGAGGGGCAGGGCTCTCTCATCTCAAATACAAGTCGAACCCTTGGGAATTTCGAGATCTCGTTTCGTCGCAGGCGCAAGAGAAATCAAGAGAAGTTGGTCATTCAGAACACGCCCAAAACAAAACAGCAGGAGGTATTAGTGGCTGGGAAGAAAACGACGGAGCTCCATGGCCTCTCAACGACAGTAAAAACCCGGTAAAGACAACTCAAGATTCTCCCATGAATTCTCCATTCCAAAAAAAGCACAAAAAAGTCGTGGAGCGATGCAGGTGCTCGTTTAATGGTATTTTACAGCAACTAGATCATCCGGCAAATCAAATTAGCGTTCCACTCCGTATGAGAATCCAATCTCGTTCGTCTTCTTGTCTTTTCCTCATTTCCCGTCTTTCTGTTTCATGGAGGGTCTTACCGGGCACGATGATAACAACCAGAAGCACGACGACGCAAATAGCGAGGCATACGCGCATCTTCATGTCCTTCCACCACATCTGCTTGCGTACACGGTTGGCACCCCGACGGAAACCCTGGGCTGATACGGCCAGGTTGTCGGTCTTGTCTTGGAGAGAGTCGAGGCGCTCACCACGCTGGGAGACCTTGTTGATGTTCTCGCGCATCACGCCGACAGTGTCGTCAATTTGCTAAAGGAAGAGACGGAGACTTATGTTAGTTTTCTAGGTCGCCACATCAACCTACTGAGGAGAGCGCTCTCTGGAAATCAGTGATCGACATGGCATCGCCCGACATTCATTCATGAAAGCGGCAATGCCTGTGCGTCTCTAATTCCATCGAGAGCCACCTCGATGATGAAAAAAGGAGAGAACTAACCGCCTGCAATGCGGCCGTGCGCTGGTTGCCATTTTGTTGCGCGGAAGCGCCACCGGCAGCACCGCTGGAACCGGCGGGAATATAAGGGTCGTAGGGGGCTTCGGAAGACATCATGAAAGTGCGAGTTGATGTGAAAGATCTTAGATAAGGAGTCGTAGAACGTCAGCGGAAGACCGGGCTACCTCGTGGGTGCTGTGAAGGTCGCTTTGTTTGGAAACAGGGGAACCCCGGAAGTTGGTCGCCTGGGAGACAGTGATGGGACAGAGATCGAGGGTGCGAGACAAGATTTCGAAGCAGTTCACTGAGAGATCGAGAGGAGAAGACCGTGCGAAGAGAAAGGGAGGAGGGACGAGGTGGATGTGATGGATGGGAGGAGTTGTGGCGTGGATGGCCGCCTCTTGCTGACACTCCTCCTCCGCGCACGTGATCCCGGGGACAAAAGGGTAGCCTGCCAAGTCCTTTGACTCGTGGCGGGAGAATTATCGAGGCTGAGTTGAGAATTACTGGAATTTTGACAGGCTAATTGGATAGATCGGAAGCTGCAAATCCGGAAATTTGAGCAAATTTAAATGCCAATGCAGTCGCTAGAGGGGAAATAAAGGCTAATTAACTACAAACACCTTTTGTCGCAACCTGATAGAGATGGCCGCGCAAGATGCTTTATCTGTATGGCATGAAATAATTGTTCCTTTGCTCGAGAACGTCTTCTTGTATCTAAATTATGCCACTTCATAAATCTCTTTCTGCATCACTTGATCTGCGCTATTGATGACTTTATTTGGCTGCCTATTCGGCGTGGCCACCACGTAGCCGCGAGTTGCTGAAGGAACGGTCTATTCATAGTAACATGCTCCGTGGTGGCCTCAGGCAGCGCGGCAATGTTAATCCGTGGACCCTTCTACGGAACCCGACGGCCTGGCTGCCGGTTACCCTGATTGCCTAAATGGGGGGGGGGGGGGAGTATTTTTGCCTGAGAGAATATGAATTTCTAACTTACTAAAAGTGTTCTTTAACCTATGACTTGGCTCATACTGCGTACACTTCTGGCTATCTAATGTTGTTGCCCGAGCCTTAAGGCAAAATGCTGTCATACGGTACTTGACCGGGAAGGTACCAGGTTGTCATGACATGCCTGGCCATCCAAGCAGGCATGGGTACATGCAAGAAGACTGAGAATTATTCTATACCAATTCAATGGGAGTACTGGCTAATCATATCGCCCTTTCTCTAAAACATAACTGATTTTCACATCATGGACGTACCCTGTCCGTCTCCTTCGAGAATGAAGTTGCTGTTCGTGATAGGTGAAAGCTTGCGTCCGGAGGGGTTATGCTCCTTTGGATACTTATTCCAAGATCTAGTGGCAGGACACGGTTTCCACGCTGTGTACTGAAGCCTCCCCATCCTGCGGTCTCCGTCTTGCCTGAGCGGTAGCAATACGGAGAGGCGTGAACCATGAGAATGCATTGATCCAGAGTAGGGATTAAAATTTTACCTTGTTCTCAAGGCTGATCATATGATACGTGAATTAGTTCAAACCTAGTGCTCTTTTCATACGGCACGATGTAGAAACAAGACCCGGGATATCAGTAGGAACCCCACTGCTATCAAAGTAAAACGCCATTCCTTCCCCAGTGTCGTCGGATATAAAAAACCAATGATCCTTCAGAAAGAGGGATCTTATTATCTCCCATAGCCCGAGGACATATTATTTGAGTTGGTAAGTTGCGTGCATGACGTGAAAAGTCCAAAGTAGGTCAAAGTGATCGTGTCGATGCGAAAAGGACCTTCCAGGAAGGTGTAACTCGATTAATCAATCTCAAAGCCTTGGGATACCTTGTGTTGAGCTTAGATGGAGGCGTCAGAGGTGGCTTCGTGGGGCACCAGCTCCTTCAGGTGGTTGAGGATTTTGTGGATATCTTCGAAGGATCTGCGAAGGATGACAAATTCATCCTGAATCTTGGACAGATTATCCTTCATGAATTCCATTCTTTTCGCCATGGAGTCGATTTCTTGTGCCAGTTCTTTGGTCCAGCATTCGTTGTTGCTTTCTGATACGCTGGCGCTGTCATGGGGTCTGCCGTTGCTGGCCGGGTTATTGGTTGTGGGCTCAGGTTCTGTGGAGGATGAAGCCATAGCGAGTGTTTGAAATGGAAAGGTACGGAGAGTTCTGGACTGCAGTTACCGAAATCGATGCTGGGTGGGACTCGCCAGAGCTGCGAAAGTTGACGCGGTGGTTGGTTATTGGTATCAAGCAGGAAGGATCGCGTGCACGAGATAATCAATCAGGTGCTCACTTCATGGAAACTCCCACCTCAAGTAGAGAAAGGAGCCCTTGTGGTAAATAAAAGGCCCATATTCTATTTCATCGAATCCCGAATGAAAAGGCCACCTCTATACTCTCATCCGGCTTTACTTATAGCTTACACGCTATACAAAAAGCAGATACCCGTTCAACCCAATTCAAAGCTTTCCATCAGACTACCACTCAATATTGCTGCAGCATTGAACTCTTTCTGGAATTTCAGCTATGCGAGATCTTGACTCAGTGACCACGTCGACTCGTCTTCCCCTCTTCTTACGCTTGAAAGCCTGTCTTTTCCAATGAATTTGAACAAAAGTCAACCTGTCTGCCTAGATTGCATTGTCAAGAACTACCTTTCAAGCAATCCTCGCTCAGCCCAGATGTGTCAAAGACCGAATGCGCAAAAATCAACCCAGGACATCCCTCGTTGAATGACGAGAAATGATATTCTAGCGTCGACAAGAATCAACGCTAGTACTCCGAGATGATTATATAGATATGGGCGTAAGCCGATTCCCCTTCCTCGGTGGGGTTATGCCAGAGCAGGCCCTTGGGAAGATTGATTTATTACAGGAAAGCGCTGACATTCGCTGCCACTATAGATGGAGCGAAGCTTCAGAGAGATGTCAAATTAAAAGAAGGCTTTTCATCATATGAACATTGCAAGAAGTTTTCTGGAATACAATGTCAACCCTGCACTCGCTGTTGATGCAGTAATAAGCTCAAAGCGAGCAAGGAAAAAGGTTGAAACTTTGAAGGAGAATGTGATGTAGACATGACTTTACTAATTCCCAAGTTCAACTATTGCAAAGAGCCAGTGCTGAAGCTATGGCAGCTGTCACCAAGGATGAAGAGCCCCAAGGACACCCGTTATTGTCATACGGAAGTGGAGTCATTGCCATCCTGGTCGGTCTGCTGAAATATTGCAAGTCAAAAGTCTTCCAATCAGGTGGTTGTTGGAGATGATTATACATTTTCCGAGTTACGTTCTTCATCCAGGTATCAAACCGCCATCGTGAGAATCGTAGGCACCTCCAAAAGAGCCAATAAAACCGAGTGATGACGTTGGAGTAAGACATAAACCATCTTGTGAGCTCGTTTGCTCGCTTCATCAATTCATAGGGAGGCAGAAGAAGGATGGAGTGGATCAGGTGTGGCTGTGGTCAATATGGCTGTGGCCTTTTTGTCTCGGAGGTGCTGGCTTCGAAAAGTGTTCTTTTCCCCACAATACACTGGATTGCGGGCCGACCGGTAGTCTCTCCTGGTCCCTGGTGCGTTTTTGTTTCACAATCTGGAAGGGATCCATGGTCGCAATACAAGAGGTTGACTGGGACCCTTGACCTGTGGAATGCAAAGACTCCATTGTTCGTCATCCCATGGATCTGATCAGCATGTAATTTCCCATTGTAAAAGATCGCGATGAGCACTCAGAATGCCGAAAGAGTCGGCGAGTCCCGTTGGGCAGAAAACCTTGCCAGGGTTTTTCAGGAAAGAGTGGAGACGGACCACTCACAAGTGTAAAGTTGGCCATTGGGGAATGCGGATTGGCGGTCGGGACCCTGGAAATCCAATTGCATGAATGTATGAATTCGATGTATCCGATGGGATCATTGGAATGGCCTCAAAACCCTTGCCAAGACGGTCGGAAACACGTCTATAACATCCGCTGCGACACAAATGAATTGGAAAATTGGCCGCCTAAAAGGTGACGGGCATGCATTGGCCCCCATTCCTGCAGAGTCTTGCAACCTCCGGTGGTCTTGGGGGTCCCCCCCTGATCGTCAGGTACCGGGTCAGCATAACCGCGCGCCCTTAGCCTTGTCTCGTCTGTCTTACCAGTCAAAAGGCGAAGCTGTCCGGAGAGAAGGAGAGAGTCGGAGAGAGGGGGGGGATGAATGTCTCAATTCCACCAGGCAAACAAGCGAATCGTAGCCGTGGACTGCACTGGTGATTTGCGCCACAACGGGGGAGAGACGAAGAGCCCTTTTGGTGGAAGTTCGATGACGGCAGGCGTTCCTGGCCGTGTGTGGGTCGGCCTTTTATTAAAGTGTGCCGGTCTCCTTCAAACTCGCCCGACCGCCCTCAACCCCCTCAAATCTCCCATTCCCCGCGCCCGGTGAATCGCAGACTTGAAGGATTGGGTTTTCTTTCTTGTTTTTGGCTCTGTTGATGAGGCTCGGTTGATCGTGGTGAGTCTCACATTCTTTTGCGTTCCCATCTGATTTTTTGGCCTGTTTGGGCACGTGGTACCGTCCCGTGCGGAGAGCAGGAGGAAGTGCGCTCGTGTGCGAATGTGCTGACCTCATTTCGACCAGCAACTGGGAATTCTCCTTGCATGCGTTATTAACCGACCTGCGCGATCGCGAAAATATTGCCCGTCGACTCGGGCCGCACTTCTGTCTTGCCCCGTAACCCGAAGCCATGGCATATCCACAGCGCCCGGCGCAGCGACCACCTCCTATGAGGCAGTATGACAGCCAGACTCCGGTGTCGCCTGCTTCGGGAGCCGGGTATGCCCCTGATGCTGGATTCGGCGGTGGCTATGGAGAAGGAGGATATGACTACCGGGAGGGCGGAGGTGGAGGAGGGTATGAAGATCCAGCCTACAGTTATCAGGCTGGTCCTCCAGGAGCCCCGCCGTACGGCTCGTCGCAACAACCACGCTCGATGCGCCCGCCTCCTGGACCGGGTGCTCCAGATTCTAGACGTCCTTCGGCGGGATATGATGACCGGCGCGGATATTCTGGGGAACGCCCCCCGGGATCGAGTCGGTCTCGGCCTCGTAAGTACTACCGCGGGGACTGTCTTCGTCAGTACGCTCTTTCCTAACTGAGATTTTAGCGGGTGGACGGCCACCTCCAGGGAATTTCGATAGTCCCTTCCCTGCCGTTCCTGGTGGGAGAGATCCTCGTGACCGACGCGCTCCTCCGCCTCGCGGCGGCCTCGAAAAAGGCATGGCGGCAATGGACATCAACGGCCGAGGTCCTCCACCTCGGCCACACACATCCAACTCCAACGGACGACGACCAGATATGCGACAGCCGCCCCCACGAGGACCACTTCCGAGTCGTGGCCGTGGCGGTTACCCTCCAGGTCCTTCTCGCGCAGCCAGCTCTGGCCGAATGGATCGTCCTGATCGAGCCTACACCGATCCCAATGGACCTCCCATGGGTCCACCAGGTCGAAGCGCAACTATGCCTCTTGCAACGGGGCCGCCCATGTATCCCGGTCAATCATCCTATCAAGAACCCGATTATAAATCCGGTCCTATGAGCGACATGCCTCCAGCTCGGCCCAATACTGCTGGTGGCATGCGACCTCCTCGCCGTCCTACCAACGAGATGGATGGTGGGCTTGGTGCTGGCCTGATGATCCCACCGGATCCAGGAAGCCGCATTTCTTACGCACCTAGAGAATTCTTGGATAGCTACTACGAGGGTAATGATGACGAACCTGATATGCCTAATTTCGATGCGATGCCGTCGCAAATTAAAGGCCCCCTTGACGAGATGGGACTCGACACTCCGAAGCCGATGCAAACACCGACTTCCCCATCTTCCTCGGCTGGCGGCCAATATGCGGCCTACACTCCTGATTCAAGCCAGGGGACTACACGATCTCAGTCTCAGCCTGATCTCCGACACCCTACCACGCCCAATCAGTTTGACTTCCAGTTCGATATTCCCGGCGAAGGGCCCCCAATGCCGATGCATGGGGGTCATGTTGGGTACGCGCCGAACGGCTATGAAGACCATGGTTATCCCCCGAATGGCCATGCCCCGTATGGGAATCAAGGGCATCCCATGGAACAGCCATCGCCCCATGAAGAAAATCCAAACCCGGATACTCTTCCACACCATCCGATGCCGGTTCCATTCCGACCAGGGCACGACCAAGCTGCCAAACCAGCACCAGTTCGCCAATACGGTGCTCCTGCACCTGCGGGCCCAGCACCAGGTCCCGGCGCGGGACCTGGCCCGGCCGCTCCACAGTCTTTGCCAGCAGAGGAAGCGGGACCCAAACCTGTCACGCACGAGGAGCTTCAGCAGCTACAAATGAAAGTACGAGGCAACCCCGGGGATCAAAAGACGCAGCTACTGCTTGCCAAGAAACTGGTTGAGGCGTCAACCGTGCTTGTGGCCGACAACAACCGACTTGACCCCAAGATGAAAGCCAAGGCCAAAGAAAAGTACGTGATGGATGCGTACAAGATCGTGAAGAAACTCGTTTCGACAGGGTACCCGGACGCGCAGTTCTACCTGGCAGACTGTTATGGCGAGGGCCAACTGGGACTTGAAGTCGATGCAAAGGAGGCATTTGCCTTGTACCAGTCTGCTGCCAAGGCCGGTCATGCCCAGTCCGCATATCGAGTAGCCGTTTGCTGCGAGATTGGCGCCGAAGAAGGTGGCGGTACTAAGCGGGACCCGTTCAAGGCTGTGCAGTGGTACAAGCGTGCTGCATCAATGGGCGACACGCCCGCCATGTACAAGATGGGTATGATCAACTTGAAGGGACTGCTCGGTCAAGCCCGGAGTCCGCGTGAGGGTGTCTCATGGCTGAAGCGTGCTGCCGAGCGCGCTGATGAGGAAAACCCGCACGCTCTGCATGAATTGGCGCTCATGTATCAGAATGCAAGCGGTAACGATATCATTGTGCGAGACGAAGCCTACGCCTCGCAGCTGTTCCACCAGGCGGCCGAGCTTGGTTACAAGTTCTCGCAATTCCGTCTCGGTACGGCGTACGAGTACGGTTTATTGGGCTGCCCGGTCGACAACCGGACGAGTATCATCTGGTATACTCGTGCTGCCGCGCAGGGCGAGCATCAAAGTGAGCTGGCTCTGAGTGGTTGGTATCTGACCGGGTCGGAGGGTATTCTTCAGCAGAATGATACTGAGGCGTATCTATGGGCGCGGAAGGCTGCAACGGCTGGTCTTGCTAAAGCCGAATATGCGATGGGATACTTCAGCGAGGTTGGAATCGGTGTCACGGCCAACTTGGAAGACGCAAAGCGGTGGTACTGGCGTGCTGCGGGTAAGTCATTCATGTCTTGGGGATTACCTAGGACAACCCTACTAATCTTCCTTCTTCTCTTCAGCACAAGGATTCCCCAAGGCCCGGGAGCGTCTGGAAGACCTCAAAAAGGGCGGCAGTCGCATGCAAAAGACGCGCATCTCCCGCTCAGCCGTCAACAAGCAGAGCGACGGAGACTGCGTGGTTATGTAATTTTCTTATCTGTTTTATTGCCATGCTCGAATATCTCGACTTTCTCGACTCTATTGTATGGAACTGGCTTCTGTCCATTCGCAGATCGGCATGCATGTATCTTCTTAATGACCCCTCCGGCGCTTGATGCATTTTTCTTTTCCTGTCTTGGTGTGATTGTGGCTTTTACACTTCTGCTAGTTTCAGTTGGATAGGGCTCTCTCATCTCGGGGTTTGGGCTGTACAATTTTCCCCACTTTTGTTTAAGGCTTTCTTCGCTTTTCTTATTACTCTCATGTTGCCCGAGTACATTGGCACCGTTTTATCTTCGTCTGGCTTCTTTGGATCTGTTTTTGTGCATACTCCGCTTCCTCGGACGACGTCATGACTGGTGGACATGATTGATACCCTTAGTCAAGGGCGTGGATACCCTGGGGCTAGGCCTATCTGCATTTATATTGAATAGAATGGCATCACAGAAATAACCCACCCGTCCACGAACTTGTATTTCATGCCATATCGCTCTATATCACATTGTTTGGCGGGGCGCTTCTACAAGTTACCGCGCGGGCCCATTCCGCGCTTACACAACAATCGGATCGGCTTATGCCGTCGGCACTCCCGTACATCCGACGCCTGCTTAGTATTTCTACCAAGTCGCTCTCTGACTGATTATACCATAGTCAATTAAGCTTCCTTGCTAATCCGGCAAAGAACTCGTCTCTCATCGCTTGATCCCTGGCATTGGGAATTAATTGAAGTATAAGGCTTTTGCTGTGGCCATTGCGTGCGACCCTCACTTCAGCTGCCGGAGATACATATATGTCGTCAGAAGTACGCCAGCAGAACACGCCATCAACGAGTGATTCTGCGAATCTTCACACGAGTAATCGTCGTCTCTTCCTGCTTTCCGTGGTAACCGTCATTTTCGCAGCGCTGGTTGCCCTTTTTTGGCGCGAAACCACCAATCTGTTCCTTTTCCGACGCTTTTTCGGATCCTCCTCGGGGGTTGCTGCTAGCTCGTTGACTAAGTCAGTGTCTGCGCCCGTGGTAACATCGTCGTCAATTGCGGAACAACCGGGTTACAAGATGAAGACGCCTGTTTATTTCTTCAGCCATGGCGGGGTGAGTTTTGTCATCCTTCACGAGGGTCGTTTACGGTTGCGAGTCTTGCAAGGCTTCGTGCTAATTGTTATAGCCTAACATCATGTTTGATGTGGAGCACCCGGCGCACAAGAAGCTGGGTCAAATTGGACGCGAGATTACGACCAAGGTGAAGCCGCGTGCCGTGGTGGTGTTCTCGGCGCATTGGCAGGGTGGTCGAGATACCGTTTATGTGAACACGGCTGAAAATACGGATCTGATTTATGAGTACGTTGCGAGAGTGGAAGTCAGATGATCGAATCAGGCTAATGAGTTGCGCAGTTTCTATGGGTTCCCGGGCCATTACTACAAGGAGCAGTATCCCAACGTTGGTAGCAAAGAGGTCTCGCATAAAGTGCTCGATGCGCTGAAGGAAGCTGGCATTGACGCCAAGGGTGTGAAGCGTGGTCTGGACCACGGTGTATGGGTGAGCTTCAAGTGTGGTACGTATCACAAACTAAAGCTGCATTGATATTCTACGTGGAAAGAAACTGATAGCGATGCAGCATTCGAGCCCGACTCGAACCCATTGAATGTCCCGGTCGTGCAGGTCTCCCTCTTCGATACCGAGGACCCGAATCAGCACTACCGCCTCGGCCAAGCCGTGGCCCGCCTGCGTGAGGAGAATATCCTCATCATCGTCTCCGGCATGGCTGTGCATAACTTGCGTGATTTGCGATTTACATTTGGTGACCCGCGCCCCATGCCGTACTCCGTCAGCTTCGACGAGGCCCTCAAGGATGCTGCGACGAAACCACCGGCCGAGCGGCAACAGGCTCTGGCAGACCTTCTGAAGCGTCCGGATGCTCGACAGGCTCACCCAACCTTTGACCACCTACTACCCATCCACATTGGCGCAGGTGCGGCGCAAGAGGACGTGGGCAAGAGAATCTGGACATTCCCGGAGGGCAGCATGAGCTGGGCGCAGTTCCGGTTCGGGGAGCTGAATAATGCTAGTACATCGTTATAGCATGTAGTGACACACAATATTTTGGAATAGAAAGCATAGCAAAGCGTGAGAATGAGAAATGAGAAGCTGTTGAGAATTTTGATGAGGTTCGATTTCATCTATAGATACAAGGTACATGTAACTTTGGGACGGGATAACGCGGGAGAGAGAACTTGGAAGGGACGATGCGTGGGAAGGTTATACTGGGAGAGGAATTCGTTATGAAGTCTGCTTCACCAGGGTCGTGATGCGCTCTTCGATCTGCGAGTCAGACAGGCCTGTGCAAAGTCAGCAATTGGTATTTACGTCCGTTCACGCGCTTGGGAACTCACCGGACAGGGCTTCTTGGGTCTCCTTGCCAAGCTCTATATTCAATGGATTCAATTGATTAGTTCTTCTATCATCAATGCTGCGAATGGAGGGTTGCACGTCGTGCGAATCGGGTGTGAGGTGTACCGTATCTGGCAAAGACTCGGGGCTCGGTGCCGGAGGCCTCGCGCATCAGGATGGGAGTGTGGGGGTTGTGCTTCTTCATGGTAGGGTAGGCGCGGTTAAGGAAGGACCTATTTGAGCAAGAGCTTGTTAGTCAATTGTATCCTTTACCATGCGTAAATAGCCCGTTGAAGTGGCCTGGAGACGGCAACGGGAGGGTTGTTGCAACATGCCTTGTGGCAGCGCTCTGCTCGGAGGACTGGCAGAAGAGGAAGCGGAGCTCCTTCAGGCCCTTGGAGAAGACGTATTTGCCCGACATGGTGAATGGTAGTCAGGAGATATGGGAGGGAGATGCGTAGTGGCCGAGGGGTATCACGAAGCAGGACGAGGCCGGAGGTGCATTATTCACAGCGGCGGTGATTCGCCCAGCAAAGAGAGACTGACGCTAGTCTTTTTTCGGATTAGCGGGACATGATTACCTCAGCCGTAAGGCACTGGCCGCGTGAAGATGAACGACGATGAAGAGATGGGTTGAGATAATCTCAATTGGATATTAGAGAATATTTGCGAATATTATCTGATCATTTCCTACCTTTCTTAATTTTCTATTCTGGTGGTGGTAATCATATCAATCTCGACTCGTCTGGCGGAAAACTCGCTGATCCCGACTCACCGGCCGATTCCGCCCTTCCTCACAACCCCAACCTTTCTGGGAATCCTCTTGAACCTCGACCCTCGACCCTCGACCCTCGACCTCTCCATCTCCCCTCCTCGTCCACCACCCATATACAATGTCGTCGTCTCGCGTGGGCTTCCGCTTCCTCAACAACGCCCGCTTTGCGTTCCGCAATGCCTCTGCGCCATTCCGCCGGCCGGGTGCTCAGGGTTTCCGGTTCCAGAGCTCCGAGGCCGGCGCCGCAGAGCAGCAGAGCGTTTTCCAGCGCATGTGGAATAGCCCTGTTGGTGTGAAGACTGTGCACTTCTGGTATGGTTAATCTCGAGGATTTTCAAATCTGTCTACGGCCATTTGAGATGGATGCTAACATTGGTGTTTTATAGGGCCCCCGTTATGAAGGTACGATTTACAACTCGATCGATCCCTCGTCTTGATAAGCGCATTCTTCCCTTGATACACCCTTTCACCATTGTCGCACGACGAGCCTGTGTCGAACACGCGTGTTTGGGATCTTGAGATAACAGAGGAAGGACATGGCTGATCTTTGATTGTGAACAGTGGGCTCTTGTCATCGCCGGTATCTCCGACTTCAACCGCCCAGCTGAGAAGCTGTCTCTGACCCAGAACTGTGCCCTTATGGCCACCGGTGCCATCTGGACTCGCTGGTGTTTGATTATCAAGCCCCGTAACGTCCTGTACGTTTTGCTTCCACCCGCCCCGTTTCGTTGATCTCCAGCTAACTCCACACCTTTCTAGCCTTGCCGCCGTTAACTTCTTCCTCGGATGCGTTGGTGTCGTTCAGGTTTCCCGTATCGTCCTGTGGCAGCGCAGCCAGAAGGGTTCTTCCCTTGAGGCCGCTAAGGAGCTCGAGCACGAAGTTGCCGACTCTGCCAAGGCTGTCGTGGACCAGGCTGAAAACGCCGTGAAGGCTGCTGGTGAGAAGACCGCTTAAGCGAATATTGAACGAGGTTGTTGGGGTTGTTGTTGTGGGTAGTGGGGGTCGGAAAGATCTGGATTGATATTTGCTTCGCATCTATAGAGACCTCGTGGGAAAAGCCCTGAGACGGGCACGATCCATCTGGGATCCGATCGAGAGTCTTATCACCATTTGCGCGGACATATATTGTGTCTATTGGGGACCCGCTGTACATATAAACCATGCCAGTGATTGTTTCTGTTTGTCACATTGAGAATAGTTCCAAAAGCAGGTCGTAGGATCGAGTCTTCAGCAGTGCCCGATCCACTGGTGTCCATCTACCGGTAATATTCTCCGAGTCAAGGCCGAGACAACCTATCAATGCCATTCTCTTATTCGATCACAAGAGACATGATTTCTGCAAGACTGCCCACGGACCACGCAAACATGCGCAGGTCCCCAAATGCTTGCCCCAACCACCCCAGTTGATTTACCCGGGATTTTTCCTCCCAATCGGCGGAATCTGCCCCAGATCTTCCTCCAACCGGACCCCCGCAATCATCTCAGCGACGGAATCCAAACTCCTCCAATCTCCGAATACTTCGCTAACGCGACGCCCATACCAGCTTCACTCTCCAGCTTCCCCACAGTCCGCACGCCCGGTTCCCCGGATGAAGTCCTCAACGTGGGTATGCCCCACCGAACCGCGACACCAGGGGGGTAATTTAGCGCCAGTGCACGTCTCCCCATGAATGCGATTTTGGGAAAAGCCAATTTATCAATTGAAGTTGCGGAGAATATATAAAGAGGGAGCTGCCACGCGGGAAGCTGTAGTCGTGGTTCCTGGTCGATCCCTCTTCCAATCCCAATTCAAAATCAAAATCGCAAGCAAGATCCCGGATCTGACCTGGATTGTTGTTGCTCGTCACAATGAAGGTGTCCAATGTTTTGACACAAGCTATTGGCCTCGTTTTATCTCTCAGTGCTGCCGCTGAGGCCAATGGATTCTCTCGTACCGATGCGTGCCATCCTCATCGGCCATTCCACCCTCTCCCTGCTAGCCAGGTTCGTCATAAGACTTGCCATGTTCCCAGCCATGGCAACGGTGCCGATGACTCGGCCAATATTCTATCGACCCTGAAGAAGTGCAACAATGGCGGCAAGGTCGTGTTTGATGCAGGCAAGACCTATACCGTGGGCAAGGCCCTGGATATGACCTTTCTCAAGCACGTGGATCTTGGTATGTGCCAACACCGAAGAACGAAGCGCTTCAAATAATGCTGTAGCTAACTCGCTTCCTTCTAGAAATCCTCGGCACAATCCAATTCACGAACGACACCGACTACTGGCAAGCCAATGCCTTCAAGCAAGTCTATCAGAATGCGACGACTTTCTTCCAGCTCGGTGGAACCGACGTCAACGTCTACGGAGACGGTACTCTCGATGGCAATGGTCAGGTGTGGTACGACCTGTACGCTTCGGACGCTCTGATTCTACGTCCTATTCTTGTCGGTATTATCGGGCTGCAAGGCGGTACTATCGGCCCTCTCAAGCTGCGATACTCCCCGCAGTGGTATCACTTTGTCGCCAACTCGTCGAATGTCCTGTTCGAGGGTATCGATATTACCGGCTACAGCAAGAGCAGTAACACCGCCAAAAACACCGATGGATGGTGAGTTCCAACCGAGACGATGTTTGACAAAGTGTAAACTAATCAACGTCGGAATAGGGACATCTACCGTTCCGATAATATTGTTATTCAGGACTCGGTGATCAACAACGGTGATGGTATGTGATAATTTCCAGAGGCTGAATGTCACAGGCAAAGCTGATCTATTTCCTAGACTGCGTTTCCTTCAAGCCCAACAGCACCAACGTCATTGTTCAGAACCTCCACTGCAACGGCTCGCACGGTATCTCCGTTGGTTCTCTGGGCCAGTACAAGGACGAAGTCGACATTGTGGAGAACATCCTTGTCTATAACATTTCGATGTTCAACGCATCGGTACGTGTCTTGAGGGATCAATGATTCAACCGGTGTAGAGGAAACGCTAATACAATATCTAGGACGGTGCTCGCATCAAGGTCTGGCCCGGTGTGGCCTCTGCCCTTTCTACCGACTTGCAGGGTGGAGGTGGCTCTGGCAGCGTCAAGAACATCACCTACGACACCATGACCATCGAGAACGTTGATTATGCTATTGAAGTCACCCAGTGCTACGGACAGAAAAACCTCACTCTGTGCAATGAGTACCCCGTACGCCTTACCCATGTTCTTGACCATCCATGTTTCATTCTGGCAATGCTAATCAGATGTTTTCGTATTTTACAGAGCAGCATGACCATCTCTGATGTTTACTTCACCAACATCAAGGGTACCACCTCTGGAAAATACGACCCCAAGGTCGGAACCATTGTCTGCTCCAGCCCGACAGTAAGTCGAACGATGTTCTTGAACTAACGAGACATAGCTAACTTTCCTAGGTTTGCTCGGATATCTACGCCAGTGAGATTGAGGTTACGAGCCCTGAGGGATACAATGCATTCACCTGCACTAATGTAAGTTGCATAAAAATGTACTGTCCAACTGCGAGACAGAGTGCTAATCTCTTCTCACTCAAACAGGTCGATGACAGCCTGCTGGCCGTGAACTGTACCTCCAGCTAGACAAAAGTCGATGGGAGATGATTAGTTTTGGAATTTGGTTATTTAGAAGCCGTCGCAAACCTAATAGGAGTGAATTTTACCCTAGTTACTCATCTCATTTTGGCATCCAGGAGTCTTAGCGTACGTAAATTTGGATGCTATCGTCTACTACTGTGATATCTCACGATCGAGAAAAAAAAGGTCACAGACGGGTATCCTGAGAGGAGTATGATTACAGCTTGACATAGCTACTCTGTGACTGCAAATACCGAGATAGGCGGATGTAGCCGAGCCTTGGCTCTCCAATGCGAGCTCAACTTCCAATGAGCAGGTCGTGAACCTGTCGCTTGGCGGCTCCCCAAATAAAGACTAAGTTTTTGGATCCTATTTAAGCTCTCACCCAAGCTACGCCGTGTATTCTCTTCGGATCGAACTATTCGCTTGTTTCGGCGACATGATTCAGTGGCGTGGCGCTTGTGACTTCACCATTCTGATCTGCCCCAAGATTCCAACGGCACGGTTTTCTCCTTCAACAAGGTTGCCTATTCCTTTTCAGCCCGTGTAGTCTTTTGAGTTTAATCGTGGAAATATCTCGAGCATTTGAGGGTATTTTTACCCGGCCTCGATCGCACGTTTATAAGATGGCTAGTTCAAGCCAAGAAAGCCCACCGCATTCAATTAATTCAGCTCAACCCAAACCATCCCACATTGACTACAAGCAAGAATATCTTATCTAGTTCTG
This sequence comes from Penicillium brasilianum, assembly GCA_001048715.1. Lineage (NCBI taxonomy): Eukaryota > Fungi > Ascomycota > Eurotiomycetes > Eurotiales > Aspergillaceae > Penicillium > Penicillium brasilianum. The sequence goes on along the minus strand of CDHK01000007.1, from coordinate 1,644,730 downwards.
CTCCATCAAAAACAATGGAAAAGGAAGAAATTGAAGACCTCATCAGACTCACAAACTCTAATGAATTGACCAATTTCGTTCCAACAACCCATCACGATACCTATCCCTTCATCATACCGACAGGAACAGAACTCGCCTCAAAATCCATTCTCATCACGGGTGCATCCCGAGGTCTTGGTCGTGCCACGGCTATTCAATGCGTCAAAGCAGGCTGTGCGAAAATCGCACTTGCAGCTCGTTCTTCGCTAGAAGGCGTCGTGAAAGAAATCGAAGAAACCGCCCGCGAGGCCGGTGTCACACCTCCCAAGGTTCTCCCCTTGCAGATGGACGTCACTTCGAATGAATCCGTTCGGGATGCTGCAAAGGCAGTAGACGAAGCGTTTGGACGACTGGATATCCTGGTCAATAATGCCGGGCGTCTAGTTGAATTCAACAAACCCGTACACGAAATTGACCCGGCGGAATGGTGGAGGGCGTGGGAAGTCAACGTCAAGGGAACATTTCTCTGCTGTCACTACTGCATCCCGCTGCTCTTGAAGGCAGAGACCAGGATTGTTATCAATATGTCTTCTCTGGCAGCCAACTGCTTGACGTATGGCGCATCGGCGTACCAGGTATCACGTTTTGCTAATTGCCGACTTACCGAGTTCATCACTCGGGACTATGAGAGTCAGAGTCTCATCTGTATCACTTTGCATCCTGGCACCGTGAAGACAGATATGGCTGACAATTTCCCGGAGTATCTGCAATTTTTGTTGATTGATAAGGCGAATCTTTCTGCTGATACGATTGTTTGGTTATGTTCGCAACGAAGGGAGTGGTTGAATGGTCGATTTGTTGTTGGCAATTGGGATATGAAGGAGCTGGAGGGGAAGAAGGATGAAATTGTCGAAAGGGATCTTTTCAAATATCGTATAACTATATAAGTTTATACAAGACTCTGATTGACCGTCGGATTGCACTACTAGTCGTCGAGATCATCCCCTTGAATCTATCCTCTACAGACGATCCGCGATTCCATGTCTATGGACCCAGCTTCGTGCGCGCTTTCCAAAGATGTACCTGGTGGAACTAAGTTAATGGCCGATAAAGACGCGACGTTAATGGAGTAGATCTTACATGGGAATAGTAAAGAGGGTAACACCCATCGTGATCCCACCAATAGTGAAGAAGCAGTCGCGAACACCTTGCTGATCGATCCAATCGTTGATGTAGAACGACAACCCGAATGCGAATAGGTTCTTGATGAAGTTCATTGCAGCAAAGGCTTCACCCGCCTTTTCACGATGGCAGTCAACAACGTAGGTGACGACACCCGTAGTACCCAGCTGGACGCCGAAGTTGATCAAGCCTAGGCATACAACAACGGGAACGGGCCACGGGTCCTGCGCATACGAGGATTGACCCCAAGCAAAGAAGCCGGTCGAAGTGAACAGAAGATAGGTTACCATGATAGGGAGACGGAACTCGGGCTCTGCGTATGTGGTTTTTAGCATAGCTCGGACGCAGATTTGTAGAAAAGATAAGAAGGTTCATACCGAATATACCCCGGTTCATCTTCGACATTCGAGTTACCAGTCCATCAATCAGGGGGCCAGCGGCGAGAGTTCCAAGCACCGATGCAACAAAAGCAGACAGATTTGTTGCACCAACTCCGACAACAGAAAAGTTGTACGGTGGTGCCGAGAAAATCTGGGACAGAGTGAGGGATATGCCCACTAGCCACGAGATGCATGTGGTGAAAAGCAGGATGGCCCAAAGAACTGGCGGTGATGCTACCAGATAGAATGGCCGGATAATGGTATTCCAGAACGAGACATGGTTGACATAGCCGCTGTATGGAAGCAGTTCCTGTTTGTAGGAGATTCGAGGCTCGGATGGCTGGATTCCAGCGCTCGGGGTGTTTTCGAGTTGTTCCATTGTTCCCTTCCCTTCAACAACGACCTGCAAGACATCAGCATAGAGGAAACGGAGTTGAAGGCAGGGGGAGTAGTTACATTTGTGTCGCCAGTGTCGATATTCAACGCCTCTCGTGAGTACGCTGATTCGGGCATCCAGAAGAAGATCAGGATGAGTGCGAGAGCAAAGGCCCCACCCATTGCATGTAAGGCGATTCGGTAGGAGCTGTACTCGATAATTGCGGCAGCTATATGAAGAAATTCTCAGCATAGCCATGTTAATAATCCCGAAAGTAGACTCACCAATTGGTACAGCAAGATTGATTCCACCAAGAACACCAAGGTTAAAGATAGCCGTCCGGAACCCACGTTCGTGTACGAACCTAACGAGCCAGTCAGCAATGAACGAATTCCCATCGTGAAAGCCCAAATACCAGATATCAGAAATAGACGCCGGAACCAACGCTTCCATAGGCGCCATGCAAAGTCCACACACGACACGAGCAGCAACGAAAGAATGGAAACTCCCAGCCTCGGCCGCCCAAAAACACGACACCATCAGACCAACAGTTGTCCCAAGATAGACCGGGCGCTTCCCGTATTTCACTGCCAGAGAATTGAATATCAAACTTCCTACCGCGATCGCGGCGATGGTGCCTCCCTGAACGGCAGAGACAAATGTCGACAAGGAGACGCCGAACTCCTTTGCGAGGGGAACGAATGCTCCTCCGAGTAGCGGACCGACAGCTAATTGGCAAGACGGAAAGTCAGTAAGCTTTTGAGTGAATAATGTAGCTGGCATCGTAGGGTAGATACCTCCAACGCATCCACAGCCCCATGCAAAGGTAAGGGTGAAAAGCTCCTTCTTCATTCGAGGCCAGTTGTATGGATCGTTTGGCGAGTCGGATGGCTGGGGGACCAGGACAATCTGTCCGGTAGGATCATGTTTCAAGAGGCCAGGATCAACCCCTGAATAATCATGAGTGTTTTGAAGACCATTGAGAGGTGCGGTTCCTGGAATATGTTCCAGCTTGTCATCGTCTAGAATACCGAGCGGCATATTGGAGATTTCGGTAGTTTGAACAGTGAGATGAATGGAGAATTTGACAAGAAACGGCAAAGAAGTGCCAGACACTAGTGACTTAGAGAAACGAAGAGAGCTAAGGAAGTTGCCAAGCTCTGGTAGGCAAATGGGGAGGTCGATCGATTATGATCGTGCATGTATGCTCATTGCAGGGCGATCGCCCCCTGTTTATACAGTCTACTTTTCTCAATCGCGGATAATCTTTAAGTTTCAAATGATCTATCGTCCTAGCTGTACTGCTGCAAGGATTCGGTGGAGGATCCTTGAGCTCGCTTGCGTATACAAACCTAAAAGGCGATTGTCGTCTAGGAGAATATGGGGCTGTAGGCCCCATCGTGGGGAAACCCCGGCTATCTGACCTGGGGATCCCCGCGGGGTTTTGCCGTTATGGTAGACCTGAATTGTCTATTTGGGATTATGATTCTTGGAATCGATTATAAGGTTTAGGTGGTCCTTGATAGGCGAGCCAATGAGTCAAAAGAAGCCACAACTCGAATCATGACATTTAGACGCTGACTGAGAATGAGTAATACGGCAAATGGTTAATCTTAAGTTCGAGGTCTCAAATCGATAGAATGCCGCGAGACGAGGAACTAACTGTCGCTTTGGGTGACACGGAGAGCTCCATTTCGGCAAATTTTCCACAAAACTAACCGACAAGATCAGTATCCCTACAGGAGGAACGCAATAGACTTCCCAGGTCCCAAAGGCATATGCTATGTAGTATAGTAAGATGTTTAGGCTGCATAATAATTCCGGATTAGTATTCTTGTCAACGATCACTCCCTGACGGAATATCAGTTTCTTTCAAATTGTTTCCACCAGAGAGCTAATAATGAGGGCTCCCTTTGATTAGCTGCCCACAACATACTCCTCATAAATTACATACCGTATTCTAGTATACACATGACTGAAAATGAAGGCATAATTCCGCGCTTACACTACCTCGGCATACGGGGAGCCCGCAGTTGTTCAGCACCAGCACGCAGGGACTTAGCCCGAAACCCGGCCGAGAAGAACTTGATTTGAGAAGGATAAGATTCTAAACGGGCATTGGACGCTCAGCTATCTCTCCTTCGTATGAAGGGAAACCAAAAGTATGTACCGTCGCTGGTGGCTGTAAACTGTGGATCAGTGGCTTGCTCGGACACCGGAAAACCCCCTGCTCCACAACAGTCGAACAATGCGGGGAAAAACGAGGAGGGGCAATTTGAAAAGAACAGGCATCTTCTGCCGATGCGGAGAGGGATTTCATAGATTATAGGCAAATCTAGCCCTACATTTCAGTTGGGAATCTCGGACAGACCAGTTTATTGGAAAATGAGAAGTGTCGTTGTCACCGGTGAGTATTCCAGATTATCATTTTACAGAACTAGTAATAGGGACTGCCATTGACTTCCTGGCTAGGAGGGGCCTCGGGCATTGGCCTAGGTATAACCCGACACTTTATCACGCAGCCAGACACTCATATTACCATACTTGATGTCAACATGACTTCTGGTGCTCAAGTCCTGCAACAACTTCAGACCGAGTATCCCTCCGCGAGCGTGTCCTTTGAAGAGTGTGATGTATCCTCTTGGGACAGTCAAGCTGCCGCCTTTGAGAAAATATACGCCCAGCAAGGCCGGGTTGATATTGTATTCGCCAATGCCGGAATCTCAAGAGAAGGGAACTTGCTACCCGCAAAGGGAGATGCTGGCCCTGTCAAGCCGAATCTCAAGACTCTGGATGTGAATCTGGTGGGGGTTATATACAGTAAGCGAGCATTCAATCATGCAGGGAAATTTGCTAATATCTATATACTAGCTGTCCACCTTGCGACTTACTATATGTATAAAAATGCGAAGACCGATCCATCGGCATCCTCGAATGGGTTGATCGTTTGCACTGCGTCGAATGCTGGTCTCTACCCCTTCCCAGTCGCCCCGTTATACGCAAGCACAAAATCCGGTGTAATCGGACTGGTGCGCTCCTTGGCTCGTAGACTCGAGCAAGACAAGATTCGCATCAATGCTTTAGCTCCAGCTGTCATCGGTAAGTCATCCTTGAGTTCTAGCATGGAAACGTCGACTTACCAGGATAGAAACGAATATTGCACCAAGCTCTGATTTGTTCAAGCCGATGATTATTACGCCAATGTCAACGGCTACCAAGGCCGTGGCTCAGTTTGTGAAGGATGAATCGTTGTCTGGTAAGATTGCTGAAGTACATGGTGAACATGTCACCTTTGCGGAGCCTCAAGCGTATGTGGATGAGGACACTGGCAAGAACATAGAGACATTCTGGAATTTGGGATACGCATGATGGAAGAAGGAAAGTAGCATATTTGTACTTTAGATTCATTATGGAGTGAACATAGTGAATAAAACGTGAATAAATCGCCCTGTTGCATCTGAATGACGCTGTATATATGAGATCCGATAGCGGTCGAAATATATGCGACAGCCAAAGAGTCGGTTGTAGGACACGTAAAGATTAGAGAGTACAGAATGTTGACAATGCAACAACAAGGGCACACATGTGAACAAAGATTGAAAGAGCCCAGGATATCAGTTAATGTCATAAACGCCGGGACTTGAACCGGGCCAAGCACCATCCCAAATAAAAGCAAAGCACACAAGGCGAAGAAGCAAGCCGATGAACGCCTTCCGCTGGATCATCGTCCATATCTACCGAACTCCTAAAACCCATACACCGAATCTATGTTATTCATCCTGCAACAAAACCTTTAACTTTTCAAGTTTATCCTCGCAATGCACTTCCATTTGCATAATCACATCGACGGCGTCCTTTTTTGTGATGAGCAGCTGAGACACGAGCCAAAAATTGTACCCGTTCTTGTAGAAGCCCATCGACGCCCATTCATCATTAGAGACTTGATTGCGCAAGGCAACCCAGTAGTCACGCCAGCGAGTCAAAGCCGTTCGGATCGAACTCAGAAGCGAGTCCGCGGGAATCATGCTCTTGCCCCAGTTGCCTTCAGTTTGGGCAGATTGAATGACAAGGGCTTGGCGTTTGAGTAGCCCCACAAGCGTCATGTGTGTATTGATAAAAGCGAACAGAACTGCAAAGATTATTTTTAGCGCTCGGCCACAGAAAGACCTAAAGATCCTTGCGTACCATGAATGAGAATGAACATGTCCAAAACTGTGAGATCCATCTTCGTAGATGGTGGCGACGCCCGAGAGTCATCTTGTGTAGATGACTCGAACATATGTTGGAATGCCTGATATATGGTGATATCACGAGAAAAGCGAAACTTGGGATCTTGAAATGGATGTGGCGATCGAAAAAGTGCCTCTTCACAAGGTAGCTCGGACTCTATCTCCGCATGCGTCAAGCGACATGGATAATTTTGGTAGAAGAAGAACGCGCAGTCCAGTAGTGATATAATACCAATCGTTCTGTAAACAGTTAGATAGAAGATTGCAGATAGGCCTCAAATATTACGTACCGAATACGACACTCTCTTTGAATCCATAAGAGCTCTTCAAATTGCTCCTCATTGGGGTTATGCCGGGCCTTGACAAGGTTAAGACGGCGGGCTACCTGTGATGATGGTGAGGGTGTATATTAGGCTTTATGAGACTTGTATATGCGTACCTTGACAACCTCACTGAACCGATTCTCCATCGCACGGTTTTTGGATGATCGGCTTCCTGCCCAGTATTGAACGACTGTAATTATGAAGCCAGCCTGAAAGTTCTGAAACTTCATCCAATCAGTTGATTCGTCATCGGCACTTTGAAGTCCAGTGAAAATGCTGGCTACTTCGGTCTCTGGCGAGTATATGTGGCTTGAAAAGATAAACAGTTCAGCAAAATCGAGCAGTCGCTTTGCCACGTACGCCTCCCTTTGGTCAGGGCTATACATGGCGCCGAAGAATGTGACTGCAGCTAGCAGAGGCAGTGCAGTTGCTTCTAGGTCAAATGTGGGAATATGGATCATCGCGCAGCTTGGCTGCCAGTACTTGAAATAAAGCGACACAAATTTGCGTATGCGCGTCGTGGTCAGCAGGAAGCTGAGGTTCGTTGATATCTCCTCTTGTGCCTTAGGATCCAGGGGGACCGTCCACGCTCGTGCCAGAATTGATTGGATCAAAGCCATTGCGAATGGCCGCTCGGGTTCAAAAACCCCTTCTTCGGCTGGCAAGGCCATGCTGCTGTCTTGCCCTGGTGCAAATGCCGCTGGATATGCGACCTGGTCTGGATATGGGGGCTCCGCCGACTTCTGACTGTCGCCGAAAGGCCCATTGAAGAAATCCAGAAACGTGTCTTGGAAGAATTGTAAATTCGCCGGGTCGGACTCTGCAAAACCAGGTGAGAAGTCGGCCCGATCGCCTGGCATCTCGAACGATGGGTAAATTTCCCCATTTGAGTCTGCTTCCTCCAGCGCCGTCTGATTGTGATATGCCATGCCTCGTTCGCGATCGCTACGAGGGGGGAGCCTGAAGCCTTCGGTAAATGAGTCGGTCCCGCCGTTTAAGAGGAATTTGATCGAGCCGCGATCCGAAGGTTGTCTGTAGATTGGAGGCATTTGAGGGTTCGGCGAGTTTTTTCCTAGATCGGATCAGCCCTGATTGCAATCCCAATGTTCATCGCATCCCTTACCATCCTCGATACTGGCACTTGGACTCCCTTTGGGGTTTGTGCACATAAAGCCTCGTTTGACACAAGACTCGCACGGGGTATTACCATCGCAGCGGAGTTTCATCGCAGTACACTATGGGTGGAGATCAATCTATTAGTCAGGAAAAGGTCGATTATGGGGTTCGGAAGCTGTGAACCGGCTTACTGATTGACATGCATGTCGCCGCCGGCCTCGTTGACCCGTCTCCGGGATCTTGCGATCCCCGCGCTGGCTGCAATCAGTGTAGTGATCTCGCAAATTATCGCTGGTAGCTATAGGTAAGCTTGAGATTGTTCCATGGCGACGGGCGATCGTGGACGTACCAGCGCGCAAAGGACTCGTTGCAAAAGATGCAGGAGTAGGGCTTCTGGCCGGAATCTGGCTAGATTAAGCAACGAATTGGAGGGGAGAACCTGCAGGAGGCGGGGCAACATACGCCTGAGGTGATGTCGCTTCAAATGATCAATGCGCGTGAAGCCCCGCTGACAGACAGTGCAGCGAAAGTGCTTCTCGGCGGGCTTCATGTTGGTCCATCGGGGAGGAAGGGGAGATCCGGGGTAAACGAGGGTGGTGAGGAGCGAAAGAGTCTGGGGGGAGGAGAAGAAAGAGACAAGGGCGATCATTCGGGGGCGCGGTATTGCGCATGTATTTGTATCGGTAGTCTCGAGCACGGGTTAGTGCCGAAGTGGTGTCTTTGACGCGGCCGGTGCAATGGGCGCACTTGGCACGTGTAATCTATAAGGTACGGTACTGTAACCTGATGATATCACCACCCCGTTATGGAGCCTCCTCCACTCGGCGGCTCCACCAGCACGGATCCAGAATCCAGATCGAGAGCTACGAGGAGTTTGGTACGCCACAAGACTAGGGCTTGTACGAAACGATACCCACCATCACCGTACTCTTTGTTATTTGAAGGAAGGAATATCCCCCGAACCTATATTGGGCTCTGTGATGAACCACGGGGAGTTTTTCATCCCGATTACTACGACATTCTCATCCTTGCTCCTTACTATTAGGTAGGGCGAGCTTTCTGAAAAAAGACATATCGAAAGATATCTCAAAAGACTTATCATAATCTCTTGAAAGAAATCAATAGCTGAGGCATGTATGGCTAGGTCTGTTCTTGCATCTTATATTTCGAACAACTGAACTGCCATTCTGGACCAATGAGACAAGATCCCTTTCTCGCGACTCATTCTGTACACCCCGAATATCCCTAGCACCATGCTGACCAAAATCTGTACTCTACTCGGTCTTCAATCGTGCAGCAGGGACCGATGTACGAATAATGGTATCCCTGGCATCTGATTACCCACAAGTCTTTGCCGTGGTGGTTAATGCTATGGATAGATCGACTCGCGAGTTCAATGAGATATGAGATATTGTAAACAGCCATGAACCCGAATTCCTGATGCGTTCCAACTGGTACTAGATTACAGAAACCTCAATTCGAAAGAAAGCGATTGCTGCGTGGTAGAAAGATTACGATAATCAAGCAATACTGTTTAGATGATTATCCACGCGCCAACCTTAGATGACTAGCGGAATTCTCCCGCGGCCATGTTAGGAATTCAAGCTTCGGTTTGCCTTGAACTTCAGGTATGCAGTTCCTTTTACTGTGTTGACATATCACAATGATTCGTGACACTAATATTCTTCAAGAATCTAGATCTGCGTGTTATCAATTACGCCTTGGTCAAGACATTGCAGTGAAGAAAGAAGGCAAAAAGAAAGACAAAACACATCTCGCCGAATGGGAGGCAGCCAGCCGAAAATTAATTGCCCTCAACTATCACGGCATCCCCTGACCGAGGGCTCTACCACGTTAACCGAATCATCTATCTAAATACCCCGGAGTTTCCTTGCGGACTGTATCCCTGCTTTCTCTCCGAGATCCTTCTATACCTTGACAGGCTGGGGGAAATCAATTTGATCATCGTCGAGATAATTCACGTTGATCTTGTCATGTTTCTCATTCTCGGTCCAGCCATCTCCAAACCACCCGGTCGGATTGTCGTTGACATACTCATAGTCAAAGTCTTCCCAGCGGGGATTTGCGAATACCTTCATTGCATGAAGGGATGACCCTGATTATGGTTAGTAAACGCAGAGATGAGATTTGCCCAGGATTGTTATCATACCAGGCCATAGTGCAACAATGCGTCCGTTCTCAGTACCACCCTTATACCAACTCCGACATTTGCCGGCAAACACGGTGCCTGCGAAATATTCATCGCAGTACTGCGTGAAGCGCCGAACTGCGTTGGCTTTCACTGACAGAGCGCGGATATTGTCGCGTTGCATTTTCTTGACACATTCCGTGAAGTAGTCTATCTCCTTTTCAATCAAAATGAGCAGATTGCCCTCTCCAAGACCGGAGTTAGGACCAAGGGAGATGAAGTAATTGGGGAATCCGTCGGTTGCGACCGCGAGATAGGTCTCGGGAGTCTTTTTCCATCGCTCCGCAAGAGTGATTCCCCCTCGTCCTTTGATCGAGAACCGCGGAGTATGGGTTGTATCAAATCCGGTAGCACAAACAATTGCATCGACCTCCCTGTGCTGACCGTCCGCCGTGAAGATGCCTGTCGCGTCGACCTTGACAATATCCGACTTGATCATATTGACCCTCTCATCCGTTAAAGCCTCGAGGTAGCCTGGGCCTGGCGTCAAACGTCTACAAGCTGGCGGAAATGAAGGGATAAGGTCATCCAATATCTCGGGCTTCTTCATTAAGCGGCGCTTCATGTTCTCCACAAACATGCCATGGGCCCCTACTTGCATGGGGTGACCGGTAAGTGTAGCCCCATGGATAGACTGCAACTCGAGCTCCACCTCTGATCATCAAGTTAGACAGCTGCATGACTGTGGCTCAGATAGAGCTCTACGTACCTTTACGGAATTCTTGGTATGCTTGATGATCATTCTTGAATGTCTCGATCTCCTCCGGGCTGAAGGTATCTGAAACCCAAAGTTAGGCAATCGCAAAACGACTGACAGAGGAGTGTCAACTTACAGTTTTCCAGTCCCTTGCCTCCTCGCTTGTCGATTTGGTCTCTAGCAAATGTCGGGGCAATCCACGTCCGGCTGCGTATATAATGGTCGATATAGGTCACTTTCGGCAGCATTCCAGGCACAATTTGAATGCCACTGGAACCGTTTCCGATGACAGCTACCCGTTTATTCTATGCTCAGGTCAGTCTCAGCTGCCAGTTGTTCATCTCAACCAAGCACAAACTTACCGAATAGTCGTACTCTTCATCCCACGAGGCACTGTGAAGAAGCTTGCCCTTGTAGTCCTGAAGACCAGGGATATTTGGCCATTTCCAGTTGTTAAGAGCACCAGTCGCTTGGATGAGAACATCGGCTTGGTCACTGTACGTCGATCCACTTTCCAAGTCTTGAATCTGATACGAGCTAAGTTAGTTATTTTTCTGTCGCTTAATGACAAATCTGACTAACTTGGACATTCCACTTTGAAGTCACTTCATCCCAGGTTGCCCCTTCAACTTGCTGCCTCAACTTGATGTATTTCATGCATCCATACTTGTCAACGACACGTTTCCAGTATCGGTGGATCTCTGGCGCAGTGGCATAGAATGAAGTCCACTCCTTGTTGGGCTCGAAGGTGGCCTGGTAGGTGTGTGCGGGAATATCTGAACCAGAAGCAGTCGAGTCAGCATTGAATTCGAGAAGGCAGAATTCAAGACATTGATTGCATCCACAATCTTGGACCACATACCACATGCACAGCCTGGATATCGATTCTAGAAGTCACAAAAACGTCAGTTAAGCTCTAAAAAGGACATTCTGGACTCGTTTCCTGCGGGGAGAAAGCAAAAACGCAATAAAGACTGACCTCGACCCAAGTACCTCCGATATCCGCGTTCTTGTCATAGATGCACAGATCGACATTTGGAATTCTCTGGTTGAATCGAATACATGAGATAATACCTGAGATACCCGCACCGATAACAACCACTCTCAATGGCCGGCCTTCATCGACCGACCGCTGCTCAATGATGGATCTGGCGGCTGGTTGAGGGGCTTCCTTTGCGTGCACCACAGGCTTAGGGCTGCCACTAAAGACTCGGGACAGTCGCTTCATGGCTGTTATAAATGTCGAACGATGTCTAAGCAGAAAGAGCCGTGGTATGGAGACAATTAAAAGATAGGAATTCTCGCTCAACCCGTCAATGATCTTGCTAAAGGTCTCTTGGAACTTAACGGGCGGACCATTACCGAGTTATAAGTCATTCAGGCCATTGCTAGCGCCCAATACTACGATAGTCTCCAGCCTAGCCGTCTTCTCCAACCGAATATCGACTCCGTTACGGAGCCATACTCCACCCGTGCCCAATCTAGTCTTTGGCCAGGAAATCAAAGCATATCGAAGCTTCCTCCCCGGTCTCACCCATTGTGAGTATGTTTCGGTTCTCTTCGGTAACAGGAAATCTCCCTTCGAGGATCCACAGTGCTCAACAAATATAATCTCGCTGCATGGACGAATCCCATCGTATCCACAATTCTAGAGCCGGAGGGGGGAGCACGAAGCGCCTCCCTGATGTGAATGGCTTCCCGGGAATCCCCCGTGGAGTTTTGACCCCCACATGGACCGAAACGCGGGGGAGATGGGGAAGGGGGTCAATCCCGCCTATTGAGCCTAGCGACAGGTCTAGCAAATCACGGACTGTAGCTGTCGGCTCAAGCGGAATTATCCTGACGTCTGTCTGACCCGTTCACGAGGGCGGATGATAAATACATCCGTTTACTACTTCCGTTTACTGTCTGATTCTGGGGACTTGAGCTAGACCGGCAGTGAGATTGACCACACTGCCGATCCACAAAACTGATTGGCGACATACCTAGATTTGGGTTTGGCCGATATCACTACGGTAAAAGAACGGTAAACTTGCTACCGTCCCGGAATTTACTCCGCACTGATGACCATGCTGAGGACTTGGACCCTTAAAAGTGAAATCAACGATGCCCGGGAAGATCATAATAAAAAAGGGGATCAGGGAATTGAGACCCTTTTACCAGACCGCGGGAGATAAATTAGACATCACGTTCTCAAGAAGCACTTCCGCCCATTCCCTTAGGCTGATCTGGACAACCCATATGGTAAACGGCAGCATTTGTCTTTGAACTCTCGGAGTTCGTACGTGAGCGCCCTTTGTCAGCCATCTCCGCCAGTGCGTTTTACACAGGTTATCATTTAGCACTCGCTTAGACGATCGTCGCGGCGCCTAAGGTGGAGGAGATACTCCTCCCCGGCGATGACGACGCACGGCCGATTCCAACTTTTCCGGGAAAAGCAGTTGCGGTCACCATTTAGAGAGTCAATTCCGACGAAGTGCCACTATAGAGACATGAATCTTTTGCTTTCAGTAAATGGTTCCACGCGTAGTTGAATGACGAGAAGTGTGTGCTTTTTCCGAGGATCGAGTCTCCGAATTCATAGTATGACAGACATAGGTCTCACAAAGATTTTCCGAGCCACGTGCCGCTGCCCCGGATTTTGTGTTCACGTATCTAAAGAATATTTCTACCACATCATGGTCGCAGTCAATCTTCTACAAACTGATTACTTTGGATAATACATGAATGCTATTGTTTAAGCACATTGGCAGTATAATTCTGCCAGGGAGCGGAACGCACGCCCCTTAAGGATTTATAAATCCGAGTTCCGGCCTTTCAACCAATCCGGGCGATCGGACTGGTTCAACGGGTATTACTGAAGGATTACTTGAAGCTCACCAATCCACTGCAATCACCAGCGTGCAGATCATCCTCCACTTCTTATTGGCTTCTCCCCGTACATTCTGATCCATGAGGATCCATGCGACCCATCGATTATTTGCAAAAACGCATCATGTCCACCCACATGAGACCGCTCCCCTCCATTCCCCGCCATTTGTACGGAGGAGAATACGCCCACCGTACAGTCTGCTATAGAATCAAATAAATGGTCCATCCTGCCCATAGGAAGACATCATCAACATTCTCTCTCCAGTAACTGCAAGCGCTTTTCCTTTCATCACTCCCAGTGGATCGTCAATTGCGCCCAATTTCCACGGGCCGCCATGCCCGTTTTCACCGAATACGCCGCCGCGTCGCGCGAGCTACGCGTTCTTCCTTCTTTCGCTCCCCCGCTACCACGTCTCACTCCGAAACCACAGCCAGGTGGCAAGAACGAGAGATATGAGGTGGTTATCGTCGGAGCTGGTCCGGCAGGACTCATGCTTGAGCTCTTACTCGCTCGATATGGACTGAGCGACGAGTCATTGCTGTGTGTGGACGCCAAGCCGACCACGCTGAAGTCAGGCCAGGCCGATGGCCTACAACCACGGACTTTGGAGACACTGAAATCGCTAGGATTGGCCGATGAGATTCTCACCGAGGGTTGTCAGATGTGGCAGGTTAGATTTTACTCACTGCGCTTCATACGCGACCTTGAATTAACGTGTCCCTACAACAGGTCGCATTCTGGAACCCTTCAAACGACAAAGACAAGATCATCGAGCGTACTTCTATCGTGCAAGACGTCGCCGTACCCGCACGATTCCCCCACGAAGTCACAATTCACCAAGGTCGCATTGAGCGGATTCTGGAAACGGATCTGCTGCGCTACTCGAAACGCGGCGTGCAGCGAAATACCAAACTGATCGATGTGAAGATTGACGAGGCAGGGGATGCAGAGTTCCCCGTGGTTGCCGAGATAGAAACCGAGGGCCAACGTCGGACCGTGCGCACAAAATACTTGGTGGGAGCTGATGGTGCTCACTCCGTCGTAAGACGCTCCATGGGACTCAAGTTGGAGGGCGAATCCCTGGATCACATCTGGGGCGTCGTCGACTTAATCGTTGACACGGACTTCCCTGATATTCGGCGTCGCTGTGCGATTCACTCGCCCGCGGGTTCAGTCATGGTGATTCCTCGCGAGCGCATTGCTACTGGTGACTATTTGACGCGGTTGTATGTGCAAGTACCGGGCGATGTCAAGCCCGACAGTGATCAACAAACGACGGAGAGCTCCACTGCCGCCCCGACGGCGGATGCAAGAGCTCGCCGCAGCCAGGTAACAGAAAAAACCATATTCGACAACGCGGCAGCGGCATTCAAGCCTTACTATATTCGTCCGAAGACGGATGGGGCTGTGGATTGGTGGGCAGCATACCAGATCGGCCAACGTGTGACCGACAAGTTCTCCGTCAAGGATTCAAAGGGTGTGAACCGAATTTTTATTGCTGGTGATGGTATGTAAACCCCGGTCGAGCAACGCGAGAGATTACTAATATCAAATTCTTCCAGCCTGTCACACGCATAGCCCCAAGGTATGTATCAGAGACCATATTCAAGTGTGGATGAAATAACTAACAGTACACAGGCTGGTCAAGGCATGAACGTATCAATGATGGACTCTTATAATCTGGCCTGGAAACTAGCTTACTGCATTCACGGGCTCACTCCAGAGAGCGCTCTCGCCCAGCCTGACCCGATTCTTGACACCTATCATACAGAGCGCCACACCATTGCACAGGAATTGATTGAGTTTGACCGTGCATTCTCGTCAATGTTCTCCGGAAAGATTGGCGCCTCCAAAGATGGCGTTGAAACATTGACACATGAAGAGTTCCTTGAAGTATTCAGTCGAGGAAACGGCTTCACCAGCGGCTGCGGAATCGAATATCCGGAGAATATGGCCGTGGATCGGACCCTGGATGGTGAGAAGAATCCGGTCAGCGGCACGGATTATCTGTCTGGAATCCTGCGACCGGGACGGAGACTGTTGAATGTGCGTCTTGTTCGACATGCAGATGGCTATCGCCGTGATCTTCAAGACGGTATGAACGAGTATCCCCTCATGAAAACATGATGCACGGCTGACAAACTGCTAGACTTTGCATCCACTGGCCGCTTCCGAATCTTATGCCTCACATCCTCAGACTTCCTAGACCAGCAAGGAACCTCATATAAGACTCTGACATCACTGGGCTCAATTATTTCTCAATTCCCGCAATCAATGCTGGAGCAGGTGGTTATTCATCCTCGTCTACCGAGAGAGTTCATGTGGAATGATATCCCACACGAGGTGAAACGATATTCGGAAATGTCGTTCTACAGCGGGTATGAGATAGATGATTGTTATGGTATTTACGGGGTTAACCCGAGCAAGGGTGCGCTTGCTGTCGTCAGGCCTGATGGATATGTTGGTGTTTTGGCCGAGCTGGGCGATGTAAAGCGTATCGACGAATATCTGGGCAGAATGATTCGTCGAAACTAGGTAGAGATAATTCGAAATGAAACCTGGCACGTCAACAAGAGAGCTCAACTCTCGCATGAGGCTAGTGATTAATCGAAAGCCTAGAGCTCCCGATCGTGAGCGCATTGCTAGGCGTGCTGAAGGGAAATCCCAAATTGACGAATTCACCGAACCCCTCGACAATGTCCGTCCCATATTGGCTGTTAATTTCCCGATTATACAGCGAATGACCTTCCGATGAAGTTCGGTGAATGATTCAAGTACTCTTCTGGTCTGTCTATATAATGAGGTACTTGAGATCAAAACTTGACATACTTAGCTACTTTGCTTTGTAGATATCCTGCTTTGGCGGTTTGGGCAGAAGCTGAGAGTGGCGAGTCCGTTTGCTGCAGGAGGTTGATTAAGTGATTTCTGTGAGGTGCAATAAGTTACTTTAGATCGGGCCGTCAGGAGCAGTGAGGTCTTTCTATAGTCACCAGTCGCTATCTATGCATGTTGTTTAATTCTTGCATTAACGCGATCTGATCCAGACGCAAAGACAATTTTACAATGACCAGTTGCCTTGGTCAGCTCATGTGCCCGGTCATCCTTGAAAGGATTAAAACAAAGAAGTAATATGTACATCACAGAGTGTAGCGGAAGCTAGGTATCTCCTTGTCAGTCTTGTTGGTCTGCTCCTCGATAAGATCGTGAGCATCAACAATCTCGGATGCCACCCCATTCTTCCGATCCCGTCTTTTGTTCTCCCAGGCATAGTAAACGAGCAAACACCCCAAGAAGAACACGCCGAGTGCAAGTCCACACAGCGATGCTTCAATACCACTCTATTTGGGTAAAGAGTTAGAATGAGTCAAAGCGCAATGAATGAATGAATGAGAGAAACATACTGAGTACACCGGCTCCTGCGAGGCATAGAAGAATTGAGGTCCTACGATATTGCCCACGCAGTAAGCGGCGAACATAGCAACACTGATTGTGCTTCGCTTTGTGGTTCCGGCGACGTTAGAGGTAATGATACTCAGGGAGAGTGGGATGTTGGCTGCAAATGCGGCAACAAAGGCCAAGCCAACTAATTTGACAACTTTGTGGAAGTCATCAAGCGTGTAGATCAAAACGACACCGATAACGGCGACCGTCACATTCAGCATCATGGCCATAATGCGTGATGATGGGATGTATGTCGCGATGGCGGCGGTGATGATGAGAAACACTAGCTGGGAAAGTCCCATTGGCATCTGAAGCAAGAGTGACTTGAAATTCGAGTATCCAAAGCCTGCGATAATGATGGCGGAGAACTATATCCAGGTCAGTGAAAAGTTACCAATGTCAGCATAGAATCTACGTACGCTAGTCAGCCCGCCATTAGCAAGATTGACGCAGAAAGTGTAAAGCACCAGGCACCAGCCCTGCGGGTCTTTCGCAGCATCGGCAACTTGACTCCATTTGAATGCTTCCGTCACCTGATTTGAGCCTGTCTTGTTCTTCAGTGTTCGCTGCACCGCAATCCTCCGTTCGGATTCGGTCAGGAAAGAAGCTTTGGCGGGAGAATCGGGAAGAATGAAGAACAGGATGACGGCATAACCACAGGTGATTGCTCCAAGAGCGAGGAACAAGAGGCGCCAGCTTTGGATTCCCGATGCGGAGTTTCCAATACCATACGCGATCAAACCACCAAAGATGTTAGCAACGCAATTACCGATAAACCATGCTGCTTGGCTGAAGAAAGAGAAAAATCAGTTTGCTGAACCTCGCTGTCCTATTTTCGGTGTCTCGGGAAAGGATCCTTACCGAGCGGGTTGCTCTTCTCTCTTGTAGAACATTCCAGTAATGAGACCAAATCCTGGTGCCACAGCGGCTTCGCCAACACCAAGGAAAAACCGAGCAGTGACTAAACCGGCATAATTCTGGCAGGCAGCATGGCACATGAGAACTCCACCCCACAAGAATCTGCACATATACACACGAGTTAGCGTGGGAACAAGGGATGATGATTCGCTCGACATACACAGAGACAGCTAGATATTTGCCTAGGGGAAGGCGAACAATCAGATAGGAAGTGGGTCCACTCCATGCGAGATAACCAAAATAAAAGATGGCAGAGCACCAAGTATATTCCTGGCCAACCAGGTGCTGTATAATGCGAAAAAGATTAGTATATTGCAGGAGAAAGGACGCTATGGTGCCACTAACAAGATCGGCTCGTATACCCATGAGAGTTGTCTGGCTAAGCGCAAGTTTATCCATGTACTGCAACATGTAGCAAAGGCCCATCGTTGGGATCATACTATGAGGAGTCTCAGATCGTGATACACTAAACACATGTTTCTGTTGATAGAATCGCGGCATTACTTACAACAAATCCAACTTCCATAGAAGTCGTCGCTCCTCTTCAGGAGAGGGTTGATAGTCAGTATGTTCGCCGACAATGACATCCTGCCCTGTTTCATCTGTGGCATTGACAGTCTTCTCGTCGTACGTGTACGGCGTTTGTGCTGTCCCCATTGTAGAGGAGGTTGTCATAAATTGGAAAGTAAAAGATTTTGATATTTGATGGATAATATGGTTCTCAGAATGTCCAAAGAGGCCTAGAGATGGATTAATTGGTGAACTTATATTCGACTCTTCAAATCTATTTAAACGATAAGTGCTTAATGCTGTGCACCCGGTTATCTTTGATCTGGCGTAATTGAACCTCGCCACAAGACGCCAATCTACGGCAGACTCATGCCTCCACGCCTGCGACATCCGCGACACATAGTGTAGATAGTATGTAAAAGTGATAAGATTAGATATAAATCGGCTTCTTGTCTTATCCAAGGAGATTTCCTATCAGATGAGCCTGGGCAGCCTTGGGAGCCTCAGTTTCCCGCGGGAAATTTCCTGCTGCGAGAAGAATGAAAGAATGTTTCAACTCGCGGATACAGGGTCGGCAAATTTGCAGCTGTTGATTGGATTTAAAAGAGGCGAGCTTGAGAGGGGTATGGTTTAAATTCCTCGGGCTTGGAAACTATTAGCTAGGTCGGCAAATTTAGAGTTGCTGATTGGTGGGTACCACCCAAACGTCAACATATGGACTTCGGCAATCCAGAACTCTATCGTCGCCCCCGCATTGGTCATTGTTATCTTATGCCATACCAGTGGCGCATAACGATAAGATTATGAGCATACTGTAGTCAGATCGAGCTGATCAAAGTATTATGAATCAGTAGATAACCAATAAACTTATGAAAATTGACGTAATTCTTAGCCTGCATCCATTAATTATGCGAACTTATGCGAATTCGTATACGGCGGCCGAGAACGGCCACCAAGGGCAAGTGGCGTTTTACATACCGTTTTAGAGACCGCCCTGCCTATATACCTTTTCAATCAGGCATTAATGCATGAAGTAATCCGTGCGGCCCCCTACATCGTTCTCTCTGCAATCTTCTTCCTACCTCCAAGGTCTTCATAATCTTTCAGGGTTTCAGGCACTCGCCTAGCCTAATCGGGATTTCTGCCGCTCAAATCAATGCAAAACGCTACTTGTCCTCCGTGGCCGTTATCGGCCTCCGTAATTCCTATTCAGGATCGAGTCATCGATGCGGTCCCCTTTAGCGGTTAAATCAGAGAAGATGATGGAATGAGGGGGATATAAAAGCCAAACACCCGCATGAACATCAAAAATTATCTTCATTTCAACGATTCATGTGACAAGATCACAATAATAATTCTATCTTCTACCCTAACCGAGCGCTTTCATTGGAGTGATTACAATTTCGCTATTCACAAGATGGCAATCAGCTCTACTATCCCAATCTCTTCCGAGGAAGCACGGGCGGCTATGGACAAAGTACTTGAAAAAGTGGCCAAGCAGCTTCGTGAACTGAACAACTACGTATGATTTATCCCTCTCCAGAGAACCAGATCCTCGACGACGTCGGCCGAGCCAGCGCTTACTTACCATTCATAGATTTGGTCGAACCCAGAACTGGCATATGAAGAGCACAAAGCGCATGACGCTATCTGTGACTTTCTTGAAGGCCAGGGATTCACAGTCACTCGGCATGCCTATGGAGTGGATACGTCGTTCGAATGTGTCAGCGGCAGTGAAGGCCGACTCATCAACTTCAACGCCGAGTACGATGCGTTGCCGGACATTGGCCATGCGTGTGGCCACAACCTTATTGCCACCAGCAGCATCGCGGCCTTTTTGGCATTGAGCCATCTACAGAAGGAGTTCGGAACTAAAGGCAGAATTCAATTGCTCGGTACTCCCGCCGAAGAGAATGGTGGTGGCAAGGCAAAGTTGATCGATGCTGGTGCTTACAAGGGCGTCGATATTTCTTTGATGGCGTAAGTTTAGATTTGAATAATCCTTCAACTTTGATGGAATAATTCTAATTTTCTCATCTAGCCACGGTGGACCGACGAATTTGCTTGGTGTTTCCAACGATGGAGTCGCAGGAGTCTTGATGAATGCTCGAAAAGAGCTCCATGTGGAGTACTTTGGCAAGAATGCCCACGCCGGAGGTAACCCATGGGACGGTGTCAATGCACTGGATGCGCTGGTCCAGGCGTACAACGGAATTTCGACCCTGAGACAGCATATCCTGCCCGAGGAACGAATTCACGGAGCTTTCCTGGACGTGCCAAAGGTTGCCAATGTGATTCCTGCCTACACAAAGTCCTATTGGCAGATTCGAAGCCCTACTCTTCAAGGACTCAACAAGCTTATTGCGAAGGTTCGGCAATGCATTGAGGGTGCGGCTATCACTACTGGCTGTACAGTCAAGATTGTAGAGTGAGTCTCCAAGCAGATTGCACTATATAATTGATACTAATGCGGGAATTGTGTTACAGGGAGGGCCTCTACACTGATATTGTTCTGAATGAGACTCTCTGTGAGCGATACTCAAGCCACTTAGCAGGTTATGGAAAGAAGGTCATCTCAAAGCACGAGCAGGTGCTTACCGGATCTTCCGATATTGGTGAGTTGAACCCCGATACTCTCAATCTTTGAGCTTTAGATTACTGACATCCCGTAAGGTAACGTAAGCTACGTTGCACCGACACTTCATTCGATGTTCTCCATTCCCACTCCTGAAGGGTCTTTCCCGCATCACCCGTCTTTCGCGGCTTGCGCTGGAACTGATGAAGCCCACGAGCAGGCTATAATTACTGGAAAGGGATTGGCTCTTACCGGATGGGATATGATGACCGATGACGCACTTTTTGAGTCGGCGAAAGCGCAGTGGGAGGGACAGCTTCCTGCGCCTGTGAAATAGTGAAAGTATACTATAAATTCTCAACGTTTCAATTTAACAATCCAATGAGTTTTGATGATGATCATCTGAGTATTGCACAATGAAGTCCTTATAATAAAGTCAAGGGTATGAATGCGGGAACTTTGTGCAACTGTATCTAGACAAAAAGCCTCTCTTATTCATCACAAGATTATACCGACTGAAGGTGAAGCGCTATCTAATGTATATTGGGGGTGATGATCCCGCTTTCTAGAACCTACTAGCTCATTAAACGCTCCATAAATATGTTCACCAAAGTGGAAAATTTCAAGGGCAGAGCGTAACGCTAGCTAATGGGGAATATCCGGATCTCGACGGTGCCCGTTTGTGCGGGAATGGTCAAATCATGCTCAGCGTCCTCCGTATGGCGATCGCGTCCTTCGTGTCGTGGAAGCTCCCGTTACGATGTGCAACGAACGAGCCCGAGGAGATGATATTTGAACTTTGAATCATTAAGAAAGTTTGACAGATTTTGGGTAAGAAAGAAACACATGCTAATATAAAGGGATGGCGATCAAATGTAGAATGGCGTACTGAGACTTTTTTGGTCTGGCTAGCTTAATATAATTCGCTTTAGATGACGGTGAATGTGGACGTCCGATCGAACCAAGGCCCCACGGTTCCTGCCGGCAGACACCCAGCAGCACGTATTTCGAGGAAATGCGCAGGAGGCTGGCTATGTCCACGTCAAGGATGTCCTTCCAAAGGAAGATGTGCAGAAAATTCGCGAGGAGTAAATCTCAACAAAACGTCCAGGGCTGTTAAATAAGACGTGGAGGCTAATCTTATCTGGCATAAGTACTTTTAAGATATACGAGGCGACCGGAATAATCAAGCCCAGCTCGGCACTTGAAGCGGGGATATTTAACGATTCGAATGATCCACTCGAGAATGGTGGAACAGGAGCCGGAGAGCTTCCGCCAACACCTGATTAAGTCCACACTATGATCGATGCGAACACACAGCCAAAATACCTACAACTTCTGGAACATCCTAACCTACGATCACATGTCAAGGAAATAATGGATTGGAAGAAAGAAATCCTGCTGGAGCGCATCATAATCAGACACAATGCCCCACACTCAGCACCGGGGTACAATATGACAAGCTGTTTGTACGAAAGAGAGAGGCTGAATTCATAACGGCGGGGGTACCTATTGGTAAGATGTCGGATATGTCTCCTATTTGGATGCGTTAACCGTGGCTAATTGAGGCTCACAGGGGATATTAGGGCTGACGGGGACGGCCTGATGTATCTTGGCGATTCCGTCAAAGTGGGCCGTCAGATTGAGGCAGATTCCGCCCGTCGTGCCAAGGGCCTTTCTGAAAAAGAGCGTCTGAGCGCATTCAACGTGCATATGGGGAAATATGGACAATTTTTTCACAGAGTGCCCGCGAGTTTGGCAGGGTTCATGAGACAAACGGCGGGGTCAGTGATCGGCACTGGCTTGTGGCTAATTACGAGGCCGGCGATATGGTAATGAATACATGACCCGTATATCGTGCATGCGAGCTCGAAGAACGAGGGTCACGACGGACGGATTCGCCTCAGCACAGACCTCCGGTGTTGCGAGGAGGGGAGTGACATGGATGACCAGTGGATGGAATGATGGACAGTCGGGGACGGGCTGTAAGGCTGGTGAAGTGTGGCACCAATGTGGGCTGAGTAGCCTAAGTTAATCTATTTTTCTGCTGGACTTTGGCCACGGCCCCTTCCTTTGGCCGGTGTGGCTTTAGTAGGATCGCCCGGAACCAAGGGAGCGGGTTAGTAGGAGTAGTTTGGGTTGCCATTAGAATACAAATGTTTTCTTGAGAGTTCATGCAATTTCTGTAGTTAGGAGAATGAATCGAACTGCATGACATGAATGGTGTTTCAAGTTGAGGTTTGGGATCGAGTCCACATAATTCCAAGGTGTAACTAAGAGTTCATCTATTTTCTAGACAGGGGGATGGCCAGAGACTCCGTGCTGACATCTACCACACCACGTTGTCGGTGCAGCCGGGCCAATAGAAATTGATCAAGTACCGTGCTGACTGCATTGTTGAAGGGTTGTAGTTACTGAGTGGAACTAGACGTGCGAAAGGACCCAGCGTCTTTGAGCGTTGTGGATGTACATCTGTGACGAAGGGGCTGCGATTCATCAAAGAGCCTCCGACTCGAGGTTTCTTTCACAGGATACTCGAAACAGCCCAGATATATGGATCAACTTGGACTGAGAATTAGACCAAATGCAGTTTTTAGGATTGCGACCGTGTTATATAGCGTTTCAAGTACGAATTACATCCTACCGAGGGTGATATTAAATGCTTGCTTTTCGGTATTGAAGTAACCTTTCAAGGCGTCCTGTTGCTTTTCGGTCGCATTATTCTTCACTATTATTGGGGGCCACGAGGGCTAAATAAGCCAGCAAATCATCACCGCTAGTAAAGGAGACCCTCGGACCCAGAGGACACTAAAAGCGCCCCCAAGTGGATCACTAGCGGGGGCCGACAAACACTCAACATGGCTAGGGCCTAGGAACCCGATGATTACGATACATACACTTGTCGGTCGGGCGAAGACAAAAAAGAAAAGAATGAGGCTTGGAGACAAAAGCATCTTGTGCTCCTCAGCCGTGTCCTATTTGCTCAGCCCCTAACCCAGACTGGAGACCCTTCTTGCCCTGTCACCTTCTGGTCTTTTTCGTGCTGCAGGACCTTTTCTTCTTTCCTGCACATCCCCCTCTCGGTGAACCGACGGTGCAATTTACAAACATTCCCACAGTCATCTTCACCTTCCAAAATGCTGTTTGCACGGCAGGTGCTGGGGCCACTTCTGGCCTCGATCGCTTTGGCGACTCTAGGATCCGCTGCGGACAGTTCTTACACTGGCTCGGCGACGGCAACAACTGCGAGCAATTCGATAACTACAACGTTCTCCACGTCCACGACGACAACCACCGGCAGTGTGACACATACAGTCCAAGTCGGACCGGATTCGAGTCCGCATGCCTACGTTCCTCATAATCTCACGGCCAATATTGGCGATGTTGTTGTCTTTGAATTCTACCCGACAAACCACTCTGTCGTACAGGCAGACTATGGGGCGCCCTGTCGCTATCCGTCTCGTGGTGCCTACTTCTATTCGGGGATTTTTAACACTTTCAACGAGAACAATGGTCAACTCGTCGGTCCGGTAAGTCCAAGCATCCTGCGATGCGAGCGTGAGATAGCCCCGATCGACTGACATTTTTGATGATCGAAGCCGCCCACCTGGTCAGTCGTTATCAATGACACTAAGGTAAGACAAAAACCTTCTTCGAAGCTCGAGGGAAAAAGACCAACGGAAATTCTCACTAGCCAACGTTCTTCTACTGCACTGCAATCGGCTCATGCCTGCAAAACGGAATGGTGGGCGTCATCAACCCGGTAAGTCTACCTCTCTCCCGTCTTCCCCGTTCAGGAAATTGTCTAACAATGCGCACTTAGAACTCGACCGAAACCTTCGAATCGCAATACAAGAGAGCTCTCACCTATGAGTACATGCTAGTACCTGGCCAATCTGCGCCCGCCGAGGGCGGCGGGTCAACGTCCGGGGACTCGACCTCGACAACCACGAGCGCAAGCCCCAGCGCCACAACCAGCAGTGCCTCTTCCGGCGGAGGAGGAGGAGGGTTGAGTGGCGGAGCGATTGCCGGCATTGTGGTCGCAGCTGTGGCGTTCGTTGCTATTTTAGTCACACTCTTCTTTGTCCTCGGTCGCAATCGAGTATACTCCCAATGGATGTCCTCCCAAGACGGGCGGACCGAGCGCACGGCTAGATGGGCTTTATTCAACAATACGGGCGGCTCAACTGGAAATCGCAAGAGTGAACTCGACAGCAGTACTGCCAGGGCAACGGCTACCGAAGTTACCTCTGTGGGTAGTCCAGACCCAACTATGCAACAGTTTTCGCCAGCTCCAGAGTCGGTATCAGGGTTTGGGGGCTCAACGCCTCGTCATAATTCTGGCCAATGGAATTGGGACGTTCCGCAGAGTTCACGCAGTCCCCGTGGTCCAACCGAGTTGGAAGCAAACACTATCGTTCATCAGCTCCCAGAGCGGAGGGGTTCATAATTTTGTTCTAAATTGAGAATAAGACGCAGGTGATGTGGCTTTTGTTACCTGGCGCAGATGAATCTACTCGCTCTTTGCAAAACTGTGGGGTTAAGGGACCGGTGGGTGGAAGCAAGGCTGGTCTTAAGCTTATTTCTAATTTTCTCACTTCTTTGGTGTTGCAATCCGCGTTTTTGGATTTGGTCAAGGCTTGATTTATGGTTTACACACACGTTATATATCATTGATACACTCTTCGTTTAGCAGCTCTCCTTCTCCTATGAAGTACCAAATCTAATGACCATCCATTTTCCCTTTTGGAAAATACACCCAATCCCATCACATGACCTGTATGTAACCACGTTCGGGTCTCGCCCCGGACTCCACGGCGAAGCTTATTCCAGCTGTCACTGTATCCACATTCCTCTTACATGGCCACACGACGTCAAGAGACAAGATCGAGGTGGGGATGTATGAACTGGTAATGGCCTCCCCCAAGACGCCCCCAATGTCGATATGTGGGGTGAGTGTGCTAACAATGCTCGAGCAGCCGCAAACGCCGCAAGAAATGCAGCGAAGGCCGACCTAGCTGTCAACTCTGTACAGAGCGGGGTGTGGAATGTATCTACCCCGACTGGACCGTAGTCAAATATGCTCGGACTCGACAACGGAGGATACAGCTTCAAGAAGCCAATATCGGTCGGCCATCTGCACGGCCAACATTGCTTCCAGCGCAACCAAGCAACCCCGAATCGCGATTTATCTTTCATTTCAACACCATCTTAGCCGGCCTGATCAGTTTCTCGTTTCCACAGATGGGTGCTCAAAATCCGTTTTTACAGCATGTTCTACCGCGAACATCCAATGCTGCCCAGGTCCGGTACGCCGTAGAAGCCGTTGCTGCGGGTCATCTCTATCATCTTGGTGCCGAGTCTGGAGATCGAGCGACCCAGCTACATTCAAGAGCGTTGAATCTCCTCGCTGTGGAATTGTCGCGCCCGCAGCTCGAGGAGACCTCACGTATGAACTTGCTTGCGAGTAGTCTCCTCTTGATATACTTTGAGGTACCCTATTAACCCGGAGTCAGTATTTACCGATTTTTTAGAAAGATCTACTGACTTGATGTTATATATCAGATTGTACTGGGAAACTCCGCAAGCAACGCATGGTGTCACCTCCGGGGCGCAAAGGTGTTATTAGAATGCAACCGTGCCGACCCCGAATCCCCATGCATGTTATTCTTCCGGAAGATCTTCCAGTACTTCAACGTGATGCTCGCGCTTTCCCTGGAAATACGTCCTCTTCAGATTAACGCAGACTCTGGGTCCGACTTCAGCGACAACGTGGACACAGTCTTTGGTTGTACTGCTAGCCTTTGGCCACTCATGCATCATCTAGCCGATCTTATGGGTCGCGCCCGCCTAGGAGATGACATAACCGAAGATAGTAAACATTTGATGGCCGAATTACATGCGTGGTCGATTGAATCGTCGTTTGGCACTGACGCCTATGCCGAGGCAATGGTTCAGATTGCACGATCCTACAAATTCTGTGGACTTTTGATGCTTCGTCAGGCTGTTCATGGCCAAAAACCTAAGCACCACAAAAACTCTACCCTTCAAGGCGACGAAGAGTATAGGTCAGCTTTTGACAGTGTCCTCCGCGTGTGCGTTTTGTCTCTACCGATGGCTACGTTGACTTGGCCGCTGTATGTGGTTGGAAAGCTAGCCTCTTCGACTAGTGATCGTACTGTCATTCTGCATATATTTTCGCATTTTCTGGAGAAACATCATATGAAGGTGGTCGATGGAGCTCGGGCTGCTGTACAGGCACATTGGGAGGGACGGAGGCCTAGTTGGCACCAATCGGCGCCTGTGCTGCTTGGTTGATTTAGGTCGTGTACATATGATCATGCTAGCATTTCGGAGCCATCTATCGTTCTTTGCAAGTATGCTCTTTTCCACCTTATATAATCGCGGTGTTTGTTAACGTTAAGGCAAATAGACTCAATTTTCAAGGGGTATCTGGCTTCATCTTATCAAAATAATCGAAAATGTAGGTACAAGAGGAGATGATACCCAGCTAAATACCTTCCCTTGATTCCAGCGCATGCAATTACAAATTAACGGGGTGTTGCTGCATTTCGTCTGATTATGCTTGAATCGAAGATTGTTGATAAGTGAGGAGAGATGTGAGCTAAAATATCAGCTTCTTCAATCTAGATATTAGTATGAATATTTCCTAATTGGGCTCTTTTAAAATTGAGAGAAATGATGTAGTTGTAAAGAGAAATACAGGTTTGAGATGATATTCGTAGAAAGCATAGAAATAGTTCGGACTGATTCGGTCGCTCATTCCAGATAACAGTAGTGTCCTGTAGTGATACCGCCCAGTCAGTTAAGCCTTGCAATTGGTCAGTTGTGACCCGCTTGTCCAATCCTACCTTTTTCCGACCCCGAATTATCCTACAATCGAGAATCACCGATGTTCTCTGTCGGGCCCCACACCTTTCACTATTCCACTCATTGGTGCTAACTACTGGCGAGAGCCAACCGCAAGCCATGAGTGATAACACTCCACAACCTGCCCGAACCAGATCCCGTGCGGGCATCCCTGAAGATCAGAGAAAAGCTCTACGTGCCTGGTGTCGGTCGCAAGAGTCTCGGCCGACACATGCAGCCAGTGTGGCATGGTTTCAACGGACCTTTGGTCGACGCCTGCCTCAATCCACTGTCTCTGTGATCTTATCTTCAAAGTACGAGTATCTTGACAGAGGCCCGGCGACGGGCTCTTTCCGACAGCAACCCCCACAATGGCCTATCCTGGAGGCTCGACTATTCGAATGGTTGAAAAGGGCCCGTGAAACTGGTGAATTATCAACGGGTGACGCCATCTTCAACAAGGCCCATCTGGCCTCAGATCACAGAATATGCTAACCGCCCCCCGCCAGCGTTCAGCCACGGGTGGTTAGCAAAATTCAGGAAGCGATTCGAAGCCAGTTTATCCAAGGGTCAACAGGATGGCGTTCTCCCAGCGCCTCCTCGGAATCAGCGTAAAGAGCTGCAAGCACTACGTACCTTAGCTGGAGAGTTCAAGGAAGAAGATGTTTACAACGTGGGCGAGACTGGTTTGCTTTGGCGCAAAGCCCCATTTGACAGCTTGCCTAGCGGGCCAGATGAACCGAAAAAGGATCGAGCACACATCTGCTTGATTGTGTGTACCAATGCCACCGGATCTGATAGGATTCCACTTTGGGTGATTGGTCACAAGGAGATGCCCGGGGCTCTTCGCGGTGTCAATCTAAAAGCTATGGATTGCCAATGGCGCCATAATCCGCAAGCTTGGGTGGACGTCCAAATCATGTCAGAATGGCTGACCATGTTCTATCAACATGTCGGCTCGCGGCGAGTTATCCTGCTCCTGGACGATAAGCCTGCCCACCAAGCTGCACTGGAGACCACACCTCCACCAGGAAATGTGCACATCCAATGCTTTCCCGAAAAATGCCCCAATGTATATCAGCCCTTGCGACTCGGCGTCACCGAGCAGCTCAAAACTCATTATCGCAAACAATGGCTTGGGTATATGGCGACAAGCTTCGACTCCGGTTCAAGTCCGATGGAAATGATCAGCCTTTATCATACCATATGCTGGATCACTAAAATCTGGCGACACGACATTGCGAATGCAACAATCTACAAGGCATTCCGCAAAAGCCACCTCGTCCAGCCACAAGCCGACTATCTCACCGCGCCAAAGCCTCCAGACTTGACCGAGCTCTATGAAAAGGTTATTCGGTATAATCGGAGTGGTATCTCTACAAGGAGTCTCGAAGAGTGGTTGAACCCCGTGGAGGAGGAATACGCTGGCACGATAGACGAGGCGCTCCGGCTGAACCCAAATGTAGACACATCCATTCTGGATGAATCGGTCAACCCTCTACCACCGTATGAATTGATCCCTGCCCCGGCAGATGCCATTGCGGGCATCCAGACAGCCATTTACTACATGCTCAATCAGCCAACAACTACCGCGAACGACATCCTGTATTTGGAGACGATGGAAAAAATATTGGACCGAAAGGTCCGGAACGAGTTCCTCCAGCAACAACATCAAACACTTGAAACAACACCTGCCCAGTTATCAGCTCAGGCAGCTGCTCAAGTAACTGCTCTACTCCCTGCCCGATCATGGATTCAATCATCACCCCAAGCACCCGCTCAACAATCGTCTATACCTTCAAGTCAGCCTCCCACTCAACCGTGTTCCCAATCATATCGACCGCACGTTAGGCCAGCGACCCGGGCACCCTTGCCAACAGGCCAACGACTACTTCCTCCGCTCGCTGAACAACCCGCTCAACAAGCTTTGCAAACTCCGACTCAGCAACCCGTCGGAACATACATGCAATACCAATTTCCGAATCAGAACTCCTCTTTTCAGCCATCACAGGCCGGTATTCGAGCTGTAGGTATGGTACCGATACATAATCCATCCGGAAGTCCTTCCGTAGCGTCCACTATGGGACCGAGCACGAGACTGTCGGGAGACCAGACGCGTACACCTTCGGAGGCAGGGTCCTATCAACCTTCTGAAGATCAGTTCTCTGGTGATGACATGGAGATATAACCTGGTCGGACTCTTGAGTATCACAATTCTGAGTGATTATAACCACTCTCGATTCTAAATCAATGCATACGCTTGACTAGGCAAGAATAACACGCTGAAAGTATTGCGCTTGGCAAGAATCGTAATTTGCAACCCTTCTTAAATAATGAAGGGGAATGAGTCAGATGAAAACCGGTTCCTTTATATCAGATAGTAAATATATTCTATCAACGACTCAACATGAGAGTACAACAATAACTGAACACATGCGCCCGCGTGGCCAAAGACTGACAAGAGTAAAACAAAGTTAATAAAAACAACAAAGGCGATGAGCTTGATTTGACCGCGAGAACCAAGTTGGTCCGTGAGTAGCAATTGTCCTCGGACCTACATCTCAATCGGACGTGCTAGTAAGCACACGTCCAATTGGCCATCATGGTATCTAAGCAGAGGTAGGACGGCTACCGCTGGGGCCGGAAAAAGAGGCACCAGGAGAAGAGCCACCGCCACCACTGCCACCGCCCATGCCAGAGCTCTCATTCTCAACACCACCCTGTTCGGTGTAGTACGCAGCGGCGTTAACACTAGTGTCCTCAGTGCTATCAACGCCAACGGAGATCCAAGCGAAGATGCCATCGGAGAGGTCGTCGCCGAGCAGAACGTACTCCATGAACGGATCGATGGTCTCAGCCTCCTCGGACAGAATGCTATCATCGGCGTTGGTGGTGAGGGTCTGGGTGTTGGTGGAGTAGGGAGAAACCTCATTGACCTTGGTGATCAGGTCTTGGTCGAAGAAGAGCTGGCCAACGTGGGAGGTCTTGGAGGAGTACAGGCCGCTGATAGTGTTGTTCTGGAGGACGGTGGTCTCGTTGGCGGGGTGGGTCAGGACTGCACGAATAAGTGTTAGGATGTAATTTTCATGAAAGATTGCCGGAAGGAGTGGAGCAAGGCTGCATTTCGGATCGGATCCAGGAGTAGAAATAGAGACGTACCGTGAATGTGGACCGTACGGCCGGTGTAGTACCCAGGGAAAATGGACTCAAACTGGACAACGCCCTCGGCGTTGCTTGGCTGGATTCCGCGCAGGAAGGTAGCGTCGAGGTTCGTGGCATCGGAAGAATCACCATTGCCGCTGGCTACAACGCCGGAGTAGACACCCTATCATAGGAAAGTTAGAATCACATTTCGCTTGGTATTGCGTAATTCTCAAATTTCAAGACTCACTGTAGCATTGCAGTGCCACAGATCCATGTAGACATCGGACAGAGGCTCGCAGGTGTTAGTGTCAATGAGCTGGATATCCATGTACAAAGCAACACCCTCCTGGTCTTCAACGATGTTCTCACGGATGAGCTCACCGCTCACATCTAATATCTATCAGCTCTGTCAATTGAAATGGAAACCGATAACTACTCACAGTAAGGGCCTTGGGTGACATCGGGAGCCAGAATGCAGGTAGCCTCAGAACCGAACAGAACAGAGGCATCGGTGGAGGGAGTAACGCCGGTCAAGTTGGAGGCGTGGGAGGTGTTTAAGAGGGTGTCCAGATCACGAGCCTTGAGGAAATGGGCGTCTACAACAAATAGTCAATATTAGACGACTAAAAGTGCTATTTTTTGCCCAAATATCTGTGATTCTCGAGATAAACCTACCATTGCTCAGACCACGGCGACGGCGAATTTGCTTGACGGCGTTCTGACGACGAGCAACATTCTTGGCCTCAAGACCGCGGGCCTTCAGCTTGGAGGCACACTGGGACAGGCTGCGCGATTGAATAGGAGCATTGCGCATGAAGTGACGGCGCTCAGCAGCCTCGGCCGTGTGGTCATGACCGGGGTGGGCGGCAACGATTGAGGCCAGACCGAGGAGGCCGGCAGTAACGGCTGAGGCGAGGTGAACCATGGTCTTTCTATCAAGTTCTTCAAAGCTGGAAATTTGTAGAGATTGAAATCTAGGTAGATGAGAAGAGAGTGTTGTTCTGTTGATTCCAATTCAGTCTCACGGCGACAATCTCGTGCCTTTATATCTCGTCGTCACGGCTTCTCATTGATAGAGCACATAGGCTAAATTCCACAGAATAGGATCGAAGTAGCCCGAAAAACGTTAAGGTTGTCTCAATCGCACGCGTCCTCGGGCAGTATCGCGCCGCTGACAAAGTCGATGGAGGAGCATAATTCAAGTTCCGCAAATCAGAGGGGCTCCGTTTCTCATCCAGCATGAAGTCGAAACCCTTCGGAGCCACACCCGGACCCGCAGCGGAGCAATCACCGCCTCTCCCCGAAGCTGGACGGTGCGATGTGATTCTAGTTGATCCATAGTAAGGATTTCGATTGGCTTCGGGGTGTGGCGTATGGAGAAATACCCGGACGATCTGCAGGCCTGGAGGTGCCGCCAAGAAGGTGTAGACGAGTCGTGCGGAGCATATTGCTCCACGCGAGGAATTAAGGATGAGAATTGAGCGGAGCAATATGTAGAAAATAGAGGCCAGTAAGTGGAGGAAGGTCGGGGTGATCTGCGCTGACGACGAGGCGCAAACCGATGCGACTCGGCGCAGCTCCTTCGTCGTCTACCTATGGGACAAGGCTTAGAGGTCAAAGAAGGTCCATATTGAACCAGCTAGCCGATGTAGTAGGTGGAGAGGCATGCGGACAATACCCATGGGGGCATAGGAGTCCGATGCAGGCCGCGACGCCCAGGGGTCACTGATGGGGCCCTGCATCCGTCGCGGACTCTTCACGGCTGGCATAGCATCTAACGTCCAGGGGTGTGTTGGTAATGGAGATCGGGTATTGGCCGGTCATCAGCCTATTCGTCGATCATTACCGCATACCTGTGCACAAAAATTGCGCCACCGGGGTTAACCTCGTCGGTCCCTGATAGTTTCTTGGATCCAACGTATTCGTCGTACGTACGCGTTCTTGGCGTTCCCCTCGTCGGGGAATTGTCGCCGCATGCGAAACAGGAGGCCTCGGCAAAACAAGGGAGGTGTGCGTTGATGAAATCGTGATGCCAAGATAAACAACGGATGAAAATCTTCAATGACACAAGAGTGAAACTGTTGGGCGCAGGCGTCGTGGCTCTAGTCGAGGGAAATATTTGCCAAGAAATCTCTATACGACGCGCCCGAAGGCTTGGCGAGGCTTGCGCGGAGATCCCGCCGTGGGCGGGCGGGAAAACGAGTGAAAGGGTTGTTCGTTCGTGATTGTAGCGACCTATGGCTTACGTCGCATCCTAACGTGGATAGAAATAGTAAATGTTTGCACCGTAGTAAAAATTTTGGATTTGTGCTATGCTGATCAAACGATTCGATGTAATGAGCGAAAGTCACCTGAAGAATGAATCAGAGAAGATTCTAGTGTCTCTTCCAATAGCAAAGATCGAGTCAGATAGGTAGAGACATATTCTGGGGACTTGCAATGTTGGGTTCTTGCTCTGATAGGCCCAAAGTGGCAGAAGTAGAAATATCCTTACACATATGAGTTTCTCGAAAAGGAAGATTCAAAATTCATTGGTCTGATTGGACCAATGAAACAGTAGATAGAGCCAGTACCGGCATCCAGACGCCGTAGCACGTTGACTTATGGTCTAATCGTCTCCTCCCGCCATGCGGTACGCTTGCGATAAATATCGCGACGGAAGACCTGCTTCAACTGGGCAATCAACTCGCCATCCAACGGCAGTGCATCCTGTGCAGCACCGATGCCGCAAGGGTCATTCTTCCGATCGATGTATGAACCACGCAAATGTAAGACCGTCACCCCAAGTCAATGTCCGGTCACCGTACCGACCATCTACATACTGACGCATAAGAAGACCACCCAAACCATGGCCAGCCTTCACATCGGGTCCACGCCGACACGGAAGAAACTTCTCATAGGACTTGTGAGCACAGCCTGGTGGCTGTTAGTCGCCTGGAGGCTGAGGTGATGCTCGAAAATATCATGGATAGTGGCAGGTTTGAGCAGTTTCATACCATTTGCCCAAATCGAGTGCAGAATCTTACTGTCATCGTCGCCAGGTAAGTACAGACCATAACTGCCAAAGTCACCGCGCAGTCGTAAATTCATATCACCACGGCCCCCTAGTACGGCCGTGGAGTCATTCGGGTTCAGATCAACCATACGAGCTCGCAGATATTCACGGGTTACTGGATAGAATTGTCCGTTCGCTGATACCGGGTGGGTCAAAGATGCGTTGCTGGATACTCTCTTCGAGCGAGAGCCCCGTTACCCTCTCAACTATGCGACCAGCCCAGTGCACTCCGGGCCCCTACACCCAGCCTTCGTCAGGCTGGAAACCAAGCGGATAACACAAACGCTCCTGCACGGATCGAGGACCTGCATCATCGGGAGCGAAGAACTTCTCACGCCACTTGGCGATATGTGGCAGATACCAGGAATAGGACATCATCTAGCTGCCGTGGTTGTTTCTCGCCCGGTAGAAGGATGCATTGGCCCAGAGTTTTGTCATAGACGAAGTGGCCCCCGGCATCAGTAGCGTAGATCACGGCATCGTTGATCTTCCCCGCATCAATGGCGGCCTAGAAGCTGGTGTCGATATCGTCGGCCAGGTTCGAGCATGTAACTCTATACCGTCATGCGATTATTCAAAGTGAGTTTTGGGTCCCTTAAAAGGGTATTGGAGAAAAGATCGCTTCCTCCCAGAGATTTGAGAGTGCTGTCTCTGTGTAAGCTGAGGATGACTCGTGGGACGGCCAAACGGATGACGGTTTCTCCTCAGTATTAGGGGATGTCGAGTTTTGGCCCCTACTTGTTGAACGGCTCTCCGTCGCCTCTGTATCTGGAGCATCTAGAGGATATGTAACAAAAGGAAGCTCACATAGCCGGCCACTATCGACCGCTTTCACCTCGAGTAAAGTAATTTCTTGTCGAAGGGTGTGAAGGTCAAGGAGGAAAAAATGTATCCCAATTTTATTTGTGTGATGGCTGTTGCTTGAACGACTTGTTGAAAAATATCACCTGAGCGTACTCAAGATTGTAATTTTGTAGATATACCAAGAAGAACAGCAAACAGCGGAAAATTGCTCGCGTTTCCGGAACAATCTATGACAGATCTACGAGCCTTGAAGACAGATACAAAGTACGAAGAAAAAGAGGTTTCAATAGGATTGAAAAAAAAGATTTCAATTAATAAAGATACATCCACATTAAACTGTAACAAAATAGCGGCATAAACACGTACACGCATAAACACCCCTGGTATTCGCTAAACAACCGGACCAGCCTGCACGAAGCAAAGAGGTAAGAAGGGCGCGGGTGGAGATGTCGGATTTCAACAATCCCCAACACCACGGCAAGACGGTATGACAGGCCAAGCTTTTGTTGCCCGCTGATTCCACTTTTTTTGTAAGTTTTTGTGATGGAAACAAGAACAAGCAGGACATAAGCTTGGACATCATCTCAGAGATAAGACGTCTTGCAGGATTAGACCTCGATCTGGGCGACGTGGGGCTCGCCAACGACCTTCTCGTCGTAGTTGACGCCCATCTGCTCGGCGAAGGTGGAGTGGGGCTTCCAGCCAGCGGAGGTACGCGGGGTAGTCTCCTCCATCATCTTGTCGACCTGCTCGAGGGTAAGACCCTTGGTCTCGGGGATGAGGAAGTAAGTGTAGACGAAAGCGCAGGTGCACAGGGAGCCCCAGATGAAGAAGACCTTGGCGCCGAGGTTACCCTGGTCCGCGTCGACCATGTAAGGGGTGATGACGGCAATGATGCAGTTCCACAGCCAGTTGGAGGCGGTGGAGAGGGCGACACCGCGGGAACGGATGGGGAGAGGGAAGATCTCGCCGATGACGACCCAGGCACCGGGACCCCAGGTGCTGGCGAAGAAGAAGATGTAGATACAGATGAAGGCGATCATGGCGGAGACGGCCTGCGGGTTATCGCCGTCGGTGACACCGATGATGGCGACGATGAACTGGCAGATGACCATGCCCAGAGCACCCCAGAGGAGGAGGGGGCGACGACCGACCTTCTCGATGGCGTAGAAGGAGATGGGGGTGGAGAGCACGTTGACAATGGTGGTGATCATGCTGAGCAGGAAGGGGCTCTGGATTGTGCCGAGCTGCTTGAAGAAGGTGGTGCCGAAGTAGAAGACGAAGTTGACACCGGTCCACTGCTGCATCATCTGGAGGGAGGTACCGAGGACGGTACGGCGGACGTTGGAGTTGGGGTGGAAGATGTTACCGCGGAAGCAGTTGATCCAGCTGTCGAAGTAGCCAGAGTCGGGGATGACGGTCATCTCATACTGGTAGTTGGCCTCGATCTCGTTCAGCTCGAGCTCGATGTACTCGGAGTCGGGAGCCTGGCCACGGATGCGGGAGAGAGCCTCACGGGCGGCCTCCTTGTTGCCCTTGCGGATGAAGAAACGGGGGGACTCGGGCAGGAAGAAGAGACCGGTTGCGAGGATGAGAGCCCAGAGCATCTGCAGGCCAATAGGGATACGGTAGGAGCCAGAGTCGGTACGGTTCTCGGTGGCATAGTCCACGCAGGAGGCCAGCATGAGACCGATGGTGATGCAGAACTGGTAGCCAGAGACGATAGCACCGCGGACCTTGCGGGGAGCAATCTCGGACATGTACAGAATGATGATGGCGGAAACGAATCCGACACCGAATCCAGCAATGAGACGACCAGCAACGAGGAGACCGAGGCTGGAGGAGGCAGTCTGGAGGACAACACCGATGATGAAGACGAAGCAGCCAGCGATGACGGTGGTACGACGACCGAACCAGTCAGCCAGATCACCGGCGATCAGAGCACCGAAGAAAGTACCAGCAGAGAGAATAGAGACGATGAGAGACTTCTTCCAGGAGGGAACGACGAAAGCGTCGGGGTTGGTAGTAGCCAGGGATGGGTCCTATTGGAGGGGGGAACATCAGTATCAGTATCCAGCACAGAGTGGATTGAAATAATGATGGCTTTGCCAGTACTTACCAGGTCCTCGAAAGTAGAGATAAAGAAGTCCATACCAAGGACACCGGAGATGTAACCAGAATCATAACCGAAGAAGATACCACCAAAGGCAGCAAAGGCGCACATCAGGTACGTCTTGATAGTAACCGGGGCCTCGACGCGACGCTCGTCGACGCTGCCCTCGGGGGACATAACAGCACCACCAGGCATTGCGGCGATGTTCACTGGAGTAGTGATAAAAGGAGTAAGTAGGTGGTAGAGGGTGATCCAAGTAAATTGAAGTCAAAGTCCCAAGTCGAACGAGGAGGATTGGTTGAGAGGATGATCACGATGATGAGAGAGAGAGAGAAAGGAAACGAGCAGGAGGGGAGGGAAGAGAAGGAAGTTTATATCCTCGCGGTCACGGCACCCCCCAACACCCCGGCTCCCCAGATCCCCAGACGGGGGGAAAAGAAAAAAAAAAGTTCCCCATCTAAACCGATCTAGTCCAACATTGTCAGCCGCGACGGAAAAAAAAAAAAAAAAAAAAACTAATGCTGTACCAGACGGTCCGCCACTCTCGGCTCGCGTACACGGCCACGGCCGATGGGTTGGTCGGCCGATGATAGACGGGGATTGGCCCGTTTGCCATGAGGAAGTAGGAACTATGAAAAAGTCTGGAACCGTGATAAATTCCCGGCAAAACTGCGAGACGGAGATGGGGCAAGGGTGGCCCACTAGATCCAATGGAGACTAATGCGGGAAAAGCCACGCTAACCCCCAAAACGAAGAAAGAAAATCAAACGTGGCATGCGGCACGGGGAAAAAAACCATGGAAAGAATAGTAGAAAGCCGGGGTAGGCCTGCAGTCTGCACGGATGAAGCCGTGGGCGGTACGAAATGGAACGGAGTGATTGGATGGTCGTGAGGGACCCTGCGCCTGAGCACCAGAGATTCTGGTCAGAGACTAGCACGAAAGAGGATGGAGCCTAAGCTTAAAGGCAACAAAGTCTCGGGTCAAGCGGGCTCTGGACCAGTCAGATGCTCGGCTCCCCGGCCAGGCCCCCTCGGCTCTCGGAGACCTGTCCCTTTTCGGGTCCCTGGTCCGTCTGTCGCTATTTTCATTGGTTGCCACCATGTGACCGCACTGCGCCACCGTGCTCAATGCCCTATAGCGTTTTTTCTTCTTTTCTTTTCTTTTTTTTTTACGACGCCTGATCAATATAGTGGATTGGTATACAGGTCTTACAAACTTAGACACTGTAGTATTCGAGTGAGTCAATGTCCACCGTTCACCAAATAAGCATTAGTCATGACTGTTGCAGTCTCGGGCTCGGTTACCCGTGCTGCTTCCCAGAAGTGGCTCAGCTGTGGTTTCTCTCGCCGAGTCGCGTGAGCCGACCCGGTGACTGGTAGACATTCGGCCATGTCCGCAGTAGCACCCAGCACCAGCACCAGCACCAGCACCAGCACCAGCACCAGCACCAGCACCATACCGGAAATAGCCAACCGTCCAGGTGAAGGAAAAAAAAAAAAAAGTGGGCGGTCATGCTCATGGCCGATAGCGCTTCGGGCAAAATTCAGAGAGGGGGCGGAAATAACCAACTGGGGGAAGGTCTAGAAAGGTGGGACAATCTCGGTTCGCGGGAAACATGAACCAATCTGGGTATCGTCGTATAGTAGCATCGTGTACGCTGAACTATGGCCCGTTCTCCAACCTGCGTCTCGGTACCGTGTCAGTCCACGTCCGTCGGCGCTTATTGGAGATTGGACCTCTGGTAGGGCACAGTCCGTGCCCCCCGCATTAGTTGGCACCACGGTTTCAGTAATTGGTCTTACTTGTCCGCGTTAGGTTGCTGGTGGTCGAGAAGGACAACCAATGCACCAAGCCAGTCAACTCGTCATCCGTCATCTCGCTAGGATGTGAGCGTAATAGAGTCAAGGGCCAAAGGGCGTGAGTAAACCCTCAGCTCCATCGGGAAAATGCGCCCCGTGCGTGGAAGCCTTCTACGAAGGAGTTCCTTACAAGAAAGTTGTTCCACCCCGGCGGAATCAGCCAGTCATAGGGGGAGAAACCGAATCTCACTGGTTGAAAGGGGATTCACATGTGGGGAAAAGTACTCCGTAGAAGGAAAGAGGAAAACTCACTCTCCGCCATTCCGCGCAGGGGTCTTGGCGCATCACGTGGCGTCCAGTCGCGAGGGTCCCCGCGAACGGGACCCCTCTCTTTGGACTCTAGGCAAATGCGAGTGTAAGCAGGTTGGGACCAGCCAAGTCTGAACAATGTGGGACGATCACACTGGGAAGGTTTGAAGGCGTGTTTCTTGCTCGGGCTAATATCGGGACAAGGACTTGGAAGAGGGTCCTTGGCCGCGTCCCCCCTCCACAGTTTGGCGAGCTTGGAGGGAGAGAAGGTTTGGAAATGTGGTTGAGGAAAAAGAGGGGCGCCATGTGCCGGATGGGTAGAGGTCCTACGGGGATAACAATATGATGCGATCAAGGAGATTTTCGTTTCTAAACTCTGGAGCTATCAAGTCCTGGCCGCGTGGTCTGTCAAGTCCGATTGTCAGGGCCTCCTGGCGGATTCAGGAGGGTTGACAGGGACGATCTCACCATCTAGAATCTCAGATCCGAGCTTGACGAACCGACTGTGGGAGCCCGCGATGGTCGGGCCAGTCAACATTTCACACGGCATGAGAAAGTCCCGGAGAAGATCCACTAGCCGAAGGCTTTCAGTGGAAAAGCGCTGTCAGCGTATTATTTACTCTTTCCAGAAAAGAGTATTCTTTGCATTGACAAGTCTCAAGTGCTACCTTGTCTCCTGCTCCTCGTATACGCTATGACTATACCTGACTCGGTTAAAACAGTATACCGCCCCCAAAAGCCACAGTAGTATTCATGATCGCAGACTAACGTAGACCCGAACACCCTGGAAAATCAGGCGTCCAAACTCAAAAAAACCCTAATACCCTGATGGACAGAGGCAAAATTAAACGACATTCCCTCGCCCTCAGAGAAAACGACGAAACCACCAACCCTCATTCACATTTATCCGGAAAATTTCCACAGGAACACTAAAAAGTAAAAGAATAAATAAATAGCCCCAAAAGTGTGGGAATAATTTCCAATATTTCCATAGTCCAAATTATCGCTCGTTCAAGCCACACCCATACATTCACACCTTCCAAGCATTCCATGTATCCCACGGCCCAAATTTTCCCAACTGTGGCTTCTCCACGCCAATAACCAACCAAACCCAACCTTTGTCTCTGTCTCGCCACATTCCGATCAATGGGCTCATTTTCGGTAACCAAACGCCCCCGCCTTTCTCCGAGTATGACAGGCCTAGCCGAGTACACATCGCCCATGCCGGTGAGAACTTCGCGTTAGCACCGAACCTTGATCCCGGACCCGGGGAAATCGGGGTCGGCCATTTTCCCTAGCCCTAGTGCCTAGAACTCTTGAAACCCGGCCGAAGCCCACGGAGTACCATCCTAAATTCTCTGGTTGGGCCGAGACCAGCGGGACCCCGGGGAGTAAAACTCTGCCGAGGGTTTTTCATCTATCCAGCCGAAACTAAAATTTCCTAGAGAATCTTGAACGCTTGACCGGGATCTCCGATTGCCCCCCCAGATATCACTCCGGTGAGCGTATACAGGCAATGTGGGTGGGAAATGCGGAGCATGGGGGAGGATTTGCCTTGCATCCCGCGAAAACGTGGTCTGGGGAATGCGGGAATGGGGAAATTGGGGTTTAGTCTGATTCGAGCCGTTGGGCACTTTACGAGGTAGCAAGGATAATAGGGTCTCGAGTTTGAGGGAGTCTTTTTGTTGAATACGGGTCCAGAAGGGAAGCAGAGAAAACCGACCTAGTCACACAACTGGTGGTTCGATACTGTAATCCGACGTGGCTGTGTCCGTGCTGGGTCGGTTCCATGCAAAAGCTTTGCCGGTAGTCATAAATATGGGGAAAAAGCAAAGGCGGAAAAATAAAGACAGGGATGGTCATAGCTTCCAAGACATTCTTGCTTGCGACGGGCCCAGTGCCCGACACGGATTATTTCGTAAGAACATGGGCCGTTGGACATTTTGCGTTGAAGCGCCAACATGTCGCCCGGGCGCTCATTCTCGTCGTGTTAGCTTGGCAAAGCCGCCAATTCCCCGTCGCCGGAGATACGTGAAGCTAGGTATTCATTTGGGACACTTGTAGGGAGAGCTAAGAGATGGTGACTTTCCATTATGCACATATAGATCTATTTTTTGTCGGCGCTGGTCGTGGACTACACATCAGATCTGGGAGACTTGTACGAAGTTGCAGTCTGCGAGCTGATTTCAGGCGTCGATTATGCCTTGACCGATGCAGGCTGATAATGATCAAGAACTAACTCTTTTAGACAATGATATTATTCCGGACCATGTCCAAAGACTTCTCGCGGTCGATACTAATGCTGATGTCAATGCCGACGCCCGGTCAGCCTCCAGTATACGAGACGATGGATTGTCAATGATGATACTGGCTCTGACCAGGTTGCCAATGCTAGGATGATTGGGCACAGTCCTGCAGGGAGATATCGTTAAGCCACATTGGCCGTCAAGGTCGGGGAGTCGTTGACCGATACGCTTCCAGATGGCCGATCAGAGAAATAAGTACATGCCTATTTACAAGGTTAGATTTCCGATTATGAGACCTGCTGATTGAGTTCATGTTCAGGCTTCTCTTGAGAAGGATCATATGGGGGAAGGTCGAGCGATTCTACATGGTACTAATCCTGGCGATACGATCCTATTTCCTGACGGTGAGCGGCCGATCGCTGAGGGATGGCCTTTTTGTAAGACAAGAACATATCGATATGCAAACCACACCTGTGATAAATGCACACAGGTTGGATTATATCTTCTCAAGATCTATATTTACAAACCTCAAATATTCACTGCCCGCTTTCTCCTGCCACAGCAGAATCAGTGCAGTCACCTAGACAGTAAATCGCAATAGCTTAGATCGATATCCCCTCCCAATGTCAGTTTCGACTACTATGATAAACTTTCTGTTGGTAATTCACCTTCAAGCCTAGCAATATCGGTGTTCCGGGGCTAAATGTGTACGATAGCCGCAAAACGAAAACCCAACGACCTTGACCCTCTCCAATTGACACACCCAAAGTTTTTTTCTGGCAGCTGGCCCAGAAATGTAGTTTCAGAAAAGGAGGCGATGTTCGCATAGCTATCGAACATGAAGAGCTAGAGCAGTACCACGATCTTTGCGTTGCACTGTGCCAGAGGTACGAATGCTCGCACGTGGATCTCCTTTCATATGTTCGATTATCAGTTGGGGTTTTAGTTTTAGTCACGGTCAAAGCATCTTGCAGT
This sequence comes from Penicillium brasilianum, assembly GCA_001048715.1. Taxonomy (NCBI): domain Eukaryota; kingdom Fungi; phylum Ascomycota; class Eurotiomycetes; order Eurotiales; family Aspergillaceae; genus Penicillium; species Penicillium brasilianum. Next base: position 1,602,607 of record CDHK01000007.1, on the reverse strand, counting down.
TGGTTTGAGCCCGTCTTCACTAGACTGCAAATGTCTACTGTGCGGTTACAATTTACATGCCATATTGTACTTTTGTGATGCTCCCGATTATAATTTGTTGCGGTCCAGCTAATCCGGGGTATGTATTACCCACTAATCGCGGCGCGGCATCTTATGAATGTTCTACTATTGGCATGCGTGTATATCTGAATTCATATAGACTAGAAAGAGCAGGCGATACTATAAGTGATGCTATTGATTTTGATTTCTTCCAGTCCTGCTCTTCTCTAGTATTGCTGAGTGATCCCAGCACAACCTCCTATATTCCTCATTTACACTCAATCCGATCGGGAGAAATTAAGTTAAGCCAAGTTATGTAACAAAGGTTAGCGTTAGGGTTTAGGCGCTGGTCCCCCTAAGCCTGACGGTGAGCGCTACTTTTATCGGTCCCGGGCATGCTATAACATAGCGCTCTAGCATAATGTTACGACACGTGCCCGGGTGCACTTGCTAAGCAGGCTAAAAAGACAAAATATGCTAGAACGCTATAATCTACCATGCCAGGAACCGATATAAGTAGCGCTCATCATTAGGCTTAGGGAGACTAGTGCCTAAGCTTTAAGAGCTTTACCGCTTTTATCTAGCGCGTGTTAATTAAGCAATTCTCATTAAAGGCGACCAAGGCGACCAAGGCACCAATTATTCGTTCATGTGCAATTCAAAAACTCACGTCAGCTTCGATGCATGCAATTTCCTACAAAGGAAATTGATTCATGCCTTCATGTTCAACTGGGAAACTCACGTCAGCTTTCGTCAATACAATTTCCTACAAGGGAAACTAAGGTCTATAGAAAACTACTGAGCCATGGTGCTGTTGGGATATATTCAGCTGACGGAGTTCCATTATTCCCGAGGAATCCTCTCCTCTAAAAATGATCATTAGCTCCAACACTGAGCCATTATAAATATCTTGCCCTGCTATGACCACCATGGAGATTTGACTATCAAAAGCACAATATTTCCTTATACTATATCAATCATGACTGAAGATCGCCGTAACGAAGAAACTATGCGATCCGTCCTCTTTGATGGTCACCCGTTTGAGGTGAATGTTCGCAGCATTCCAAAGGCAAAACTTGTCAAACAAACAGACGCTGTGGTACGTGTTACCACAGCAGCTATCTGTGGTTCCGATCTACACAATTACCATGGCGTTTTTGGAAGTAACGATGTGCCCTATGCCCTTGGACACGAGGCCATGGGAATTGTGGAAGAAGTCGGCACAGAGGTTAAAACAGTGAAAGTTGGTGACCGAGTCATTATCCCAGATCTTCCTGAGGATGATTCACTTCATGTGGAGCCAGAGATCACACCTGTGCTGGCGCTTTATGGCGAGGGTGCGCAATTTGGGAATCTAGGGGGCTGTCAAGGTATGTCCAACTATTTTTGACTCCATTCTAATTTTTTTTTCTTGGAAACAGCTTCTTCAGGCTGAAACGATGAGACATGTTGCTGATTGACCCACCACTATTAACAGCTGAATTTGTCCGTGTTCCAATTGCGGATAAATCATTGATCATCCTAGGCGAGGAGTTCGAACATATTGAAGATCGGGACTTGGTTGTTCTGACAGATATATTCCCAACGGCTTGGGTCGGTCTCACCTGGTCCGGCTTCCAAGCTGGAGATACGGTCGCTATTTTTGGAGCAGGCCCGGTCGGACTTCTCGCGGCATATTCTGCAATTATTCGTGGAGCTTCTCGTGTGTACTCCATTGACCATGTTGAAGAGCGCCTTGAAGCCGCAGCCTCTATTGGGGCGATTCCGATTAATTTCACGAAAGACGAACCCTCTGCACAGATTCTTGCCCGAGAGCCAAATGGCGTGCAGCGCGCAGTGGATTGCGTCGGAGAGGAATGTATCAACGGAAGACTGAAGCACGATCAGTCTTTTGTGATTACCCAGGCAGTAAAGTGCACCAGTGTAGGAGGTGGCATAGGGGTGATTGGTGTTCACTTCGCTCAGCCTACCTCTAAGGGCGTTGAGCGAGGTAACACCATTTCGCCCACTATGACTTTTCCCATGACGCTTTTCTGGGAGAAGAACTTAACAATGCGCGCTGGTACGGTAGACAGCAAAATGTTTGTTGAACCAATGTTGGAACTTTTAAAAAGCGGCAGGGCCAGGCCTGGTTTCGTTTTCTCCTCTACGATTGGGATTGAGGACGCACCAACGGCGTATCGACGATTTTCTGATAAATTGGAAACTAAGGTACTGATTAAGTTTCCATCGGGCGAAAAAGGAAATGGGAACGTCAGAGAGGAGGCTCGGAAGAACAGTGACAGCTTACTTGGGTAAGTTGCGACCGAATGTACGATATCCTCAGGGCTAACAAATCTCCACAGGGGCCAGCGGCCCAGGAAGGCTAAGCAACGCCAAAGTTTTTCCTATACATCTCCGAAACGAATTAAGCATTAGAATTAGGGGATTGCTAGAGCGACCCCCCCTTGTCCCCTGCCTGAAAATGTCTAAAATCTTAAGGCAACCAACCTTTTTTCTACCAAAGGTTCTGCCACCACTCTAACTAGATTCTACCACCCTTTCTGCCCATTCCCTACCATCATCCTGCCACTTTGGTCTTTATAGTCTACCTTTCCAGTTTACATACAGAAGTTATACCTTTTTAAAGACCTTTAACAGCACTCAATTCAACAGAATTCTATATCTCTTTTACTCTCCTGCCTCTCTTCCCTCTAATTAGCCAGAAGAAGAAATCTTGGTTGGTAGTATAAGAGGTATTAAAGAAGGAGAAATCTTAGTGAATCTTGTGAGTAGGCGGTGAGGGCGGTAAGGAATGTGGTGGAAAGCGGTAAGGGCGGTGAAGGAGGATGACCGGAAAATTGTGATTCCGCTATCATGTGATCTAGATGAGTTGCCTTGATGCCTGAAACCAGAGAATTCAGGCATTTCAGGCAGGGGGGGTGTGTCAAAATAGGACAAGGGGGGGTCGCGCTAGTAATCCCCTAGAATTAATCCTGACCAAGTTTTGCCCACATAATTGTCTCTGAGGGTTCGATGGTCTGGTACTTCAACAGAACTTGTAAATAGGACCAGATAGAGGCCCGGCTTTCATATTTGAGCACGCAATTCATGATCCTCCAAATATTATTATAGATACCGAAAACTATGGTTTCCCCCCTTGGAGTGCTCCACTGGCTAGTGCTTTATAGAGTGATAGGGCAATCAGCCTCCACTTTTCTGAATGGGGGTTTCTGTAACTTCGCAGCACCCAAGATCGCACGGGTCGTCCCAGGCCAATGTTTCCTCTTGGGTTTGTGGGTGCTAGAAGACTATTACTTTTAGGCAGGATTTGATTTTGTCGAAACGGCCTCGCATCTGAATGAGATCAGGGGATTAATACACAGACCCCCCCTCCCATCACACGACCCCCCCCTGCCTGAAAATGCCTTAAATACCTGAATCCTCAGGCACCTAGGCGTCAAGGCTACCAACTTTTTTTCTGCCAAATTTTCTGCCACTTTTCTGCCACCCTTACACCCTTACCAACCATCACCCTGCCACTTTGGTCTCTACAGTCTACCTTTCCGATTTACACACAAAAGTTACACCTTATTAAAGACCCTTCACAGTACTTAATTCAATAGATTTCTATGTCTCTTCTATTATCCTACCTCTCTGCCATCTAATCAGCTAGAAGAGGAATATATGCCCTAGTTATGTGAAAGGTGTTGATGAAGGAGAAATCTTGGTAGATCATATGCATAGCGGTAAGGGTGGTGAGGGCGGTGGTAGAAAGCGGTAAGAGCGGTGAGAGAGAGATTAGGGGAAATTCATTGTTCCGGTATCATGTGATCAAAAACATTTGCTTTAGTGCCTAAAACCCCGAGAATTCAGGCATTTTTCAGGCCAGGGGGGGGTCGTGTGATGGGAGGGGGGGGGGTCTGTGTATTAATCCCCTAAGATTATCTCGTATTAAAACAATTGAAAGCAGTCCGGCCATATACAGCATAGATCGAAATCAGATTCACCAGCTACACACAGAGATCCTTTCTCTAGTCCTCTTTTGAAACGTCTTTATACCTATTACGGTTAATCTACCCCCGAACTCCTCTATTAGCATTATTCCAGTACGTGTGTAAATGACAGCGTACAATAGCATCCGTAATGAGCCTGTATGGTCCCATTGGCCTCTAGAAAGTTGAGGGTATACAAGCCACTGGGTCACCGGGTGAGAACCCCACCCGGTGACCCGATATACGAAAAACCCGAAAGTTGATACTGCAACCAAAGCAAACAAGAGGGAAATCCGCTTTGTTCAGTGGTCATTTGGCCAGCATTCGAGTTCGCTTCCTCACCCAACATCTCATCCTCCACAGCTTCACGGTAGTCTTCTATTTGCAAAACCAGGGATGTTGAAGAAGTTTTGAAATGTGGATTCTGATCAAGAACCTCTTCATTGAAAGCCCTACGCAAGCTAAATTTCCTGCAGCCCCGGGGTGGATCCAGTCCAAGTCATGAATTGCCCATTGTGAACTGAACCTTACAATATCTGGATCAATCAATCATGGTGTTAGAGGATAACCACGTGGTCTACGTCTAGTCCTTGGTATCGATTTCACCAGCATTCGAAGGATGAAGGATACTGTGAAGATGGCCCCGGAAATTTATATTCCTGTTTTCTCATATGTAACATCATATTAAATGTTAAGCAATCACTAATCAAATGCCAATAACCCCCAGCCCCGTCTTAGAAACCGTCCGCATAATTTCCAACCTTATAAGCCCTGCCTAGGAGGAGGCTCTTTGACCCAAGTGAGTGCAATCCATGGATACTGTATCACTCTGCGGTTCCGTACCTATCTCCTCTGAACCAAATCCACTATACGATTACCAAAGCGTGTATCCGAATAACTTTCCTGGACCGATTGTCCAAGCTTTGCCAATAGTTTCCGTAGTGCCGCGCGATCCTCATCGTCACATTCTGGAGACGGTCTCCATTCATTCTCAAGAGTTGTGCGTTTTTTGGGATTCTCACCTTCCATATAAGGCGTAGGGCCATATCCATCATAGCAGCACATGTACCGATTGAAATACAGTCCGACTCTAATATCCATCTCCTGCTCAAATGGAATATCCGGGTACCAAGTACTATGGCCGATTCGAAAGTGTCGCAGTTTTGGCAGTTTCTCTGCAAATAGATCGAAAATATGGTGCCATCGCTTCTCGAACGAACCATACAAAGATACATTATCGCCATCGCGGCGCACCAAGGTGTCCCTAGGCAGAGCACAAGCGTCCACATTCTCTTCCATCATACCAAAGTCGTAGAGGACGGCGCAGTCATCGAAGTAGATTTCCTCGAGAGTGTCGCCATGCTTCAGAATCCAGTCGATTTGGGTATCATGGAAGAAACAGAAGTTTCCTAGTGATAGCGTCTTTAGGCGTGGAAAGAACAGATTTGAGAGATCCAGGTGAGGGTAAAAGCCCGAGTATTCACGCGAGCAGAGCGAGAGATGTTGGAGAGAAGGTGCAGCGGAACTCAGCCATGTGCTGGGTAACTCCTTGAAAAACTTGCGGATTTCCGCATACTGATAGATTTAGACAAAGCATGTCGATGGAGGATGGGGTGGGTTGTACCTCGAGATCATGCTCAGGGGCGGCGTCATTTGTCTCACTAGTAATGCTTAGGTGAAGGGACAGTAGGCCCGACAGGACCTTTGACATTTTGGCAAGTGTTTCCGGATCTTTGGGGTTATCCGCTTGCAGGTTGCGAATACCAAGATCTTGAATTGGCTGCCGTAAGGATTCGAGAAGAGAGAAGAGCTTATGCATTGCGTGGAAGCGAAATCGAGGCGTCTGGGGGAAGTCCCAATAATGGAGCCAATCATGATCCCCGCTGTCTGAAGTAAACCCCTTATCGAAGCACAGAACGGCGGCATTCAGCCGAGGCAATTCTTTCACTTGTGGAACAAGATTGTCCCAGCCTTGGGGCCATTCTTGCTCTTCTTCATCATCGTAATTCTGTGCGCATTAGTTATTGCTTGCAGGTGGTTCAAGATAATCGTACAAGACTTTCGTCTACGGTGTCTATGTAGATCTTTCGCGGAATCCGACGTAGACTGGGATTGTTCAAAATCTCTTGTAAGAGGCGTTGACTTGTCTTGCCGGGCTGCAGGTGCACTGTCCTGAAGAGCTGATCGGTGGCCAGCTGTGATATGAAACGGCAGGATTGGCGCAGCGACTTTAATGATGGACGATCCACATAAGAAAATGTGCGAGCGAGCAGTTCGCTGGGCAGATTGAGAAGGCGTGACATCTAGGCGTAGTCACAAGTAGATTTCGCAAATCGATGAGTCGAAAGGGGTCATGTTTCGCTTCGCCCCAGGCTCCCATCGTGGGGTCCAAACATCCCAATTCGGTAAAGCCTCAACAAGTCACATGACTGAGTAGTAGACTGCGGTAGGTGATCTGATTAGAGATAGAAGAAATTACCTGGCATATCCAGATCACGAAACAGCACAATGAAATCACGAAAACAGCTTACGAGGCGAGCTGTACTGACCTGGTCGATGACAGGGTCTGCGCCTGAACAGAGCACGACGACGGTAGTCAACATTAATACGAGTGGAGACATCATAGCTCCGAAATGAGTAAAATCAAATGAGTACAATCATGAAAATTGAATGAATCAAAATATGTTGAATCTTCTTTCGCCTCCCGATGAAGTGTGGAAGGAAAGCTGTGCTGAGAACGCGATCGGTGGAGGCGGAACGCGCCATGTGCACGTGTCTAAGGGTGCCCATTCCAAGTCGTCAGCCAATCAGCTAACTGACGGACAACGGAGGTTTTGATATTAACGGGCCCTCGAGAGCGGTTAATCAATAACGCCTCAAAAACACATCCAAGGTATCAACACAACGAAACAGGCAAAATGGAAGAAGATGTAATGTCGTTACGGTCATGAGGTCAGCGGGCCCGGAATAGAATAGCACTCGGCTAATAAGGAGGCTGTAGGTGGTAATTGTGAGAGCTAGAATCGTACCAAAAAACCGAGTCAGACATTGTATACCTCTCTTCGAGTACATCAATTAGCTAACAGTCGGCTTCGCTGAACCTGTTCGGTAAAAATCTTTTCCAAAACGAACCATGATTGGTAGAGCCCTACGCTCTTCTGTCTATTTTTTGACGCGTTATGGAGCACATAACATCATATATGATGTACATAGGCCCACTGAAACAATAATCCATCTTTCATGAAGGGTCATCACTGCCTATAAAAAGTAGGAAGAGAAACCATTGCGAACAATTGGACCATGGAGCGAAAATTCGAGAGAACTAGGAGTTTCTGACGTGAGCACTAATACTAACTAATTAAAAACGAACTAACTCATTTACTTAGTTGACTTATTCAGCATATTTTCATGAAGGCAATTGCCTAATATGGTATGTGTACCGCATTTGCACGATCAGCCTGTCTATCAACCACCGATGCTGATCCTTGCCGATTGCATTGAAAATCGCGTTCGGATTAATTAGTCGAGAGAACTCTAACACTTCTCCTTAGTTTTCAGGCTGGCTTATTGAATTTGCATATCATGTTATACACTCTCTGGCCAAACATCAATAGATAGCTCTACAGTGAATAAGCGGTCATTGAAATTCTTAAAATTTTACGGCACTGAAAAGGATTTTTATTGTGCGTCATAGAGAAGGTAAGATTGGTTTGGTAACAGAGAAACATGTGGCACTATTGGGCGCTATGGTGGAGATGTCCCGCCACTCGGCCAGAAAGTGTAAAATAGCCTGGCTAGATTTAGGGCCAGGGTAAAAGATTCACCTGCACACACATAGAAGCAGCCCTACGTAATTTCCACCCAGCAGGTGCTAGAGCATTACGCCGACAGATTTGTCTCACAGAATAGATACTAGCCAAGGAAGAATGCTCTCGAATGCTTTTAAGCTTGAAAGCTATAATCAAAAGATATAACGGTGATCATATCGAATGCAACAATAAATCTACAATACTTTCTCGAATCACAGGGATTGTACAGCTCTGTGAAAAGGACAACTTGTATCAACTTTGACTAGCCCATTGCTTAGCCTTCTCATAATCGCCAGCAACTTCTGAATCAATTGTTACTCGTAGTGTTGTAGAAAGCCGAGCCCACATATAATAGAACCCCTGTTATGATGACACACACTTAGTGATACAGAAAAAAGAGCAACAATTGAGTCTTCATTACCTGGGCCGTGATTATCTCTACTAACTGCCTCTCATCAAACCATTTTCTTGCTTCATCGAAGCTTTCATCCCCCGCCACTGGAGAATCAATGACTTCATCAAGGAAGATAAGGAAAGCAATCTGTCTCTCATCCCATGCTTCTGAATTCCGGAAATCACCGTTCTGGAGGGCGCTCATTTGGCTTTCTGTAACACCCGCCTTTTTGGCGTCATTCATGTGTCGTTCCCAGATATACTGAGATTGGAATTTAACACCACAAAAGAGTGCGAGAATCTCTCGTAGGTCCACAGAGATAGACAATGAACTAATACATGCAGTTCCAAGGGCCATCACAGGACGAAGGGTAGTAGGAGAGTGCGCCCACATTCGCAGCATGTTCGCGGATGGCAGCTCCGGTGGATAATTTTCAGGTAGAGGATAAGGCAGGCGTTCCATATTGAATCTTTCCTAATCAATCAAAGGATAAAAATATTTGTGGCGATCAAAGGATCGTAGGCAATGGCTATATATAGACAGAAAGCTCAAGGAGAGAAAAATGTCCTTGAACGCCGATTGCAACAGTCTACCGGAGTTTAGGGAATGCTCACGGAAAGCCGGCCGCGAGGTTAGCAGAATAAACCCAGCAAATTCTCTACATTTATGTTGTGGAATTCAGTTCTCCCCCTCCTAGTTCAGCCGTGCTAAGAGAGTCCAAATGCTAGATTGAGAATAGTATAGTTTGATGATTACCCGTTGATATACTACGCTAGTTTTACTGACTTAGAAGAAAACATAATTACACTAAGCAATTTGATCGGCGCCGAATCCGGCATATGTAGTGGGGGTTAGTGATTACCCATTAGTGAGTTGCGTAGCCTATCATAACATTATCAATTCGATTTAGCCGCAGTAGACCGTTAATATCGAAGCTGAGGCGAGGAAGAGAAGCTAGTAAGTAATGTATAATACACAATTAATCGCGAAGAACTGGGTACATATTACAAAATAAGTGCCCGTCCTTAAACATCAAGTCCTTCTTGTCGACTCTGTGATCAACCCCGAGGGTATTGAGGGTATGGTGTAGTCGCTGTATAAGTGATTACACCCCGGGTATGTTTCCACCCGGTCTAAACTATGTCAGGATTGGTTCCTCAGACTAAGGCCTTGCTTTTTATGTGTGGGAATGACGGTACAAAGTTACTGGGCTCCAGTGAGTATTCTAGCCCTCAGTAGGGTACACAACTATCCGATCCAAATCCGCGCCCTTATAATCAAACCCATTATAGAGGCCCCCGACAGTGATGGTGTTGTATCCTTTCTTCAGCTTTAGCTGCAGAGGCGTGGAGAGAATGATTCCCTTATGTGTATCCCTTTGGTACAAGGTTTGTATGCTTGACGAATCTCCGTTGACCATGACGCTGCCAATCCGACGCAGCTGCCATGAGCCACCGATTCTGTCTGGGGTACCTCCAGCTGTCAAGCATCAGTACCGCGACTTGAAACTAAACATTCAGTGGACTTACGTTGGTCGCCGAATCCCATATCATCAATATCTATTCATGGTGTGAGAACTCGATTGATATAATATGGAGGTCATGGCCTTACTTTGATAGTAAAATGACACCCATTGTGTACCTCCTGATCCCTCGACATTCTCAAACGTAACAGTACTGTCATTTCCATATATTCCTGTGATGATGATGCCGTCGGTAGCGAAGTTCTTTGGGAGATATCAGCAACAGTGATTCTGCAGCATGCAGCTATACTCACGGCTTCCTGCTTGTATGCTTCCCCACGCGTCCTCGCAACTTTTGCTGTGTACGTTGTTCCCTTGATAGGTTTCCATTCCCCGGTTTTTCTAGCCTCCAGTTAGTATTCTTTCCTTAATAGGTGTACGAGTTCGCATTCATACACGTCAAGATCGTAAATATCATGCCAGTTCAACACTAGTGTCTTCTTGTCTTCATCAGTCTGAATTGGCAGCCAGACATAACGACTGTCCCAGACAGAATTTGAGTCCCATTGGTCTCCGATGTATAAGTGCGTTGTCTTCTTTGTCCCTTCAATTTTGAGTACCGAGCTAGACTGTGAGTTAAAGGTTCTCGTGTTTAGAGGAGCAACAATAAATGGCTGGGACCAAGGTCCGTTCAGTGAGTCGGCACGAAATGCGACGACGTCTGAATCATTAGCAAATCAATTACACAAAACTGTCATGGACGCTGTTTACTTACTATTTGGCCTGTATCCCGTCTTGTGGCTCATCAATGCCCAATAGCTCTTGTCTGTCTTCATGATCGCGGGTGCCTCAAGGTCGAATTTCGGGAATCGATAGACGGCTTGTTCGATTGCGGTGAGATTTTTGTTCATTCTTGAGATGTATACATCTCGCCCAAATTGGCTATCGCCATTTGAATAGAGGGCGTATGACCGGCCGTCCTTGTCATCAGTAAACATGCCAAAATCCTGTGACCAGTTCCCGAGAGGCGCGGTTGCGTCAACAAAAGTGTACGGACCGCCGATTTTGGAGGATATCGCGTGCCCTTGAAGAAGGAGCCCATAGGTGGAGTTGTCGGCATGCCACCACATCTATTGAGTTACCTTAGCATCATCCGCATAAGGTTAAGCCGAGAGAATAAAATTGCATACATACATGATAATCATTAGTTTCCGAGCTGTAGGCCACTTTAGGTCTCTGGATTACGTTATCAGGCGAGATATAGGGATGTCCCTCGATTGGAGCTGTAAATTTTAGACTGTCAATATATATCTAGCCCCTCTAAGAACAAGTTAGATTAAAAAGAGTAAATTACCTAGGGCCAGTCCCCCTGATGTCCAGGTCCTTAAATCCTTAGAACTATAAACAGATACGCCTCCGCCTTCCGGCCGTGCTTCTGTTTTATACTCGCCGAACCACCAGAAGAGGCTGGATTTCTGGTCAAAGGTAATCCCGCCTCCGTGCGCACTAATTAAGGTCCCATCAGTGTCGTACCATCTACCCCCGGGGACAATGTATTTGCTTTCAGCTGCAATGGCTAGAAGGGTGGGCAGGATACCGGACAGTATGCGCATTTTGATCGTGATTTTCTCTCTCGATTGGGTTCTTAGAATAATTTGCAGAAATATGTGCGATCGCCGCTGACGGATTTATAGAGCTCGTCACGGTGTCGGCACAACAATTGCCGACACAGCGGGGTAAAAAGAAAACAATTTACCTCAACCTTGGCACTATGCTAGTACCTATCAAGCTGCTTGGCGAGATGGGTGGGTTTTTTGTTTTTGGTACAACGACGAAATTTTAATACAATCCGTAGCACCAGAAAACATGAACAGAGCTTGAGTAGCGGGTGCAACTTTGCAATTTCATCTCACTATGAGTATGGGTGAAAGTTTCCTAAGCCAGTCACTATTGATACACTACCGATATGGATCACTTCATGCGAGTGCGGCAGACTGAAGAGTGAAGAGAAATTTACGCCCCCACGTGGAGAAGTGCCCCTTAACGCCACTTCCCCGCAAATTCATCCCGCTCCAATATGTAAATTCGGTTCAATTAATGCCGACAGAATGGGCAATCTTATGGGGCGGCATTCTTCTTTTTTTTTTTTTTTTTTTTTTCGCTTAAGAGGTTTTATTCGTGCAAAAATAGCTCTGTTGATGACGATCATATCCGTGCTAAACCTGATGATAGGCAATATGTCGTAATTTTGCTTCTCCTCGGGCAATAATAGACCGAGCAAATCATCGGACAGTAATAAATCGAGTAACGGAAGAAAAGAAAGGGATAGCCGACCTGCAGGCAATAGGTTTCTTATAAGCATAGATAAGACTAACCGCTGGAGTCATTGTCTCTTGTCCGGATCTGCCTTCGCCATGTGGTCTTCAATCCCAATTTGCCTAGCCCTATTGGGCACTTTATTCAGTCCCGCGACTGCTAAAGGCCATCGAAAGAGCTGCATAATCAAAAGTGGCGGAAGCAATGTGACTGATGATGCTCCAGCAATCTTGGAGGCATTCACAAAGTGCGGCCGAAATGGAAAGGTCATCTTCGCACCTACTACGTACTATATCAACTCGGTTATGAACATCTCCTGGCTGGAGGATGTTGAGATCGATATTTACGGGAAGCTTCTGGTAAACTTGCCCACTATTCACCCGCATCGAATTTGAAGGTATTCTCTATTGACATGGTAGCTGATGATCTTTCTCCCTCTCATCAGTGGAGCACTGATATCTCTTACTGGCTCAACAATTCGATGGATGTTGGATACCAGAATCAGTCAACAGCTTTGATATTTGGTGGTGACAATGTCAGCATCAACGGCCACGGAAGCGGCATTTTTGATGGTAATGGTGACTACTGGTATCAATGGATTAGAGAGCAACCGAACACCTCCAACTACCCGGGCCGGCCGCACGCTGTAACTTTCAGTAACCTCACAAATTCTGTCATTCGGAGCCTCACCTTCCTGAGGAGTCAAATGTGGTAAGACCATTGACAGCTCTTGACAAGCGGTCTGACTTTTTCTTGCTTACCGTGATCATTCAGGACGATGTCAATAATCAACTGTCACAATGTGTTGCTCGACAGCGTTCTGGTTAATAACACTGGAAACTGGGCACAAAGTTGTTGGTGTTCCTAAAAAAGGCACATCCATAAAGAAATAGTTACTGACTAGCACAGCCAATACTGACGGAGCTGATACCATTCGATCATCTCATATAACTTTCAACAATTGGACCGTCTACAATACCGACGACAGTCTCTCTATGAAGGCCAACAGCACTGATATAATCATCACAAACAGCAGATTCTACAATGGCCTAGGTATTGCGATGGGGAGTATCGGGCAGTACAAAGACCAGTTCGAGACAATCGAGAGAATTACTGTCAACAATGTGGAGTACGACAACACATTACATGCTGTGAGAAGGCTCAAATCTAAGTATAAAATACAGTAGCCTGGACAGCAATTCTAACTTGGATATGTTTAGTTCTATATCAAAACATGGACAGCCGATCAAAATGGCTACCCACCGAATGGAGGAGGTGGCGGACTCGGTTGTAAGCCCTGTGTCTATCAGAATGAGCCACTCTGATGCCGCTGACATATGCATTTAGTTGCCTCGGGAATGAAAATCTCGAATTTGACCACGACAGGACTTCGTGGGGCCGCATTCGCGATATCGCAGTGCACGCGGTTCTCGGGTGCACCGGGCGAGGGAAACTGCACGAACTCGGAATTCCAGATTAAAAACGTGCTTATTGACGGGCTGAGGGGCACCAGCGAGTCGACACGATTGGCGAGCATGCAGTGCAGTGCAGTTGCACCATGTACCAACATTACTATTGTTGACAGCGCCCTGCACCTCAATAATGGCACCGTCGCAAAAGAGTATCTGTGTGGGAACGTCCGTAACCCAGAGGGTTTCAGCTGCACCGGGTCACCGTGTGTGGGTGGAAGCGCCACTGGAGAGTGCTAGAGGGGTTTTGGAGGCTCACGTACAGTAGTTGGTTGGTTGGTTGATGTCATTTGCCCTGAATTGAACGAAGTGAGAGGAAGGGAAACTGATACACGTGGCTTTTCGCTGTGTATTGCGCTACGACCTCCAGACGAATGTCTATGACCTTAAGATAAACTACCGTTTTTGCACGGTCTAGGTTGGACTTTGGGCAAATGAATTAAATAATTAGATCCTAACTCTATAAGCGGCTGGACTTGATAAGTGTGGGCCTAGAATCTCAGCAGCGATGATACCCAGTGGCCAACGCTGCTGGACATTCAGGTTCGTTCAAATTTTATTATCGAAGAACCGATGAAACGTAGAGATGACACTGGGGATGAGCTTCAATGATCATTTATATTCATTTAGATATTATATATGATCTTTGCACCACCAAAAGAGATGGCCATTACCTCTATAGTCTTACCTTAATGACGGTCATACTTCCCCTCGCATCTTTTAGATGACGCTTACTGATACTACCCAAACCAGAGTCTTAGACCGTCACCCAACATTAAAAACTACAGAATTGAATTCACCAGAGTCCATGTTCATTTATTGACTAGCTCTGGTTCCGTTCGGAAAGAACCATCTGAAACAATCATGCTCAATCTTCGGCTAAAATTATACGACTTCCCTCCGTGACTTCGCATCTAAGATTGGTGTTTCTCTCGCCTAGGATGTTGCCTGACCCTTTAGTTGAATTGTGAAATGAATTTCCACAACTCTCCAGGAGTCCATGATGAGCTGGAGCTGCCATCGTCGGGCAGGGGCACATGATCACCGTCAAATGGAATCCACCAGACAGGATGCCCTGATGAGCAGCCTGAATACACGGTTTTGATGTGTGTCCCACTACCAGTAGCGGGCTCTGGAGGGCTTTGTGTGGTGCATTTATTATTCTGCACAAATGTATCTCGAATGCCACGACCGAGGCCAATGTTGAGCACCGAATCGTGGACCCCATGCTGGGCATAGTAAGCTACTGGCTGAGTTCCTGGACTGCATCCGCTGAGATTAGCCCCAGACATCACAGCAACTCCGCGGAAAACATTTGGTCGGGCACACGCAAGTGCATATGACATGGATCCGCCATAACTCCATCCCATGGAGTAGACTTGGTTCTTATCAACGCAGAGATTATTTTCAATGTTTGCAACCATTTGATCATTGAATGTGATATCTTGACCGCCTGTGTTCGCCCAACCGTTGTCAATTCCTTGTGGGGCGACGAAAATGGCAGAGTTACTAGCGAGAGCCTGTACTCCGTAATAGGATCCCCCTGAAACGGCTTGCATGTCGCCTCCAAGCCAGTGGTAGCCGAAGATGAGCCTATAGGGCTTGCTCGGGTCATAGCCCGAGGGAAGAGTGAGGATGTACTGTCGCTGTTGGCCATTCACAGTGGTGGTATACGTGCCGCTGCTGAGCATTGGTTCCTTGCCGCATCCTGCGGACAGATTGGTTGGGAGACTCGTCGTGGTAGCAGTCTTTGTTGTCGTTTCCGAAGATCTGGTAACAGTGGTCGTCAAGGTGGTACTTGGCGTGCAATTTCCAGGCAGACACTGGGAATACCATGCATTTTGAGAGCTGCAGCACGCCCCTGCGACGCATTGGGTTGCCCCAGTCCAGCCAGTGCCACCACCTATAGATGTAGATATAAGGGGTTATGCTCAAGTAGTTAGTTAGAACTGAGATCACTCACATTGGCCATAAAGGGTTTGTTGAGCCAGCACGGGGCTGGCCATGAAAAGGATCACCCAATTGTTTCCCGTGAGCTTCATCGTACTATCATAGAATAGTCTGACTTCCTCTTCTGTAAATGGCAATAAGTGATAATTGGAAGGTATGAAGCGTCATGAGTTATATGAGTTTCCATCAGATCTTATGACGATTCTTTTATAATTCAATTTCTCTGAACTCCTCAGGCCAAGCAATCAGAATGACGGCTAAATGGACTTTCTGGAGATGCTTCTGGCTCCTCCATCTGCGGAATTCACAGTAGTTTACAGGGTCTATTCTCTATCGGCTGAATACGTGTTCCTGTCCGGAAGATACTACCCGGAATTCCGGCGGGGGATACAATCGGACTAGGGACCACCCCACTCAATTCACTTCGTGGAAGTTGTTTGAAAACTTAGAACATGGATCGGCGCCTCCTCTTCTTGTTCGGCAATATATACGTTGACCGAACTGCCGCGTCAAATCTTTCTGCAGCTGTGGTCAGTCAGCTAGCCCAATCCGCAACACGGGCCAGACGCCACAGGGTAAAGTGGGGTTTTAAGTCAGTGCAAGGTGACGAAGACCAGCTCCAACAAGGGCGAAAATCATGATTGGCTAGCCACCGCCGGGGTTTTACTTCGTCACACCAAGTAAATCCTCGGTCTGATGTGCCAAATTCCCGTGTTGACAAAGACATGAATTTACTCAATATAGACAAAGGCATCAGCTCTGAAAGAAGTGAACGTCAGATGGACTTGTAATTAAAAGCGAGTTGGCAATGATATTGTTATCGATAGCGTGACATCCGAGTTAGTGGCTGCTCCGAACCAAACGGTTCATCCTTAGCACTGTCCTTTTGTATCGGTATATTGAAGTTTGATAAGTAGATATACTTAAGCCATATTTATAAGCCAGAGTCCAGATAACGTTTGACTTAGGGTAGAGAATTTAGCGTACCGGTTTTAGAAGCCATTTCGTCTTGACTCGCATATCCGATTTCAGACCAATCTGGAAGGGAGTCGAAGTTCCTCGAGCCGTAGATTCCAATTTTGTCGGCGGTTGATGGAATGGAAGATGTGTCTATCGTTGTAGACTCTACTGTATAACTATTGACCGCCGTCTCTTTGGACTAGGGGGTTGCTTAGCCACTAGTTGGCCCTTAAATTAAGTCAAAGAACCGCGCAATCGAAAACGAAACTGCCATTGATGCGAACGAAGATTGGAGTGATACCAGGCTAGATCTAGCTTTTTTTAGCCGCATTTCTGTTGAACTTCCTGCCAGTCATAGTTTCGAATGACTGAGAAACTCAAGTTAGACGTTAATTCAACTGGATGGGAGCCGCCCCTGTTCATCAAAGTATGTCTCAAAAAAGGAACTTGTTTAGAAATGAGTTTAGCCATGCTTTGATATGTTTTTCGGCAGACTAAATTCTTCATGGCCTTTTTACCTTTCATCCAGAAGGAATTGATGCTCATTATGGTTCTCAGTTGACTTCTTCTTGAGGCGTAATTCGGCAGGAAACTAACCTATATTGGCCGGAAGAGAATCATCCACCGGAATATTACCTACGTGAAAGGGTTATTGACATGATGTCCATATAAATTTCACCAAGTTACCAATATCTAGACTGTAAAATCTTGTTATATCCGGAGTTGTGGAGCTAAATCTTAAGTTCAGGCCTTGGGTCACGCACGGGATGTCCGCACGGGCTAGTATTGAATGAATCAATGAGCATGATATTCATGATATTTAAAAACCTACCCGGGAGATTGACTTTGCGAGCGTCTCTGCTTTAGCGAACGCTGTGCGGAGAACCCTGAATGCCAAGAACGCAGAATGCAACGGTCATCGTTTTGCGCTCTTCGCCAAACTTGTCAGCTGCACCCACGAGTTAGGGGTCTTGGGGGCCGAGCATTTTACCTGCTCTTCATAATTTATTACTGAATGATTTGGCTAAATGAATACGTGAGAGAGCGCTGAGGGTACATGTCATGTGGTATTCTATAAAATGGCGCGGTCGGGTCTCTTCCCATTGTGAATAGATGGTCAAAATCGATCTCTTACCCATAGCCTGAATTCTTAGCCTAATAACAGTAATTAGAGACTGTAGAGTCTAAATATGGCATTCGACCGGACAGAAGTATTGGATGTGAGGTTCTATTCCCACTTGGAATGCTTAAACTGGGCGGAAAGTATTTGGTATCAACTTTCCCGGCCATTCCACACTCATCTTGCTGGATACACCACCACACAAGCTCAACGAGAAAAGAAACTCTATTCCAATGAATAGAGTACCAAGTTCATATGCTAGATCCTCAACTCGCACTGCAATTGGCCCCACATAGCAGCTGGTGGACATAGATGTGACGATGCCGCCAACTAACGACAGCCAACAAGTGGCAGTGCCTGGCCGCCGTATGTACACCGCCCCCCAATACCGTAATACCATGTAATGACCATCATTTACCATATAGTTGTACAGAACGCCATTTATTACCCGCTGTATAATACATTCATACAATCCTTACGTAACTGCTGGGTCGTAACATCCCAAATTAGAATAGTAGTATACTTATCACCAATCTCAACTGTCAAATCGAGATTCATCGCCATTGTCCTCATAAGCTTCAGCACTTGTCAGCGCTTATCAATCTACGAACCATTTTGCATAATGTCGCAAATTCCAGAGGTCCCTCGCCGCGTTTACGCCCGCATGCCCCAGAAATGGCAAGACGCAATTGATGAAAAACGGGCCGAGTCCAGGAGAGTGAGCTCGAGCATTGCAACAAATTCAAAAGTGCGATCAGTCTCGGATTTCTTGGAGGAAAAAGTCCGTGCCCACCAATGCGAGCTCGCTTTCTTTCAAAGTGTCCATGAAGGAATCCACCGGGCCTACGATTCTCACTTACTCTCGCCAGAGGAGTTCCGGGACGCGGTAAGCCCATTCTTGTCGAGCGCCAAACAAGTCTCCGCGGAGCTTGGAACAATTTCCAGACAGAGAAAGATCTTGGAAGAGGACTTAGAGGAATCTGTCAATGTGAAGCGCCGACGACATGGAGAACCAAGTCGCGAGATGCTAGAAAGGGCATATACCTCTAGCATTCTTGAACGAGTCATGGCAGCCCGAGCTAAGCACCAAAAGGACAAGAGTTTCAACCCGCGAAAGTTCAAAAAAGCTGTGAATGACTATTACGGCATTCATCCCGACAATGGGATTGACCCTGGGGCTGGCTTTTGCCATATACTAGGGGTCTTCAATGCCGAGGATATCAAAGCCGCCCACATCGTGCCAAAAAGCCTAAATGGAGATGAGATGGCGCATCTATTCGGGGTGGAAGAGCTTGTTGCTGAAGACCCTCGGAACGGTAAGATAAATGCTCCTTTCTCCCTTACTTGATGGTAGCTAATGATGTTCTAGCTGTGAGCCTACATAGGGCACTTGAGCAAGGTCTAGATAGCGGAAAGATTGTGATCTTACCGATATTCGAAGATAACGCCGAGCACTTACCTTCGAGGTGGAAGTGTATGCTGACGGATGTTAACTGTGGGAAGGAAACCCTACTTCGATATGGAGGCCAAGAAACAAAGTGGCAGGTTAGTTACCCACGATTTAACTTTACTAAGTGCGGACGGGCTTCTAATATCTCCTATAGGATATTGACGGCAAGGAGCTTAGATTCCTAAACGATAACCGCCCTGCCAGACGATACTTATACTTTCACTTTATCATGACCTACATTTTCCGGAAAAAAGAAAACACCTCAGGAAGCATCATGTTTACCGAGAAAGTAGAGCAAGAAAACCCTTTTTGGCCAAGCCCGGGTGCCTACTTGAGAAAGTCGACCCTAATGACATTAGCAAGAAACATTTCAGGCTTCGAGCCCCCCCCCTCCCTTATTCAAGATACAACTTTCGACAATCGGGAGGAATCTTCCGGGGTCTTCGAGTGCAATCCTGTAATACTGACTGCGCAGGAGATCATTGATGCAATGTCAACTAGCATAAAGGCGGCTCGAATCGAAGAGAATGAGGGGGATGAAGGGGATGAAGGGGATGATGCTGGCAATAGCGACGAAAGTTATGACCAACTTGTGTACGAAAGCTGCTCTGAGTATTTATAAGAAACAAGAGAAGATTGAAGTTTAGTTATCGCAAGCGTTCCGTGCCGTTTTTCAGGCCTCAACTTGCTTCCTACAATAGATCATCATGAGATCGGCTCCGTTAGTGGTGATATTCACGAGCTAATTATATTAAGTTCTGTGTGCTATCGACATCATTATTTATATAAAGATATCTTACGGGTGACAGGATGAAAAGGAAGGACCTTGGATCGCGGCGACTTTCTTTAAAGCAAACTAGAGCGAGAGAACGGATTTCTTTCTCAGCATTTCCCCGGGTGCTCATAGTCCGAGTGCCTCGCGTCTGCTCTTGCTTGTGAGATCCAAGAACGGTGCCTCGCCTAGCGAGGCGACTCGGTCCCCTGCTCGAGCATCGGCGTAGTCGTAGGTGGCGCAATGCCACATGCTACGGTTATCCCAGATGGCCATGTCGTTCTTGCGCCACTTGAATCGCACCTGGGCGTCGTGATTCTGGGTCACAAGGTTGAAAAGGTAGCTAAGAAGCATATCGGACTCGTCCTTGGTCACGCCGTTGATACGCTTGGTGAAGCCCTTGTTGACGTAGACAGACTTCCAACCCGTTACAGCTGTAAAGTGTCAGTCGATTGAAACTATGTAGGGCAGCCCGAGGAGGAGACGACTACTAACGATTTGTCCGGATCACGGGGTGAATGGCTTGAAGGCTCTCGCCATTGTTCAGCGGTGAACCTCGAATGTCCTTTCGGATTGGGTTGCCGAGACGTCTTGCCTCATCATGGAAGAAGCTCGCATCGTGTGTAGCTGTCAGACCCTCGAGGAACTTTTGCATGCTGGGGGATAAGCGATCATAAATTTCATATCCAGATGCCCAGAGCTATTGACTGTTAGTTAGACTTCAAATAAAGGTGTCTTGACAGGCGATCAGTGGTCCACCTTCATGCCCAGGAGCTGGGCATATCAGGGGACTACGTACAGTGTCGCCTCCCGTTTCAGGGAGTGTGTGGATTTTTAGCATTGCATAGTCTGAGGGGACTGGTTCGAACGAGATATCCGTATGCCAACCAGCACTGGCAAAACGGCTAACGTCACTGAGCTGATGAGTGAGGCCACCACCTTTCTTCTGCTTCTCACTGCTAATAACGCTGATCTGGTCACCAAGCTCACTGCCCTCCTCTGTAAGCGGGTGGACATGTAGGCCTGACGACTCGGGCTACGTAAGAGAAATCAGCGGGTTTGTTTCTAAACAGAACAACTGTACTTGGAGAAGGGCTTCTCACGCATCCAGCAACTTCTGTCAACCGGAGACAGAATTGTTTCATCTGTTCGGGGGTGACAACCTGGTCACGAAGGAAGACAACTCCACGCTGTGAAACTATTTGCAGAATGAGTTAATGCGGCCAGGATTACGGAGTGTGGAATGCTAACTGATGCTGGCGAGATCCTTGATCATGGCGTCATCTGCCGAGAGCAGTTCAGTCACCTGGAGACCTACATACTCGCGACCGATAACTGGTGTGATGTCTGCATAGGTGAACTTTTCCAGCAATCCAGAATACACCAGCGGCTCGAGGCACCGGGTCTTCGCTGCGGTGTTTCCGCCCACAATGTTCGGCCCGGCGGTGCTGATCGAGATGCTCTCTGCGGAAGGCATGGTATGATGTACGAAAAGTTGAAGACGATGGTATGATAGGAGAGCTGCTGTATTGTGATTGACACTTTTCCCGTCCCTGTCGTCTAGGTGCTGACTTTCCAATTTATCAACAAAGCCGATATCTCTCCAATTCAACTAATACAGGTCAATCCGGATGGGAGGTGCCGATCATGGGGATGCTACCCATGTCCCCGCGTTCCTGTCTACCACTCTGCCGAAGTCCTTGGCAGGGCTATTTGCCTTGTGCCGGAGAAATTCTCGGAGTTGAAATCGGAGCGTTCGGTTGGAATGGATAAATGAACCTGTGACGATTGTCCAATCGTAACAATAGCTCGCCTGGGCCCGAGCGTCACGGTGGACCACGTGCCATTATAGGCATTGGGAATAGAAATCTCGGCCAATAGAATCACAGGCAGCGAAGACCACGGCGAACTTTCGGATTGGTTTGGCAAGAAAAAGAGGCACAACCACCTAGTTACCTCAGAAGATCTCTGGGGCCCCGGATTTCCCTGGGGTGATGGATGAACATGGGGAGAACTGAGTATCAGTGGAGTCCAAAAGGCGGCAAGTGGATGCACGCTCTCTCAGCTCCCCACTATTGTGCACTCCCATTAATGGTGCGAAATCCCCCAGGCTTAAGGTAAGATTGGCTTGGTTAAGCAATATACCAGCGTCCGAGAGAATCAAATCTGTCTCTTTACTCAGTCATAAGGACCGTGTATCCTTGCTCTTTTCTGCCGCTCAAAGCCTCTCCTAAGCGTGGCAACAGAGGCATGGAGCAGCCAAATATCACTACCAACGTCGATATGGACAAGGCGACCATCGCGCACGTCTCAGACGTCTCGCACATTTCACCCGTCTCAAAGGCACAAGTCGGTCGAGAGAGGCTCTTTGATCGCCTCCCACCGCATGAGTCGTACGAGGGCCGCCATCGGTGGGATCCCGACATGACATGGACCGCCGATGAAGAGCGGAAAGTGGTCCGGAAAACGGATTTTTATCTGCTCTCCTGCCTATGTATCATGGTAAGATGTTCATTGTCGCTACTTTGACACTTTCCTTCCCTATTGCCGCCAATGGCAAATATGCAGCGCCAAGTTACTCACGGTTTTGGGGAATCTAGTTCTTCGGTCTCCAGCTAGACCGAGGCAACCTGTCTAATGCTCTCGCCGATGATCTGCTTCAGGACTTGGAACTCACCACCAACGACTATAACAATGTAGGAGAGCCATTTCCCCCCGCTGGAACGAGGTTTTAATCTCCGCAAAATAGGGTACCACGATTCAGCTCGTCTGTTTCCTTGCAGCTGAGTTCCCCGTCCAGATGATTACGAAGAGGCTTGGGTTCAAAAATGTCTTGCCCACAATGATGTTTCTTTGGGGTGCCGTTTGTACGTTCTATTCCTTTCAAAACTCATGAAACGAGAAGGTATGGTGCTAACGCTCGAGTAACAGCCTGGGGCCAGGCATGGATCACGAATCGCGCCAGCTTCTACGTTACCCGCGCGCTCATTGGCCTCTTCGAGGGCGGATTTATTCCAGGTACAGGCAACGGCTGACATGGCTTTGAAAGAGTCATGCTAATAAAAGGTGGTTTTGTAGGTGTGATCTTGTTCTCAACCTACTTTTACACGTCCAAAGAGCTCTCAACCCGGCTGGCCGTCTTCTGGTCTACGCTGAATGTCGCTCGTGTCATCTCGGCGCTACTCGCGGCGGGGATCCTCAAGATGAGGGGCATCGGGGGCCATACGGGGTGGTTTTGGCTCTTCCTTTTGGAAGGCCTTCTCACCTGCGTGATTGCACTGGTGGTGAGTCTTGTTTTGCCAGTGACATTATGTCAAGGCTACATGTCGCTCAGAAAATGCACTGTAGGCCTTTCTATGGCTTCCTGCCAGCCCAACGGAGACCAGGAGTGTTATCTGTCGTAACCCCTGGTACACGGAGCGAGAAGAGGCCATTATGGTCAACGTAAGTCCCTCGTCACATCACTCCACCCATTCCAGGACTTTCATCATGAATACCTCTCTGACGGTATTTTCGCTTAGCGTATCCTTCGTGATGACCCAGCCAAGGGGCTGACGGCCCTCAAAGAGCCGGTCCGCTGGAGCAACATCAAGGAGGCCTGGATGGATAGGTCCATGTGGGGGCTCTACTTTATCGGCCTAGTCGCCTATATTCCTGCGACACCTGTCCAAGGCTACCTTACCCTCACGTTAAAGCGCATTGGCTTCACAACATTCAATGCCAACATGCTGACCGTCCCGTCGGCAGTTCTGCAGATCTTTACAATGCTCGCCATATCCTTCAGCAGCAACTATTTCAACGATCGGGCTTTTCATGTCGTCTTTGGAGATTTTTGGGTCATGCCCCTCCTCGTTGGTCTTCTCACGCTGCCTAACGGCGGCCGGGACTGGTCTCGCTTCACACTCGTGACACTAATATCTGGTTGTAAGTTTGTTTCTGAATTCCAGCGCTACTACTAGGGGATCTACCGCCGTGATTTGAAGGCCCAAATACCAGTTGACTGACAAAACAAAACCAGATCCGTACTTTCACCCAATAGTATCTTCGTGGATCTCTGAGAACAGCTTTGATGTCAAGAAGAGGGCCATCACGGCCGCTACTTACAATGTGATTGTACAGGTCGGCTCCCTCATCGGCTCCCAGATCTACCGGGCCGATGATGCGCCGTACTACCATCGCGGCAACTCTGTGCTACTAGCAATCTGTGTCTTCACTATTGTTGTCGTTATCATTCAGCGTGAGCTTTTGCGCCACCTGAACCGGAAGAAGGATATGATGTGGAGGTCCATGACAGTGGAGCAGCAGGCGGCGTACCAGAACGACATTCCAGCTCGGGAGAATGATGGAAATAAGCGGCTAGACTTTCGCTTTTCATACTAGCGTGAGAGTAAAGACCATGGAGGATATTGCAACGAGGATGAAACTGACATTGCGACTGTCCTAGAGGAATGGGGTCAGTCGATCCGGGGCCTTAGTGAAAGATCTGAACTCGGCAACTGGGGATAACTCCTTGGAGATAGCGGGTCGGCATGGGAGTTTATCACAGCAGGCCTCTTTATATCTCTTTGCGCAAGGAGAATACTTGAATTCATTAGCCATGACTTCGGCGTTGTATAATGGCCCGCATTCCTGCCAGTGGTATCTAAGGCATTTCTGGTACCTAAAGTATCACCCTTTAAATTTATGCCCATTTAATACTTATTGGGGCGTGCGACTCCTGGACCTTAAGCTTTCTATTTGCATTAAAGGGCTGTGATGAATCGCAACCACCCATCGTGGAAACTCCTCCAGCTTTGAACTAGGCTAAACCCTATTTGTGCTAGCACTCCCAAATCGCGACATCACTCCTACTCTCCAATAATCTTGCCCTTCCCCGCATCAGCTAGAAGGATAATGCCACAATCCACGAGAAAAATAGGTAAATGGGCCTGCGATGCATGCAAGCTCCGCAAGGTCAAGTGCTCGAGTGAGTCGCCATGTTCAGGCTGTGTGACTGCTGGCATCTTGTGTACCTTCAACAAGCGTCCGTTAGTGCGAGGCCCAAAAGGCTTACGTGCTCAAACGATCCGGCGGATCACTGCGACTCAACAGCAGCAACAGCAGCAGCAGCAGCAGGAGCAGCAGGAGCAGCAGTTTTATGGCTGGGGTAGTAACTCAGGAAGTCCTGGTGAGAGAAGGACGGGTCAGACACCTCCAGCCATGCCGTCGAGTACACCGTCGCCATCCAATGATACCTACCAGGTCACTACCCCTGATTCGACTACCCTCCCTTCGATAAGTCATAATATGTGAGTGAAATTCTCTCATAAACCCCTGGAAATTCGTGGTGTGGTGTAGAATCCAAGAAAAATGGTCGAGTCTTGTTAACCATCCATGCAGCGACGAGCCCCACCGGACATCGACATCCTCGATGGTCCTGCGGCTTTGCGTCTATCGACTGCGCTTATTTCCAGTATGGCCCATTGTTGACGTGGAAGAAGTCATGGGAAACATTCACCGCGATCCCGACAACATGGCCGCCTATGCCCTGGCGAATGCCATAGGAGCCGCAACCATCGCCCAACTCAAGCTAGATAGCCCTGAGAACGGGGACATGGCAACGGCAGCTTCGATGGAAGCCGAGTGCCAACGGGCTATTGAGCTGCTACGGAAAGACGGGGGAGATTCCATTATGGATATTAATGCCTTGCGCGTGTCTTTCTTTTTACATGTCTACCATGAGAACCGTTCGCCGGGGGGATCGAGATCCTTGCTTTACCTCCGTGAGGCCATAACCATTGCCCAAATAATGGGCTTGCACCGAGAGGCGACTTACTCTTCTTTGTCGGCCCGCGAACAGCAAATGAGGCAGCGGATATTGTCCCTGCTGTTTATCACCGAAAGGTAAGGTCGATACACCTTTCTCTCTCCGAACTTGGCCATTGCACGAGGTGTTTGAGTATCTGGCCAAGTTCGCTCAATTACCTGGCTTTTACGCGTCAGCTTTTCTGACTGATATTCCTATGCTTAGAGGGGTGGCGATGCTTCATAAATTACCCGTCATCCTGCGGTACAATGCCCGCTTCATCAACCTTGACGAAGCCGACGACGAATCTCATGTCCTACCTGCTTTCAAGAAGCTCATGAGTCTCTTCTTAATGTTCGACCAGTCTGGCGCTTTTGATATGCTGCATAATTCCGACGAGATTCAGCTTCCCCCATACGAAGGCATGCCCGCCCTGAACCGTAACAGCTTCAGTCTACTCCAATGTCAGCTGCGAGAGGCTTCAATTCAACCCAGGGAGACAAATGTCGTCCAAATGGCGGATATCTGCGTCACAACCCAGTGGATGCAGGCCATCTTATGGAGGGCGTCGATGAGTCGCAGATCGACTCTTGACTCGCCACAGCAGCAGACAACCTCACTCTCGCATCCAATCCAAATTGCCAAGGAGTTTCTCGAGACCATGTCTCACCTTCCTAGCTCTGCGATAGAGGCCCACGGACCCGCCATGGTAAGCATGAAAAAAGCCCATCAGAGCAACCTGCCTCAATATCACAGGACTAACTGCGAGGACCACGCATGTGTTTCGTTTCTATAGGAGTACAAGATCTATGAGATTGCGAGGGCCGTGGTCGACTCAATTACAACAGAATTCAATGGCCAGCCAATCTCACTCGACATCCCCAGGGCAATACTCCTCCGACTACAGAGCAAGCTGGCCTCATGCCGTGGAGGTAATAAGATTCTCCTACCGCTGCTGCATGCTCGGATATCAGAGGCCCTACTTCGTCCTAGTCCGCGCGACTACAAAATTTCCGATTTTGGACCCTCGTCGAAGCCACTATCACGGGATACCATGCCTTATTCAAGTCAACAGCCCCAAATCTTGCCTCTACCAAGTTCGCCGCCCTTAGGATACGCGGAGGTTTACGAGGAGCAGGGGAACTTAGAAGGACGAGAGCTCCCACAAGATCCAACCGACAATGTCTCGACATTAAGAGTAGTGACTTGGGACCACAACATCCCCGACATACTATTTTCCTCTGATCAATATCCATTCACTCAGGCCCAGGTATTTCAAGGATCATTTGACAACATTGACTCCACGGGGACTATTGAATTCCTTCTTAACAATAATACAATGTTGGATTCTGGCGAGAGCTGGGAATCGCAGTTCTGTGGCGCGGCAGCGGGGTAGCGAGGATTCTGGTGGCATAAATGTATTGATATAACAACTCCCACTTTTGGCTGGATTTCTAAAATACGAAGCTGTGTAACATATTTCTGGATTTCCGGTTCTGAGGTAGTTAGAAAATATGGCGTGTCTACTCTGTAACCAACATGGCAATGGCTTCAAAGGGCTCCAGCTGTACCTGGGCCCCCTGAAGTGCCTCTCGAGATCGGCCAGTTGTTGTCATAATTACCTCTTGAACAGAAGCTGGGACCCCGACCCATTTAGCCGTTTCAGCTGAAAAATTGCATACCACCAAGACCCGACCCTCGGGCGCTGTCCGTGAGTACGCAAAGATCTTATCATTATTCTCGTCTACGAGATCGAAACGCCCGTACACCACAATGTCCTTATACCTCTTTCTCGTCTCCAGGACCGATCGCCAGCAGTTGAAGACCGAGCTGGGGTCATCAAGCTGAGCAGCAGCATTGATGATGGAGTAGTTGGGGTTCACTGCCATCCAGGGCTTCTCTGCGGAGGTAAATCCAGCATGCTTGCTCGAATCCCACTGCACGGGGGTGCGCGCATTATCGCGAGACTTTTTCTGATATTCCTGTCGGAACATTTTTCTCGTTTCGTCGTCAGCATCTTGGCCTTTGAGTCTATTTGATGAGTCAGAAGCTATTCCAATACAACTGGCATCCTGGTCACCGAATATGTTGATTCAGGCACGAACCTCCAATGATTCAAGCAGTCGATGTCCTGGTATTCCTCCATTGGCCAGGCTGCGGGCATATTGTGCATG
Source organism: Penicillium brasilianum (assembly GCA_001048715.1). NCBI lineage: Eukaryota > Fungi > Ascomycota > Eurotiomycetes > Eurotiales > Aspergillaceae > Penicillium > Penicillium brasilianum. The sequence continues at coordinate 1,574,933 of CDHK01000007.1, read as the reverse complement.
CCGAGCTCCTGCCCCTGGTAGACGAAAGGAGTGCCAGCCTGTAATGCGAGAAAGACTGCAATCATTTTGGCACTCTGAATGCGATGTTCGGGGCTGTCATTGGCGAAGCGGCTCACAGCCCGTGGCTGGTCGTGATTTTCCATGTACAAGGCGTTCCAGCCATTGTTCTGGTACATGAATTGCTGCCACTTGTTGACCGTTCTCTTGAGATCTGGTAGAGACCATTGGCCAGGGAAGAACTTGCCCTCTGCCCCGTGGTCAATGTCCATCCTGATATTAATTAGCACTTTTAGATTGTCACAAAACGAATCTGGGCAAGGCGGCGTTCGCTTGTCGGCGGCACTGTGGAAGTGATTATGGATTGACAGCACTTACAATTCAAAATGGAAAATCATATTGAACTCGCCTCGGTCTTCCTGGACACTCTTGATGATTTCCTTCGTATCGTGCACGCATGGCATCTCACCTACGCTGAAGGCATCATACTCTTGGAGAATGCTTCCCAACTCCTGCAGGTACTCGTGGAGTCGAGGCCCAGCGGCATAAAACTCAGACCCCGGGAAGAAATCGCTGGATGAGTCAGGAAACTCTGTGCCCTTACTCACAAAGTTGATGACATCGAAACGAAATCCATCAATCCCGCGGTCGAGCCAGAACCGCATCGTCTCATGCACCTCATTGCGAACTGCAGGGTTCTCCCAATTCAAGTCCGGCTGTTCCTTGCCGTAGAGGTGGAGATAATATTCTCCGGTGCATTCATCCCATTCCCACGTGCTCCCTAAGTACGACGGTTAAGCTTAAGCCACTTCTCTTCTCTTCTCTTCATGACCTGTAAAACCTTGAGGATAACATTCGACGTACCTTGGAAGTGACTCTGCCAATTGTTTGGTGGCTGTCGGTTGCCCTGAGTATCAAAATGGGCAGGCTTCCAGATGTACCAATCACGATATTTGTTCTTGCGAGAACTCCGTGACTGTTTGAACCATTCATGCTGGTCACTGGTATGGTTCATGACGAGATCCATGATGAGTTTCATGCCTCGTTCGTGGAGTCTGTCCCGCAACACATCTACATCCTCAATAGAACCATACCGCGGATCAATCACGCGGTAATTACTGATGTCGTAGCCCTAGTGGTGAAGGATTTGCATTAGTCCGGTCAGTAAAATAGAGAACTAGTACCTTGCTCCGCGATTTTTGTTGCGTCCAACGAAGGTATATGAAACTAACCATGTCAACTTGAGGGCTCTCAAAGATGGGTGACAACCAGACGACATCAATGCCAAGCTTCTTCAGATAATCGACTTTAGAAATGACACCCTTCAGATCTCCAGTGCCCGACCCCGTCGAGTCCTTGAACGACGCAGGCCATATCTGGTATACGGAAGCCTCCTTCCAGCTCGCCCGTCTTGCCTCGTTCAGGAGATCTTGGACTTGATGTGGTGACATGTTTTCTAACGCAGGGTTGATCAAAGCAACATCAAATGAGTCTTGTCTTTGGTAGTGTGCAAACACGAACTTGACGGTCTTAAACAGGCGTGGTTGTTACGGGAGAGGGGGGCAAACTAGGATCCCCTCTAAGGAGCTAGTCCTCGAAAATGACACATATTATCAGCAGTCGACCGATGTTTTCTCCGACCCATCTTTAGGCGGGCATCAACCTGGTGGGCTGCGGTGCATACAAAATTGCTCGGTTAATGCAGAGTACTCCATTCTGTCCGAGAATTTCTCCGGTCGGAGCCTCACCCCAGAATCTTGAGGTTTGCAGAATGTACGGAGTACAATACAAAAATAAATCATATGTGGGGTACAGGTGAGGTAGACTCCGCCAATAGCCGGGGCCTGCACTCCTTGCATCTCACGTGAGACTCCGTGGTATACATCTGGGTTGCAATCGCCGATGGTTTCAATCGCCGATCAAATGGTCTCCGAAGGCGCGACTGATCACCCGCGCAAGGAAATATTACACCATGGAGATGAGAGGGGTTCAGGAATGTGGCCGGTGGCTGAAACTCCTCTTCGATACTTCAACCGGTTGCGAGAGTTGAGAAAGGGACATATTGCAACTACTCGCGGATACCCATCACCATGCCGCTGAAGAACGCCATCTCCGGCCGTCTACTGGCACGTTTAGAAAGCTCCTACTGGACAAGTTGTGTTCAGCATACAAGGAATTCTTGTCGGCTACCCCGACCAATGAACCTGGGAGGGACCAGGCGCTATTCGCATCACGTCGGCAATAATCCTAAGCCCAGCAGGTCGTGGGCTTCCCTTGCAAGCAGAAGTGCCATAGTCGTTGGAATCGCTGCCGGGTCTCTCCAATTATTGAGCGAGGATTCGAACGACAAACCCTACAGCAAGGTCAAGAAGGCCAAGGTCAAAACTTTTCGCCTGGCTGAGGTGAAGCAGCACAACGGATCATCCAAGAATCCCTGGGTTATCCGGGGAACCTCGGTGTACGACATTACGGACTGGGTCCGGGCTCATCCCGGGGGTGAAGTGATTTTAACCGCCGCGGGAGGCAGTCTGGAACCCTACTGGGACATCTTCACAATTCATAAACGGGCAGACGTCTACGAAATCCTGGAGCAGTATAAGATTGGCGAGATTGACGATGTTGATTTGAAGGATGGCCGGGTACCCCAGGACGCCATCGTTGACCCTTTCAAATATGACCCGGAACGGGATGAGCGACTCGTGACACTGACACCATGTCCAAGAAATGCAGAGACGCCAGAGGTAGGCCTCAGAGAATTCATTACCCCGAACGAGCTGTTCTACGTCCGAAACCATTTCTGGGTTCCCACCGTGGACGGACCAGAACATAAGATCATCGTCGAGCTCCCGGATGGGAGCGAGAGGACATACAATGTCAAGGAGCTCAAGGAGAGGTTCCAGAGACACAAGGTCACAACTACACTGCAGTGTGCCGGGAATCGCCGCAAATCCATGACAGACGGTGCAGGGCCAACAAACGGCCTACAGTGGAAGGCGGGTGCGATCTCGACTGCCGAGTGGGAGGGAGTCAAGCTTGTCGACGTCCTCGCCGATGCCGGTCTGGATATTGAGAATCTACCAGCCGATGCTCAACATGTCCACTTCTCGGCCATGGAGGCATACGGAGCGTCCATCCCTATCCGCAAGGCCATCGATCCTTGGGGGGATGTCTTATTAGCCTTTGACATGAACGGCGCCGAGCTGCCGCGAGATCACGGCTACCCGGTCCGCGTCATTGTTCCGGGCACGGTAGCAGCACGCAGTGTCAAGTGGCTATCCCAGATCACGATATCCGAGGACGAGTCTCCGACCCAGTGGCAGCAGCGCGACTACAAGAGCTTCTGCCCCAGCGACGTTAAGAATCCGGACTGGCAAAAAGCTCGATCGATACAGGAGATGCCTGTGACGTCGGCGTTTACACGCGTTGAACCAATTAGGGACAGCAAAGGCGAGGTGGAATCTATCTGCGCAGAGGGCTATGCCTACTCCGGTGGGGGACGCGAGATTATCCGTGTGGATGTCAGTGTAGACGAGGGCAGGACATGGCATGAGGCTGAGCTGTTGGATGATGAGGCTCAAGTGAGCGGAAGTAAGGCATGGTGCTGGAAGCGTTGGAGGTATAAGGGGCAGGTGGCCGATGATGGAAAGACTGTTGCTCGGGCTGTACTGGTGGTTAAGGCCACAGATGAGGCCTACAATACACAACCACACACTTACGATAGCATTTTTAATGCCAGAGGCAATCTGGCGACCGCATGGGATCATGCCAAGGTGTCGCTAGGGAGATGAGGGTGTTTGGGGCGATGGGGAAATGGGCCTTGTACAGCAACACGGAGCGGCCTCCAGTCTTCTCTGATCCATTGTTTTCCATTGAGAAATCCAAGCTTTGAGTCGTCCTTTATGTTGTCTCCAACCTCGACCCTCATATATTAGCATTAATAGCGTTATTTGAACCGCATTTCTGTTGGGATTTGTATGAAATTTTTGAGACTGTAGTACATGGAGAATCGAATTCAAGTCAGTAAACAGAACTGGATTATACTTTCTGAACGAAGCTATACGTTCGATCAAACCACATCTACCCTATCATCCAGCTTCATAGAGGGACATCTCCCAAAGGCAGCGTTAAGATTTAGATCTATCCCGCCTTTTCTTGTAGCCGACGAGGGCCTTTGCTAACTAATTTACATCGCCCATCTCTATTGACGGCGTATCCTGAGAATTTGTTTAAGGGACGGGTGGTGAGTCTAGACCTCGCCACCTCCACCCGTTGTGCAAATAATGGCGATTTTGATTAGAACCTCAGTATAGCCACAGTACAACAATTTTCCTATAATGTACTAGCGTGCTTCCGATCATGACTCATGACTATCAAGGTGGACAGTTAACCAATAATCCACGATGGTCACCCCGCTACTCCGAGAATTTCACCGGAGAGTGGGTTGGTCTCCACGTCGAACGGCTCTCAATCCCCGCGTCTGTCCGGCCCGACGTGTCTTTTTAACCAATCGTCTTGGCTCTTTCGAAGGTTCGTACGTACCCTCGTCCTCTTCCCCTTTTCTTTCCCTAATTCTTATCATCATTAAAAAGAAAAACTGCCGAGCTTCAATTTGCCAAGTGCTCGAATTTCTCTTCTAAAATCATCTCTTGCCCCAGCAGCAACTCTCGGACTGACATGGCGTGGTCGGAGCCAAGGAAGACGGGTATGCAATACCGCAGGCTGGGTAACTCGGGGCTCCATGTCTCAGTTCTCGGGCTCGGAGGATGGCTCACGTATGTTGTCTGTGGCGTGGTGTTGGCTGCGAATTGCAACTTTTCAAATTCAATATGCTAATTGGATCGTTACAGATTTGGAGGGCACGTTGAGAATGGTTTGTTTAAGTCTGGTCTCCCATGATGTGCCTGGTGGAATCTAACTTCAATAGAAAGAACCATTGCTTGCATGAAGCAGGCGTACGACTGCGGTATCAACTTTTTCGATACCGCTGAGAGGTGAGTTTGAGCCTGAAATCGATCTCAAGGCGAGAGAATTGATGGTCTACAGCTACGCGGATGGCCAGTCTGAGATTGTCATGGGCCAGGCCATCCAGAAGCTCGGGTGGAAGCGCAACGATATTGTCGTAAGCACGAAACTCAACTGGGGCGGTGCCAATGGGGAGGTGCTCGTCAACAACCACGGACTCTCCCGCAAGCACATCGTCGAGGGTCTCCGCTCATCCCTGAAGCGTCTGAACCTGGAATACGTCGATATCGTCTACGCCCACAGGCCCGACCGGCTAACTCCCATGGAGGAGACAGTCCGGGCCTTCAACCACGTCATTGAACGCGGCTGGGCGTTCTACTGGGGAACATCCGAGTGGTCGGCGGACGAAATTGCGGAGGCCTGTGGCATCGCCCGTGAGCTGCGCTTGATTCCCCCGGTGGTCGAGCAGCCACAGTACAATCTGCTGGCGCGAGAGAAAGTCGAGGGCGAATTTCAGCGCCTGTATAGCCGCTTCGGCCTCGGCCTGACCGTCTTCAGCCCTATCAAGATGGGCTTGCTCAGCGGCAAGTACAACGACTCGCCTGATCAACCTCCCCCAGGGTCGCGTTTCGCCGAAAGCAATGACAAATTTAGCAACATGGTGAGGGACTCGATGTATGGTAATGATGAATGGAAACGGTCAATTGCCAAGGTGATCAAGCTTAAGGTATGTGTTTGATGGGAGGGAGCATCTGGCTGCTTGCAGTAACAGGGCTGTGTCTCAGCCTTTCTCTCACCGCCGACGAGATTCTAGTTCTGGGTTCAGTAGTTCTTAGCAGGCTAACGTGTACTTTTTTCTTTAGCCTATTGCCGATCAACTCGGCGTCACTCAGTCGCAATTAGCACTGGCTTGGTGTCTCAAGAATGAGCACGTTTCTTCGGTTATCACTGGTGCATCGAACCCCCAACAGATCGTTGAGAACGTCAAATCACTGCAGGTTCTTGATGACCTGACGCCAGAGGTCATGGCAAAGATTGACGCTATTGTGGGCAAGATTGAGCTTGCTCCGGCGAGGCAAGACTGATCGGACTCGCCATCCCTCGAATTTCCAGAGGTATGAGAAACAGTAAGGCCAAAAATTATAAATATGTATACATAACATATTTCAGAGCTTCCTTTGAATCGCCATGTAACAGGCTCAGTGGTATGAAGCCGACGTCTCCAAGAAAGAATGATGAACTTTACCCGACAAGCATGCACCAAATTCTTGGAATGACGCTCAGATGGAGAGCTGTTTTTGTTCATATTTTTGGGTATTGTTGAGGTGTAGTTACGCTAGTTCTCTTGCCTTTGTGAACCAGAATCATCAAGTAACACAATGATAATCCATTCTAGCCCTGGGAATGGCGGAAAGGATATTTAGCTTTGCAGGGTAGAAGGCCTGTCAACTAGGTAAAAGAGCAACCCATCAATTCCAATTGTAACAGAGACAGTTTCTTGAAGAGTCTCAAACCCACTCCTCAAGCATAAATCATATACAGCTTCTACCATGCAAACAACAGGAAAACAAACAGATATCGTAGAATGGGGCCGATTCGATTTCTTTTGCATGGCCCCATTATTTTTGATTCTAGTTCAGTCCGATTTAGAATTTACACTCCATTCTGTTCAACCTTCCGGTAAGATACGGACTTCAGATTTTCACAGTTTCAAGAGTCGGTAGTGTCATGCAGAATATTGTAAAATGAGAGTATTTGGTATTAGATTGATGAGGTTGTGATGAGGTTTTCAAAATGGTAAATTCTCTACTGGGGTGCGATTGCGGGACTTCGCGTCTATTAAGATGGGCATTCAGATGATCGGGCCTAGGTCCCGAGGGAACACTATTCTAATACCAACCGAGGCGACTCGTCTATTTAATGTACACAGAGACTGAGAAGAGCGCTGCAACCTCCAAGTTTTGATTTGAACGACCCACTCCGTGCGTTCTCACGGTAACTGCTAAATTTTTTCGTGATCCTAGATCGATGAAGATTAAGATATCCAGTCCATACAATCCGAGAGCCTGGGGCAAGGTTTAGCCACCGATCGGCACGCTCACGCCGCTGAGCATCGCGTGGCAGCTAGATGATTTGAGCCACAACCTCACGACAAAGTGTGCCTTGGATTAACTGCGACTGTCAAGTTCAACCAAAGCAAGCAGGAGAGTTAGTATCAGAGCCTCGGGAAGTGACCATCTTGGAATCCACGTGCAGGATTCCGAAGTCGGGCCCTGTCAGCGGGCGAGTGCGGACAGAATTCGCGGGAATGCCTTTCACGAAGAAGAGAACAAGAAGAGTGCTTGAGATGTAACAGTCATGATACTTTCAAGGAGAATCAACCATTCCATTCTTCTCGAATGCAACCCTCCTCAAAGCGAACGCGCGTTTCGCCTCCCCTGGAAGCTCCCACGCCAAAGCCAAGCCTGCCCTCCCTCGGCCACCTTAGCCAAGCACCAACGCACGATATCTCATCGTCAATTGGGCAACTTGACGTGGCCAGACAATTCCGCTCTTGTGCTTGGCCTTGGCAGTCCCCGTTTCAGCCCCCTCCTGGCCAATAAAAACGAAATGCGATCGCTAGTTTGCCCCGGACAAGCAGAGATCACCCAGCGCCAAGCCTCCACGCGCTCCCATTCGCCCGGCGGGCGAAATCGTCAGCACTAGCGGTGGAATCTATGGACCCTTCAGCTTGGCCTGAGTCGGTGATCCCTGCGATAGGTCGGGTGCGCGAACTGGACATTTTATGCCTGAGAGCGGCCTTGGCTAGGTTGCAATTTCGGGGTTTGAGTTTGTGCGACGCTGTCGCCGTCATTCCTGCACTCATCGACACAATGCTTGCGATATCACGTTTGGTGGTGCCTTGGGCGGCGTTCTCGTCGCTGGCCGTAGCTACGACGGCTGGTCATTTCAATGATACCTCGGTCTGTGCGGATCCAAAGGGGATAAAAAAGTGTTATGAGAAAGCAGAGACGAGCTATGCGAATTGTATCATGAGTAACTGCTCCGATGGAAGCAAGGGCTGCTACGACTCGTGTAATGGCGATACTACATGCATGGCTACGCAGTGTCCGAATATTGGAATAGACTGTATCAATGCTTGTGGATGCGTCAGGGCCACTGATCAGATTGATTGTACTGCATCCAGTTGCTGGAACCAGGTTTGTCGCGATAAAGCTTTCCTTCATGGAACCAAGTCTCACTGCTTATCTGCGTCTTAGGTATACTCTTGCGAATATCAGCAAACGGCACAAGACGTTCTTGACCTATGTTTGAGTTTCGACATCGATCGAATACCCTTCTGGCCAGCCCCGGAAAATGCGCCGGGTGGATGTTCGTGCAATATTGGAAACCTTGCTCGGAAAGAGACGCTGATCTCGGCGCAACTCACCGAGTGCAGCAATAATATGACTAATCTCGATCAACTCTCCGAGGGGAAGAATATGACGGACTATGCTCAGGCTTGTGTTTGCTGTGCACAGAGCGCCATTGTGTCTGCGTAAGTGGGGAGTTCAAGCTTAAAAAAGTTCCAGAATGCTTTGAAAGTTCTCTTTGACTGATATTCCCCAGCATCTGGGGTGTGTGCCCAAGTACGAAGCCCTCCGAAATTGGAGTCGACGACTGGTACAATGCGTTTCTGGGCCCTCATCACTGGAAGGAATGCGGTCCATACCTCGAGGCATACGACTGTGGCAGCAATCTAGGCTACGCCGCTGAGAGTGCCGGCGACACGCATACCTTTTACAGGCCGAACAGCCTCCCTAAAAACGGGACCGAGACATTATATAACACTGGTGGCATACTGAGCACTCCGGTCAGTGGAGCCACTTTTACCTGGACAGATGGCTCTCTTTTGCACGGTATCACTGCTGCGTCGACAAATAATGTCGTCTCGGCTACTGGTGCAGGCGCTCAGGGAGCAACTGCGACGGCAACCGGGACTGGCGCAAGTGCTTCAAAGACTGGTGGTGCAACTATCTATTCCCCGCCTACATGGGCTGGTGCTGGCATGGTGGGTGCCCTTGCTTTGGTCATTGCTTGAACTGCTCCACGCCTGATGCAGCCAAAATTCTAGGCAATGCCAACCAACGACAATACAATTGTTCTTCTGACCTAGCTTTGGACTTGTAACCGGCATATCTTGCACGACATCGTGAATCGAGTACCGTCGCAGCGAATGAGGAGGCATCCCATGGGCATTGGACGATTCTCAATCGGTAAGATTGACCCGTGCTGTTTTACGGAGTACCTTAGAGACCGTAAATATGAGCCAGTGCAGCCCATACGTCCTCCTAATGTCTCCAAGAGCTGCTGGTCATCGAGTGAAATCATCGTTTGGGCGAGTCACACTATGACCAGACATATACAAGCCTCCTGTATCGTTGGGAAGGTTCGATAAGCTTCTCACAAAGCTGAAATTCAGCAGGAGACTTGATTCGTGATTGCTGAGCCTATAAGCCAAGCTTTTAAAATACATACATACTTCTCGTAAGAGGAAACCATGGATATCTTGCGGGTCACTGCCATCTAGCTGTTACTATCCGACACCTTGCCATCTATTCAGGATAACATGAGACAATAAGTTGATTGTTATTGTTATCCACAGTAAATTTTCTTCATTATACATCGCTAGTGTGTGATCAGGATGATTGAGAGTCGGGAATTTCATTTCTCTACCTCAGTAGATGATTGGACTTGCGAGGAGCTGCCAAAGGTGAATTCAGGAATGCTGATGGTGCTAACAGTCCAGGTCTTTCCATTATCGCTGGTTGTCAAATCACCGGTAACACCGTCGCCCTTGGCCAGGGTGTTGATGTAGTTTGCGTCGGCGGTATCCAGGATGATCTTCGTGTCAATCCAAGCTGTTGTAGCAGAAAAAATTGAATCAGTTCCCGTATCTATCAAAAGAAAGATATCGTCCTAGCAAAGGCTTACTGTGAGCCGGCATGGTGCCGCAGTTATCCTCGGCACACTCAATGGCACTGCCCCAACCTTGGGCCTTTCCATCACTGGTGGACAGAGTCGAAACACTCACGCCGTTGACGAGAACAGTTTGAGTGTAATTACCGGTGGAATCATCAAACTTGTCTGCGGAAAAGTGAGCTTCGAGCCATCTGTGGAATTTTCAGCCTGACTTACAGTGCATTGTCACCTTGTCTCCAGCATTGGCAGTGGAAGAGTCACCCTGTACGGGCATTTGGGTGGTCGCTTAAGATATGTCAGTTTTTATCCTCTACATCCGACACAAATGTTATCCACCTACCGCTGGTGGAGAGCAGCGTGTAGGCGAAGATACTCCACGAGGTCGACTCCCAGTTGTCGGCAATGGACTGGATCAGATCACCATTCGAGGTGCCCATACCAACCCAGAGAGAAGCATCACCGGAAGAGCCGCTAGGAGTCTTAGGGAGGACCAGCGTGGAAGTCGATTCACGGATGAAAGAGTCCGAAGCAACGGGGCCAGTGCTGAAGGCAGGACCCATGGCAGCGTTCACCGAGGCGATCGCTGTCATGGCGAGCGCCGAAATAATTTGCTTGGTAGAAGGCATTATGGGAATCTTGAATCAATAGTCTCGAGATTTGGGTGGTGATAGTGACGCTTACTCGCGCAGGGCGAGTACTGCTTTATACTCTCCTGGTATTCACGCCCTTTCCACTTCTGAACCTTGAGCTCACCGTCTTGAGTGAAGGAAAATCCATTCCTTCATGCAATCTTCAGCGGAAGTTCCAAATCATCTCCACCAGTAATGGTTGAGCTCTAGAGATACTCGCTGGAGAACTCGGAACATTGCCGTATCTTGAAGCATTGTGCCCCACGTGGAACGTTCTCCTTTCCTTAAAAAGCATGTTAAAACACCCGGCTAATATATCCGCCTAGGCTAGTGTTGCAGACATAGACATTAGTGGCCTGATGATCTACATTTAACAAGCCAATTATATACCCTAATGAGATTTAAGGGTGGAAACATCCCTCGGAATATACAAAGGACTAGAGGAACGAGCTGCTCTATGAAGAATTCTGAGATCGTTAAAGCCAGGACATTCCTGAGAACCCCCTGAAACGTGGTCTGTCTATAAATGTCAATCCCAGCTGGGAATTCGTGTCTCACAATTTGCGAGGATTCTGCTTCCAACAGATCGGAGAACAGCCTATTTGGGTAGGTGATAAACAGTCAGTTATTGCCATAAGGTTCATCTGCTCCAAGTTCCCCACTCAGTAGGCAACAGGGCTGTGGGGGGCAATTAATCCCAGACTTCGAAGATTCTCACTCTAGATAATATGGTTAGTAGCTTAAACAGAAGGAGAAACCCTTTGAAATCATTGTCATGCATCATATTTACACACTCAATTTTCCTCTACGGCCATAATGCTCATCCGCGTGTTCACGCATCTCTGCGGCCGACAACATTCTGAAAGGGGCACTAACGATTTGAGGTCTACGATATTCATCCACGACGACTATTTTCCTTGGAATTTGAAAATCCAGTAAAAACTCAGCTCAATTTGCAACATTCTGCTCCCAAACAAACCTCTGATAAAATTACTGAGGTAGGTCGGTAAAGTTGGAACTTAGGTATGGGGCTTGTGACGTTAGCTGACCAGAACGCTTTCTAAATATATATTCGTCAATGGGTGTACGTTTTCCGACGCAAAAAGAAATACCTAAGAATCAGAAAGAAATAAAACAAAAAAGGGTTCAATAGGTCTATAGATGGCAAAGAATCGAAAGCGATTCAGATCTTCTAATATTGCTTTAGCATATATGTACTACCAGAGCCACCCACCCAACTTAGTGACAGCCTCGGCAGACCGAGGTGCAGCCCCCAACCTTAAACCCCGCTGGGCGCATGCAAAGTTTCCCTTCACCAGAGCTGCCACGGCCGTCAGTCCACCAGCTCAAAAGCAACCCCGACCATCCAGGGCGCTCTCAATTCCTATCAATAAGCTTACCGCAATGACTCAAGCAAGTGCCACAGCTCTCGCTGTCGCCATGATGGGCGCTGGCTACCTCTGCGCGCTCTGCTCCACACCTCCCAACCCATCCCCCGACCGTAAAGACCGACACCAAACAGATCGAATCAGCTTCATCGCAGGCTCGGGGACAACGATCCTCCGTCGTATCGCCGTCACTGCCATCACATACCATGCCCTCCTCACCGCACTACCATTTTACGCGCCCCAGCGAATGGCGCAGGTGTGTCCGCGATCGCACAATCTCAACCCGGAGCTGTTCTCGTGGAGCGTCCCCGCGATCGCGGGCATCGTGCTGATATGCCTCGGGGCATACATCCGCCTCGCTGCGTACGGCAGACTCAGTCGCAACTTCACATTTCATCTCGCGGCCCCAGATCACTTGGTGACGAGTGGTGTCTACGGTTGGATGCAACATCCGAGTTACACCGGGCTGGTGGTGATTGGGTTTGGTGTCGTGTCGTTGTTTTTTCGATGGGATGCGGTGCCCGCGTGTTGGATTTCCGAGACCATGCTGGCCCGATGGTCCGGGTGGGGGTTGGGTGTGCTCGGGACATATATCTCGGGTGCAAGTTGCGTGCTGTTCATGAGGGTGAAGGATGAGGAGGAAATGCTGAAAGGGAAATTTGGAAAGGAGTGGGAGGAGTGGCATCGGTCGACGAAGCGGTTTATTCCCGGGATTTTGTGAGGGTATTTCTTAATATACATCTTCTCTTGCACAGTGACAACACCTGAAAATAACCCCAATTGATGAATGTGCTCATTGTGCATGACACCCTTGGTCTCGCGCCGTCTCCAAGCTCATATCGTGCACCTGCTATTCGATGATGAGACAGGGAACTGATGCCTCCATGCTTATTTCTCGTGGATGGCGGGCACCTCCTCGTGCGTGTGCACATTATTCAACGCATCAATAGTGACATCAACACGGGGACCGGTAAAGTTCTTGCGTCCATCGATGAACCACTGGAAAACAGAGATGATAATGATAACCGCGAATGCAGCAACAGCGTAGTCTGGAGAGTGGATTAATCGTATGTACACGAAGTCGAGTGAGGGGCCAGGACCACTTACTCATGTTACTGCCAGTCACACTTTGGTACGGAGGGAAAACGAACAACACGGTCGTGAGCGCAATGTATGCGAGAGAGATCTTGTCCGTTAGAATGGGCTGTACAGCAGGGTGAGTATGATGACCTACCAGATCAATGACCCATCCGACAGCATTTGGAATCTTCCACTTCCTTTCCGGGAGGGCTCTCCGGCCCTGCAGACAGTTAACGAGAATGGGCATGGCGTAGGAGAGATCAAGAGCAACGACTGCGGCGGAAATAATAGCATTGAATGCACTGTAGGTCGTCAGATAATGTTCTGTCCGGGGGTAGAAATAAGGGTGTGGCTTACCTGGACGATCCCAGGAAGATGCAGCCGAAAATAATGACAACGACTACAGTCAAGATAAGTGCGTTCAAGGGCAGCTTGAGCGTCGGGTGCACTTGGGCGAAGAATCGAGATGCAGGAAGACCCCCATCACTGCCATGGTCAGTTTGGTTTCTTGAATGACCATATCCATGTAAATTGCGTACCGTGCGAAAGCGAAAATCATTCGGCTGCTAGTAGTCATCACACTGAGGATGGCGAGAATCAAGCACACGAGAGGTAGCCTTGATACTTGTTAGCGAGACATGAACCAGCGATCAATCATCGAGTAACATACATCAACAAGCAGATCGCGCCAGCAGTGTTCTTGGTGGCATCGATGAGAATCTGCAGGAGCGGACCGGCAGCAGAAGTAGTAACTTGGTCCATGTCGCCAGCCACGAAGAGTAGGACAATCAAAAAGATCGAGCCGGTGAAAGTACCGATGCCAACACAGGAAACCATAATCTTGGGTCCTTCAATAGATGGGTTTGGAACCTCTGCCAATTGTTAGTCCAAAACTTGCGTGCAGTGCAGCAACCGCCTCCTTACCCTCAATCATATGCACCACAGCATCCTAGGAAGTCAGTACCATCCCATAATAAGTGATCGTAGAGAACATTTACAAAAGCAGTAACACCAAGTCCTCCTTGAAGCAGACCCAGCATCCATGCAACGCCATCAGGCCCTGTCATCTTTAGCATCGCTCGCACCTAACCATAATTCATTGGTAAACTCACATCCAGTGCTGTTCACAAAATTGCAAAACACAAAGCTAAGGCGGATTAGCAACAGCCACGAGAACATGTCAATATTCTACTTACTAGGCTGAGTTGAAGTTGGGCGAAGCGCAGGCAAGAACGGTAATGGAGACGACCGCGAAGCCACCAATTGACCAAGAGACTGTACTCGGTTAGAACAAAGACCGTAGGTAAGTCTAAAACAGACTTACAAGCACCACGGTAAATCATGGGCAGAATAGAGTTCATGAATGCGTTGATCACAAAAGCTCCCAGTGTCAGGCCAATGTAAATGAGGAATTGGTGCCACCGCTGAGCCACATAAGTCTGATAATGGGTGTTAGTCAACGCCATTCCTTTTTCTTAGTAGGAGAGTGCTTACAGGATGCATCGCCGAGATACACCCGACAATAAGTTGACTCGACAGCAGCGAATTAGTAGCCACGAGAGCGACCTGAGAAACTGTAAGCCTTGAAGTAACGGGAGGTAGACCAGGCAATTGTCCTGCGCACCCAACCAGCCACATTAATCCAGCCCGTGATCCAAGAGAGAATGGGCACCCATTTTGGCCAAGCGACTGTGCTATGGTAAGCTAGTATTCAAGAAACAGGTGATGGTGAAAGACATACTGACGGCGACCCAATGATACTGACCACCGGCACTGGGGAAAGTCAGGCGAGTTTCCAAAAGTCGATACAAACAGAAGGGGTTGCTAGACATACGTGGGATAAGCAGACAGGAACTCTGCCAACGAGGCAGCAATGCACAAGTTGCAAACTCCAGCCGTGACGAGGCCTGTTTGGGAGCGTTGTTCAATATTTCATGCAGGTCTTGCTCGTTATCCAATTTGACCTACCCCAGATGACGCTCGTACTTCCTCCGGACGAAAGACTAATCGACAAGCTCGCAGAAAGAGCAGTCCATGACTAGATAGAGAAAGTAGTTTGATGAGCTGAGGGGTTCCTGATGGGAGTGATCGAGTCGATAGACTTGAATGGACTTACGTTCAGCACTGCGAAAGCCAGTCCCAGCATCGACCTATCCCCAGATCAGTACTGTGGAAAGTTGAACTTTCTCAATGTCGATCCTACCACATAGAGTATTGACGCTTCAACTCTGGCTTATGGCCCAGGGCCGCCAGCTGCGCATCATCATCCTCTATCGGACCACCCTTCATCTCTGTTGGATGACTCATATCGTGAATCTGTGCAACGCAAAGGGTTATAGAAAGTTTAAAATCAGAAAGAAAAGTTTCTGATCACAATGATGCTCCAAAAGGTCGGACGAAATTGCATCTAAGTATTCCGGATTTACCGAACGACAGATGGCTATAACATCCAGTTTGCGGATAGCGCCGACAGGGTTACAGCTGGCTAGCATGCGGGGGAGTAGTTGAGCAAAGGAGATCGCATCAGCATAAACACCAATCGTATCCATACGGCGGGACAAGGACTATCCAACCGATGCCCACCTTCGGCCCACTTAGCTCGTGGCTGTCCTAATCGCGGCCAATCGTACTCGCCGCTCCAACCTGGTCCCAACCGAGCGGAATGTGGTCTTATCGTAGGCATCCCCACCTCCCCCAAAACGGTGAAACAACTGTGCTTGAACTTGGTTTCTCTCCGCAAAGCTTATCGCCCCAGTACCTGAACGACCCGGCTTGTCCTCCCTATTTCGTCAGTGGTCGCGTGGACTTCCCTCGAGTGCGTTAGTTGCACGGCAAGCTATCCCAGGCTATCCCTAACACGCTCTTCGTTGCGTCGCGACAATGTCCTGAAGATGCTATGGATGTTGATCTCCACCGCGTGCCCGGGCGGAGGTGGACCTGCTGATAGTCTGGTAATCTTCGGCGAATCCCCTTCTAAGAAACCGATCTCCGGTGTGTGCCTATTGTGGTGTATAAATAATGGCATTGCGGCAAGTGCTAATCTGTTGAAATTAATGCGATAGTCTTGTCATCGCTTCCTTCATCTCATACTCGTTTGCCATCTTCGTAGTCATGTTCTCGAAGAAGGGGCTGGGTTTGTTGACAGCTGCACTTGCCGCACAAACATGTGCCGCGTCGGCCAACAAGATCCGCGATGAGCACGCCACTTGCAAGAAGACTACGGTCGCTATCCTGTAAGTCTACGATGATTCAATTCGAGACGTGAGACAAGTTGAGCTCACACATTGTAGGGGAGGTGGAATGGCTGGTGTTGCTGCGGCAGTAAGACAATCTCCCTTCGATCCAGTGGGGACGCGGGGCTGACTTCCAACTTATAGCAAGCTTTGTCCAATTCTTCGATTCACGACTTTGTGATTATCGAGTACCGGGATACCCTCGGTGGTCGCGTGGCCCACACCGACTTTGGCAAGGGGCCTAATGGCAAGCCGTATACCGTCGAATTGGGAGCCAATTGGGTAGGAAATCTCGCAATCACTCGCTCTGAACTACGCAGTGACTGATCTGATAACTGTAACAGGTGCAAGGACTTGGATCTCCCGGTGGCCCAGGTAGGACTCATATCAAATCACTTACCATACCGACCGATAGATCATTGCTGACCATGCCTTTCCAGAGAATCCCATCTGGACCTTCGCGAAGAAGTGGGGTCTGAACAACACCTATTCCAACTATAGCTCCATTCTCACATATAATGAGACCGGCTACGTCGACTACAGCTCCCTTCTGGATGACTATGAGACCCTGGTGGAGGATGCTTACGATGCGGCCGGAGTTCTCCTGACTGAGAACGGCCAGGATCAGACTGCTCGCACTGGCCTGGCTCTGGCCGGATGGAGGCCTAAGATCGATGATATGGCCCGGCAGGCCGTGGAGTGGTGGGAGTGGGGTAAGTCAATGCGGGCCTACTCATGCTCTAAAATCAAAGCTGACGATGCTTCAGACTGGGAGGATGCCTATTCACCTGATGAAAGCTCCTTCATCTTCGGAGTTGCTGGTCAGAACTTGACTTTCAACCAATACAGCGACGAGAATAACTACGTTTGGGACCAGCGGGGCTACAACCGAATCATCCTCAAGGAGGCCTCGACCTTCCTCAAGGACAACGACCCCCGCGTCCAGCTCAACTCCGTCATTACCAATGTCACTTACTCCGATAGCGGTGTGACTATCTACAAGGAAGATGGCAGCTGCGTATCTGCCGCCTACGCAATCTGCACCTTCTCACTCGGTGTTCTCCAGAACAACGCCGTCTCGTTCAGCCCGTCCTTCCCTGATTGGAAGCAGACTGCCATCGAGAAGTTCACCATGGGCACGTACACCAAGATCTTCCTCCAGTTCAACGAGACCTTCTGGCCTCGCGATACCCAGTACTTCCTGTATGCCGACCCAGTCAGCCGCGGCTACTACCCCGTTTGGCAATCCCTGTCTGCCCCAGGCTTCATCCCGGAATCGAACATCATTTTCGTCACCGTGGTCTCGCAGGAATCCTACCACGTCGAGCGCCAGTCTGACGAGCAGACCCAAAAGGAAGTCATGGCCGTCTTACGCAAGATGTACCCAGACCTCGACATCCCCGAGCCTACTGCCTTCATGTACCCCCGCTGGTCAACCACCCCCTGGTCATACGGCAGCTACTCGAACTGGCCTCCATCGACCACCCTTGAGATGCACGAGAACCTGCGCGCGAACGTGAACCGCCTGTGGTTCGCGGGCGAGGCTACCAGCGCACAGTATTTCGGCTTCTTGCATGGCGCGTGGTTCGAGGGTCGCGATGCCGGTGAGCGGATTGCGGAGTTGTTGGGTGGTAAATGTGCGAAGACGGATACCTCCGGAACTTGTGGGAATCGCAAGCACTGGGAGCGTCTGTATGGTAGCTCACCTCTGGCTGACTACAGCGTGTTTGATGGGTGGGATGTCAGCAGCTTCTACTCGAGCTATTAAGCATTTGGAGGGAATCAACATGATTATAGTACAAGATCAGTGCTTTGGATGGGGCCCATGTGGGCAGGTTGCGTATATTTTATTCAAGTAATATATTTTTCCGTGAGAATGTTTCATGAAGTGGGTAGGCCTTGCGACCAGGTTAGGGGACAGACAATAAGTAGTAAATTGAAGTAGCTCTGTATTATCAGGATATAGATAGATATAGAACTGCATGCAGTACGAGGCCATAAATATTCGCCCGCATGCTTGGATTGTTGAACATAAGAAATGGTAGAAGCATCCACTGACATGATAGTGAAAGTCACACTATCTGAGAAAGAAAGGGGTAAACCGCAGCCCCGAAAAGGAATTCCGATCCTCAAACACTAACTCCATAAACTCCATGAAATGACACCATGCATCATCGTAGCCCGCTTAGCCGCAAAAAACCAGCATCGCAACCGAGTGGCCTATCCAAAGCACGCTCATCGAGCATGATACGTATCGAGCGCCTGTTGGATATCGTGCAGGCTATCTTTGCTCCCATAGGCGTCCATGAGTTTTTGGTTCTCGGCGAGACGCTTCTCTTCTTCCGCCATGGAGAATTCGTGCCGCGATTTAGCCTCGTTGTAGTAATTATAGCCGGCGAAGCCTGGACGGAAATAGGTTAGTCGCGGACCGACCGAAGAAACAGACGTTATTGATGAGGGAACTTGCACGTACCGAGTCCAACGGCAGCGACGACTGGGATATACCTATTGCGAACGATCATGGTTAGATTGGTGGTTGTTGAGAACGGAGGTCCTGTCCTTCCAGGGGTAGATTTGCTTACCAGCGGCTAGGTCGGGGCTTTATGGATGGGCCGGTGGCATGAGGTCTGTGAGAAGGATTGGCTCCGGGGAAAGCGTATTGAGACATTTTGATATCGAGAGATGAAGAGGATAGCAAGTTCTGGAAGGCAGATGGAATTGCAGAGACAGGATGGAGTGAAAGGTGGAAGACGGAAAAGTGGCGCATGAGTTCCGAATCGGAGGGTATTCCTCGGTATAAAGGAGGAAAGACAGATTGGCGGCTGTGGGATGCGGGAATGCGAGAATGCGGGGATTGCATGACGTGGAGAACCGAGTCTTGCAACGTTGGCTCGCGCAACGAATCATGCCACATATGATATGGGGATCCACGGTTAGCTAAAATAGCATGCCATCACAGACTCTGCTTTACGCTGCGTAACTGCGTTGGTTAGAGGTTTCTAAGATATACGAGAGTTGGTTACTTTGGCTTAAACTTGGTCATCTTGTTAGTTGTGGTGATCGTCCCCACATTCAAGATACTAAAGGGGCTTTGCACTCGCGCAAAAAAGTTCAACCGTCTAAACCAGCGATTACGGCGGAATCATGCAAACAATCAAAAACGGAGCACTGGACTCCGTGCTAAAGTGCCTTGGCACGCGATAGACAGGCATAAGAAAGATAAGTCTACTCACGAAATCCACCAAGTAGCTGAACAACGTTACCCATTGCAATGGATGACTACAATTGGAGTGAGTTTTGAAGCCATGATCAGTATAAAGACAGTTCCCGCCCGAGAAGCTCTGTGCTTGCTAGGAGTAGCTTACCATGAAATTTCCACTTTACAAAGAACTAAACAAGGCATTAACATACATGTGAAAGGTTTATATCCTCCTCGAGCTTGCTCAGTGTGACTAGCTTAAGCTAGATACTTTTCCTGAACTGCTGTTTCGCTTCTAATTTGGCATAAGCTCGTACGTTCGCTCTTCGCAACAGAAGACCTCGTATTAGACTCGGGGCCTTCCGGCCCACAACAAGCGTCGAACCAGCCATGTAGTCGATTGGTAAATAATTTCGAAGAGATCTTAAAAAAAATGAGATGGATATGAACTCATTTGAGACCGGAAAAATAAGCTACGCAAAGGAAAGTGATACTTTGCGACCGCGGGCAAGTTCAAATACCCTCGGAAAGCTAGAGTGTCAAAAATTGCCGATCTTCGGTGAATACATGCCGCGATCGCTTCCAGAGGCGTCAAACCTTGACACATGAATTAGGTCAGCGTTCAATAAACAAATAACTATGGGAATCGGCGCGATCCGAATTGACAGTCAAGGTAGTGATTACGGAGTACGGTATATGGGAACTCCTGACTCGCACCTAGGTAAGGAGAATATACACTGGATATCGCATACATTACTACCTAAATACTACCACCTAGACAGGGGTCGTGGAAGGCGGCTAGAAGTGGCCTTCTGCTAACCGTCACGAAAAATACTACAAGTATAAGCTTATGTAGCTTACGGCCTCGAGCATTATAGGGAAAACAAATAGTTGGGAAATCTTCTGTGTTAAATAAAAATAGAGGGTTTCCAATTTTAATTCAAGTTCTAGCAGCAACACACCCCATGCACACCCCCACTGGCACTTCGGGGGAGTCCGAACAAGATTCTCCTGTGGGCGGTACTTGATTACTTCTGCTTCGGGGTTCTCACTGAGACGGCATAATAGATGCCTCCATGTTGAATTGGAAGCTCATGCACTTCAAAATCCTGACAATAAATCTTTAAAAAAATCTATGCACATGCTTCAGTTCGCTGTGGCATACATCATCATGCCACTTGCAATTTACTTCAACGGGTACATAATCACCTGCATTTTCGTCGGCGCATTCCTGGGCTCGCTGATCTTCTTGTGGGAACCTGTGTTTCTGAACAAGGAGTAAGTAATCTTTCAGGGCATTCATTGTCTTGCATTGGGTATGGACAGATCGCTAATGTCATCTTCAATCAAACTAGAATGATGCTTGTCAAATCATCAAGCACTGTATCTAGAGTGCATGCTCCTCGCTGGGCATGGCAAACACGCAAACAGGTGGTTGAAGGACACAGAATCGTTAAAGTAGAGATGGTGAACTGAAATCATGAATGTACGGGAAAAACACCAGTTATCTCACGGGCTACGTGAACATTAATCTGATCCTCTGCGCTCTTAAAACATCTGGCCAATTACACCTCTTTTCGTATTGGCCAGTTTCACGTCTCTTTGTCCATATCGTCTCGAAAATCTGCTTTGCAAGAGACGCATTGACAAGTCCTGTGGTAGTCAAACAACTATCAAACCAAGACCAGAAGAAATGCTGTGATTCCAGGCTAACTGCCTCGCAAGCAGCGATAAAGGCAGGCCATATGAGAGTGGCCGTGTTGCCCTCGCTATACCCAGCCTCATCTTGTCGAACGCGCACCAGGGAGTCCCGCACACTATCTACCTCCTGCTGTAGCAATGCAGCATCAAGGTCATAGATTCGACGGTAAAAGAAGATCCTAAGAGCAGTATACATCGCCAGTGCCCTTCCGTCTCCCGCCTGCGATGGACCCTCATTATCGTGCGCCGACAAATGCGTCGAAGTGCAAGATTCTAGAAGATGCTGGATCCCTCGTTCGAGTGTCTTCGCACGGACCCAAAAATCTTTTAGATTGAGCATCCCTTCATCCCCATTCTCGATTGATCGATCCCGCTCATTAGCAAGACGAATCACCTGCGACATCAGCATGAGGAAGCTCTCAGCGACCCCGTACATTTTCGGAAACAACGTCAAGCTCCATCGACCTGGAATCGCTAGGTGAAGATCTCGCTGAGCCACTCGAGGGTCTTTTTCAGTCTCCATTATGTTTCCGGAGAATGCGATGTTGGGACATTTTCGAAAATCAGTGTAGGCTGGATCTTCATCCGAGATGCTGGTTCTTCCAAGGTTGTCACTTAGATCGTCAGCGATGCTCGTGGTTTCGGCCATGATTCTCATATAGGCGTAGCAGTGGTGCAAGGCTCTCCGCTTCGGTGAGACAGTGGATTCTTTGAAGCCGTTGATGCAGATGAATTTCTCGGCTTGGATTAGGCAGAATAGGCGTTTCTCAGAATCTCCTTTAATCATCTGAGACAGCATGTTAGTTGTTTTTCTCGCCGAGCAATTGATCTAAGAATTGAGTGAAAACCCACATAAGCGGTTGAGAGACTCAAAATGGCCATGAGTATCTCTTTGTACTTGCTCCTCTTCGTTGGCAAAGTATAGGCCTCTTCAATGCACCGCAGGAAGTGGCCCTGTGCTCGCTTTAAATAAGTATTGCCGATGGATACCCAGTACTCAATGCACCAGGCAGAGTGATTCCCAAGATGAAAGGCACTGGTACTTAATACAGCATTCAATAAGGTCAATCGCGCATGAGTAGTAGCTCCATTCATTGTGACATCTCCAAGTGTGCTCACGGCACATGGCATCACAAGATTTAGCCACGGTGCATTCTGGCCGTGGCCGAAGGGTGAGATCAGTGGGATGATTCTGTCTTTGTAGTGAGACAGGAAATTCCAAGCTTCAGTATTGTTACTGAAAAAATTGGGCGATAACCCAGGGTCCGGTGTATGTAGAACGCTGTTGGTGAAGTCCGGACTTGGATCCCATAATTCTACCCCATCATTTTCTTGGTCACTGGGCCCGTCAAAGAGGCTTGATATGTGGCCGATCTCTTTATCTTCCCGTCGTATCAAGTCATCTAGTCCCGTCAACCATTCTTCGCACGACAATGACTCCACATCAAATTCATGATTTGGGACCTCTGGCTCGGGCGCTTGGGATAGTTTTGACACACCGAACGGTCCACGGAACAGAGAGAAAGGCGTGGTAGCGTTCAAGGTTGACTCGAATCGTTCCAAGTCCAGTAACGCTTGCGTGGGATCACGATATGGCACGGAGTTAATGACTTCATTGCTCATAGACTGCCGTTCGGCATCTGCATGATGTCAAATTGACCCATCAATGAAGATGAGAGTCTGAATACATACCAGTAAAGATCGCATGGCGGTGTTTGGCCGCTTTCTTCCCCTGTAACCACCAAACATTTTGCTGGCTCTCGACAAATGTCAGTCTGTACCCTTCATGTTCAAGATCCTCGTTGTTGTCATTTTCGGGTATGGATGGGGTTGAGAGAACGAATCTATTACTTTGGGCTGGTAGTCGAGGCCGCATAACCAGGGAGTCAATATTTTGAAGTATTCTACAATGATGTTCGCAGGAGGGGCGAGACTTTCAAGATATGAATGAGGTGCGAGATAAGAATGACTGTTCAATTGGCCCAGGTCAGGGCCCCACAATACTGGTTGATTAGGAAGGCGTTTCCACAGAATGCGGGGCATACAAAACACGGTCACGAAATGAATCCCTCACAATCAACTCTCTAGAAACCTTCAAGACTGACACTACCTCTATGAGTGAAAAGATTCATTGGGACACATTTTGCATGGCAGATAAAGATCTCTGGAAGGAAGATTTCATTGTCGGAATAGTTCGGAAGCACTTCCCTTCGCAGGATCCCTGGGCACTATCTACGAAAGCCACACTTTCGACTTTGACTTCGTCGACGGGTTTACGATTGGGTTTCCAAATCCCGTGAGCTTGATAAAATAACACGAGTAGTAGGCAAGAGAAGATGTCATTGACGACATTGAGACATTGACAGTTCGCTTTAATTCGGAATTGAAATTCATTGACAGGAATCCCCCAGGTGCTTCTGACTGGAACTTATAAACATAAAATATCTAACCTTGGTGGGCAAACAACTTGGCGATGCGCAGGTTATTATAATCCCACGCTGTAATATCATCATACCGGCACGGCGTCGACGGAGTAATAAACTTTTTGAAGGGAAACAGTGATGCGGTACGATTGGGCTTCGCAAAGTACGCGATAGAGAATCGCTCAGGACTGATATCGTCCGAGCCCACCTTAACTGTAGGCGGATATGTAACGCGGTGGCACGCAGCGCGGAAAGTATCATTCGTCAAACGTTGCAATGAATCGCCAATGTTCAAGATGATCTCAGTCTTGTCTGCTGACTCGATGTTCCGGAAGGTACCCGGCTGTTGCTGGTCCTCCACTTGCAAGCCGCCCACCGAGTCCTGGAACAGCATGGTAATGGTGCCAAAATCGGTATGTTCTGCAATTCGTGTCGCAGTGCCATCTGCCAGTTCGGAGGCTTTGATGGATGGGTAGTGCAGGAGACGGAACTCGTTCTCAGCTCGGCTGTGCAGTGCTGTCATTTGCTCGGGGGGAACTTCGAGTGCTTCTGCTAGGGCGGAGAGGATCTCGAGCTCGACTTTAAAGCATTCTTCGTAAAAGTCTTCCATGAATTTGTGGAACCCCGGGAGCTTGGACTCTTCTACCCAGATGTTGTCTACCATGTCATCATTTGCTGAGCCCATGTCGAGAGTTTCCTGATGTCTTCTTAGTACGAGCCTGAATTTCTGGTGTACAGGGTGGAAAACCTTGATGTCACGAATTGCCTTTCCTGGGGACAGCCCTTTTTCATACCCGCTTATGCTGGAGACTGACTCTTGTCCAACGTAACTGTATCCGCGGTTGGGCGTGGATTCGGGAGGATGTTTGGCCGTCATCTTGTCCTCGTGCGAAAGAGCGAAGAACTTCCGAGTCTGTAGAGAGGTAAGTAACCGGAAGGCCTCTCAGTAATGTGTCACTTACATAGTCAAACAGCCCGTGAATAAGTTCGTCAGGAAGACCATGGTTCTTCAACTTGGCGCCACCCCGGGTTTTCAACGTTTTGAGCAGAGCGGCAGAGACCTCTTCCCTCTGGGAGGGAGTCCCCTTTAGCAAGGATAGATCGAGAGCTTCTGACATTTTGATGACAAGATTACGTTGTAGATGAGTAATGTCTATCTCCGTGAGTACTTTGATCCTTGAGCGTAAACGATGACTTGAACGACGCCGCACATCTAATTTATAGGTTGAGGGCCGTCATTATTTGCCCGATAGACATGAACCCATTTGAGAAGGTAATATTCAATGCATTGGTTCTGCTCATCATCACCTTCTCTTTGTGATGTTTTAAACAAACCCCGCAAGGTCTAGAGCCGATCATGTTCCCGAATAAGCTGAGTGGAGACTACAATTACCTTCCTCACCCACAAGCCCTCCAATCAGAGGTCTGTATAATTATGGGTCACCTTCCAGTGACTCGAGAATACGATGATTCCTAGGTAGCTCTACGTAGGGGATTTCCTGTGACGGGTGGGGCGTTCCCCCTTTGACTGCCGCCGCTTTAATGAGGACGCTCAGACTCAGACTGAGTAAAATCAGTCCGGGCTCAGAGTCAAAGCGAACGGAACCATTGAGAAGATCAAATCTCCAAACCAAAGCTTTACCAAAAAGGATTTCATGAGAACAATATGTTCTTCGTGGCAGACGGATCATCGCCGTTTTATGCCAGGGCTACTCAAAGTGACTATCTGACTGGCCCTTCAACTATATTTCTTCATTCGCGCGAGAATTGGAGCTTTCATACCAGCCCATGAGGATAAAATGGAAAGAGGTCTCCGAAACAAGGTCAGGAAAATCTATGAGGACAGGTAAAATCCGAATCACCAAAATGTTCGCTCTCAGCTCCACTTTCGACTTTTTATGCAGGATTAAGATGGTTAACCCATTCTATAATGGTGGGTGTGGGTGTGTGTGTGTGTGTGTGTGTGTGTGTGTGTGTGTGTGTGTTCCTGCAGGTAAAGACGGTTATCTGTGCCCAAAAAGCCTATTTTTACATTTATTATCTGTCTCAGCCAGACATCTCCCTGACTGCCACTCGTTTCAAATATTTTGAAGGCCAAAATAGCTTGAGAATCAGATGTCGGTTTTATTACGGGGCTTAAGTTATTTGCTAAACGTGTGGTGTCACCATTGTGCATATAATGTGGTATGAGCTTCATTGAAATCGAGGCTCGGAACGATATGTCCGATTCACGTTGAAGTGCTAGCTAACGGCGAATAGAACTCTTTCTCCCAAGTAGCCAGCTCAAAATATCTCGATACAGTTCGAAGGGGTGCCTTTGACGCCACTGAACCCTCAAAACAACATGTCAGGTAAGGTGCCGCTTGCAGGATAAGACAAGCTGTTTCTTCTGCCATGGCCAGGTTCTTTTTTAATGATTGAGCCTGTATGTCAAGCAAGCTTCGCTGGAGTTTTATCATTTGCATAAGAAGTTCCAGCCGATACGACCAGAAGGTCACAGCAAGACCTGCCTTTTGGGTATTTTGGAAACGGATTTGGTATGTTTCATCTGGGAATGAGGGTATGCAAATCGAGTCGACGTCGACAAATTTGCTTGGCATTGGGATATCCGAATGCCAGTATAGAGGACCCTGCTCGGAAGCTTTCCAATTGCTTTCCCAGTCTTCTAATTGATTGAAGATGACCCGGTAATCATTCAAAAGGGAGAGAGTGAGTTCTAGATTTTGATCCGTAGAATCCGAGGTTTCTTGATTGGAATCGTTGAAAGCGGAATTTCCACGCCCATCAAACCAACGATCTGTTTGGTAGAAGAGCCCGGGAATCTGCAATGCAACATCGTGAAGAAATTCCATTCTAGCCTTCTGGGCATTCAGAAATGGGAGACGTATCCAATCTGGATCTGCTAGGAAGGTTGGGGTATGCCTGCTGATTCTAACAGAGAGCTGTGGACTTATTAGCCAAAGTAAGAGCAGTGAATATTGAAAGCGTACAAATATTCCCCTGAATCCACTAAAAGCCTGTCGCATGTGAGGTGAAGAGAAATTGTTCGGCCCATAGAGCTCTAAAATGCTCAAGACTCCACCGACGTGGGCGGAAAGAGCAGTCTCCGAGTATTCATTTTCGTTCACGAACTGGAAATAGTAGTTAGAGAAGGAATGTTTTTTTCCCCAATTGTGGACCTGGTTCTCACTTCAAATACCAGAAATGCTATCGCTAGTAGCAGAATATATTCCAGTTTGACCTTTGATCTCGCACTGCGTTGGCTATTCTCTATGACCTGTTGGATATGCGGACGTGACTTTTTCAAGGCAGATGTGTACGATGACTGTGCAAGTTGTGCTAAATCTTCGTCATTTCTCAAGTTTCCCATGTAAGTTGCGAGGAGACTGAAAATGGGTAGATTGAGCGAATTGATCTGCAAAGACGTGAACCGCAGTAAAGCTCGAATGCACAATGCTGCGCTCGAATAATGGGGGTCACCTCGCGATATTCTATCGCCCCTGAAGACACCCCCAAGGGGATGAGGTTCAAAGTCGTTGATCAATGCCAAGAACGTCAAGCGTCCAGGAAAATCAATGGAAATTATATCAAATGGTGGGCTTGGCTTAGTGACAGCTAGCGCAGTTCTTCGAGATGGAGAATCATCCGTGCTAGTACTCGTACTTGAGCTCTCAAAGTTGGCGTTGGCTGATTTCGGCTTCCTTCTATTTTGTAATGCGTAGACTAGCGCTTTTTTGTCACTTTCTTGGGTCAGAGTTGTAGCGTTCCGATTGATAAACGTTCGTGAATCTTTGGGGCCACTGCATTTGACACCAGATTTGCAACATCGAAGACACTCAGGTTTGTTGAGGTCACACTAATTGTTTAAATTTGTTTCTATAATTAATACAGAGTCCGAGTATATCACTCTAAGAACGGAACGATATGCATACCTTCTTGCGGCGTCGTCGGCATTCATCGCATCCTTGAGAAGCTCCTGGGTAGAGCGGCATGGCGCGACTCGGCAATCAGCAGAAAGCTCAAGAGCATCCTATATGGGCCACTGCTTTGCGAGGAGCGCGCAGTGACTGCCGAATATATGTTGGTGCTTGTCAGCTTCGCCCGACGATCCCGCCCTTTCGCCACGATCGCACTAGTCCCAAAAAGGAAGTCACAGCGCCCGAGGATCGATAGTACGTACTTTTCATGCTTTTCTCTGGCGCGCCCTCAACCCAAATGATACGTAATCTGGCAGTCTTCATTTTTGTTGAATAATACATTATATCTTGCAATTGTCAATGATGACAGACTAGTACCGAACACCGATACTATTATAAATCAACTTTCTGGACAGGGTATAAGAGGGAAGAGCAGGTACGGTGGTTTCATTTGACATACATTCAAAAGCATTCTACTCAATTATCTGCAGCCATGAGCTCCCGCACTGCTGTCCTCCTCATTGATCCCCTCAATGACTTTCTCCACCCCGATGGAAAGTTGTATCCCACCATCAAGGCTAGCTTGGAGGCGACCAATTCTTTCGAACATATGAAGGAGCTGGTTGCCGGCGCAAGAGCAGCCCACATTCCTATCTTCTACGGTCTTCATCAAATCACCAAGGATGGAACTTATTCAGGCTGGAATCACATGAATGCGTCTCTGATCAAAATTAAACAAAATGCGGCCTTTTCCGAGGACTTCGGTGGCCAGATTCTGAAAGAATTGGAGCCTCAGCCTAGCAACGGCGATGTAGTTGTCTCTCGACACTGGAACAGCAGGTGAGTATTAGGAGGCCAATTGCATTCAAGCCATTGATTTGTATAGAGAGTGATGCTAATTTAGATAACCGCCAGTTCCTTTTCGAACACCGACCTGGAGTACCAACTCCGGCAGCATGATATTACTCACGTCGTGATAGCGGGGTTAGTGACCAACTCATGCGTGGAGTCTACTGCGCGGGCTGCTCGTGAACTGTAAGTATTTCCGAGCTACCTGGCCTTTTGATTATACTTTACTAAGAATTCCTTCTGATTGAATAGTGGCTTTCATGTCACTTTGATGTGAGTTTTAATTTTATCTCTAATACTAAAGGCTGAAGGTCTCAAGACGGGGATGCTAACTTCAAAACCAGTACCGATGCAACTGCCGCATTTTCGATAGAGTTGGAAAAGGCAGCAGTCAATCTAGTTTGGCCCTTGATTGCAGATCAGCTTATGACGGCCAAACAGTGGGTATCCTCCTTCTCAAAGGGGCGTATCTAGGTGTGGGTCTGGCAAGGAACAACAAAATACATCATCAAGGGAATTACACTAGATCTGGTTGAAGCACGGAATCTATATGTTTGCGTACACCCAAAGGTAGAATCCAATGAGGGCTAGTGTTCAGGAAGAATACGGTAAGTTGTATGTGTGAATATATGACCCAGTCGTTGCGTTATGGGATGAGGGTTTTTAACCGAGATTAGATTACTTCACAAAATAAGTTCCCTGGCAAGATGTGGGGAAGCACCCCTATTCACAGCTACATCGATGCATCACAACGCCACGGGCAGTAGGCTCATTGTATCCTTCGTAATAGCTCAGACTCTACCCTCATTCAGCCGTGAAGAGGCTTTCTCCCATAGACAGCGACTCTGCTCATGATTAGTAAAAGTACTCAGGTCATCGAAGGGGTTGGGTGAAAGCGTACGTCTGAACATATGCATGTAATCTCTTATCCCGCAGCTCCTGCTTGACCACAGCATTATGAATCTTGGCCGCATCCGAGCCCCATCCCAGCACCTGCGTGTACAAACGCAGGGAATAGGAATCGATGGCTTGCTGTAACTGCACAGCCTGGTACTTCCCCAAAGCCTTCAGATGGGGATCGCGTGGCCAGGGCGAGAACGGCAGCAGGTAGACCGATAATTTGACATCCTCGAAACCGGCTTCAATCATCCAGTCCTTCAGCTTATGGTATATGTTCAGCTCGCGACCGATTTTATCGCCTGCGAAATTGATGGCCTGCTGCCATTCCATCAGCGCAGAATTCGGCTTGAGGGAGCCGTCATCACTGCGAGCCCACACAGCGCTCTCGTGTGACTCAAAGTAGCCACCGGGTTTGACGTGGTCGTAGATCCGACTGATGAACCTGGGCCAGTCGGCCACGCATCTGCGCAGTGTGTCAGAGCGCGTTATACCCGTGGTGAGGTAGGGAATAGGTGACGTGGACATACCCTGCCAGGCATCGTGCATGGATGAAGTCGAAATAATTTGGTTCATAATTCCATTCGCTTTCAAAATCTTCCACGATGAACTCGATATTGGGGGCCACCCAACTAGGCTGGATAGGGCTAATATCAGTCCCAATGACGTGGGCGCTAGGGAATTTCCTATGATTCGAGGTCAGTATTACTATCATACCAAGATTGGAGGATGGAGGGGTTCGAGTACTCAGCAATGTCCATGGCCCAAATGCCTGTTCCGGTTCCTAGGTCAAGAATGTTCTGTGGTGATGATTTGATAGGGGCATTGTAGAGCTCCCCTCCTAGGAGCATCAGCCATCTGTAGTTCTCTGGTTAGCCAGGCTCGTTCACCGAGCATACGTTGCGTCACGGACATGTGGTGTGTCTGAATGAAGAGTCAGTGTGCATACATGGAGAGTCACAAGGGAGAGTGTCCTACGATATCCATTCGATCCTGCTCCTCCTCATCGTTCGGCATCCTTACTTGGTCAGTCTTCACGAGCAGGAGTCTCTAGAGAATAATGCGAAAGTACATATAATTTCCCTAGTATTAGATAACGGTTTAGTTGGCCCCTGAAGCTTCGTCCCAAGCATATGGGTTGGGCTAACTTACGGAGCGGTTACTGCAATACCGGCGACCGTTTTCATACTCAAACTCGAACACGCTCTCCGACAGGGAGGTGAGATCGGATAGATCATCGGGGAATTCACCGTTGGAGTCCTGCCAGATGGCCAAGAGTTAGTGCTCGGGCTCATTGTAAGCCCGGAGCCTGAGTCTACGTACAGAGCTAAAATCATCGACCGCAATTGGCCCGGGCGGGTTGACATGGGTGTCCACGTTGGCTAGAGAGTCTAGTGGGGCGGATTCGGATGGCGCCGACTGCGACTCCGCCAAGGACGCTTCGTGGAGAGTGTACTGCATTTGATGGTGATGTTGAGGGAAGGAACAAGAAGGGGGGAAATTTTTTGGGAGGAAGATGCAGAGATCTCTCCCCTTCTTAAAAAATGCGTACTGTGCAAACAACTCCGCTCGGTACGGCGAGGGTAAGGTTCGCATCCAAACTGTCGGGAACGCTCATGGCAACTTTTTTGGATCTATCGTGCACTGGTGCCCTAGACCCCTCACGTGGAAATGGGAGATGCCTTAGTCACCAGTAAGCAGGTCGGGTTGTCCTACTGTTGAGTCTAGATCCGTGGAGTGGGTA
This sequence comes from Penicillium brasilianum, assembly GCA_001048715.1. Lineage (NCBI taxonomy): Eukaryota > Fungi > Ascomycota > Eurotiomycetes > Eurotiales > Aspergillaceae > Penicillium > Penicillium brasilianum. The sequence goes on along the minus strand of CDHK01000007.1, from coordinate 1,543,952 downwards.
CCAATGAAAGCCGACTAATTGAGGCTGGAAATTATTTCCAACTCCCAATCTTCTTCTGATGAATCATGCTTCCTGCAGCGAAGTCGTCCCCCCCTTTGCAGACTGACACAATCAGGAAAATACTGTGAAACCTCACAGGTCGTCAGAGATACCATCTTGATAGAATCCGGCAGAAAGTCTCATAGATTAGAGCCCCGCCAATGGCCTACGGTAGGTATGCCCCGGAAGGCTAAAATTCCCATGGGCCCCGAATCCATTCATCCATAATGGCTCGCGACAAAATTTCCTTGACGGTCGAAGTTTGACAGCGCCTACGACCGCAGAAATGATACGGTCCCGTGTGGCGAACTCGATTTTGAGAATTTGAGATATGCCAACAGCACATGTACTCGGTTTAGTGCCAGGCAAGAAGTCTGCACATACCCCTGTGGTTTTACATGGTACTCTGCCCCAAAGTACCTATTTCTAAATTTATCATTGGCCAAGATGCCTGGGCATGATTGAAATCAGCAGGCGGTATCTGGACGACGGCGGGGCTGTGTGCAAACCTCTTGCCTGGCACTCTTTGAGTTGAACGTGGTAGGTACAATCGACTAGGTAGAACATGGCAGGAAAGTAAATACAAGATCCGCCTAGAATAAGAGATGGGGATGAGGTTTTAGGGAGGGAGGTGGCGGGTAAGGCAGGCAAAGCGGGATATGGAAACAACGAGGCCAATTAGAAGCAGACCTGGCCCGGTCGGCATTTGACCTTCCACTATGAAATATAACAGCTTGGCGGGGGGCCAGCATTCTTGAGCCAAAATTTAGTGCCTGTCCCAATGTGGCTTGGTCGTTTCCCTCCTCCAATCAATCAAGAGGCCTCATTGCTCTGATCTAGCTGACAAGCCCCTGTCCCGCATACAACCTATTACAATTGGCGCAACATAATGCGAGTGTCAATTCATTTGCAGCGAACAAGAGAACTCATTACATGGGTATAAGTGCTTCCATCTGTTCTATCCTCCCATAAAGCGAGGTATTGCTTCTACCATCATTTTCGAGAAGGATCCAGTTCTATTGACTTATCCATAACCAAATGTTCGAAACGACTCAAATATCCGACGTGAAAGCCTCTCGTAGGCTTCAGTCTTCATCATAATGATTCTCTCCACTTTGCAAGCCCTGGCCGGCAGTACGTCAATAGCTTCTCCCGGCTGATGATTCCTTGATTAATATTGTCCTAATGAAAGAGCCCGTAACCGGCTCCTTTCTAAGCTCTACGTGATGATCTAGGCTGACCTTCACACATTCCAATCTCTCGGAAGCACAAAGCTGAATCTCTATTTGCTCCGATATTGCATCGGCTAGCATCTTTCATGGCATAAATATGTTGTTTTGCACGGAATCCGTGGGCCACGCACTGACCTTCTAGGCACGGTCATCATGTCGGCTCGCACCGTCCCTCTCTGCCTAAGGCGGGGGTCCAATGAACGAAGCCTTGAACCCCTGTTCTGCGGAGTCGGACAGATCAACACACATAAGCTTGTGTCCCCCGCTTTTAGAGGTTGATAGGTGTCACTTTTGGGCTTCTCTTCGAATCTGAAAAGAAACGAGAAGAGCCTCGAAATCTCTCTGCACAATTTTTCTATTATTGTTTACGGCCATACTCCACTTGGAATTATGTATTGACCTCGCCCTGTCTCTACTCCTCATCCCAAACCGCTAGGTAGTGAACACAAGTAATAATGGTCGAGGCTAGCGGAACAATCTCTGCGGTTCTGACAGTGGTGAAAACTTCCATCTCGACTTCAAGCCCGAGACGGCCATCGGGGAGAGTTCCGGAGATAAGTCCAGTTTTGAGTCCCTAACACGCATTCTCAGTGAATCACTTAGATGGTACTTCAGAAGAGAAGAGGTTTTTGCTCTGATCGGGTGTTTAAAATTGACGAAGGCCATATCATCACATGCTATAGGAGGTCTAGCGCTATATATATTGGACTTGCTATTCTTTGCAGCAGACGTATGCTACTGATGACCCCCTGGCTTCTGACATTCGGAACATCCAGTATGATGAGTAAAGGCGTGGCACGCGGCATTTTCTGTATATTGGCGCGATCGTTAGATTAAAATTAGAGCTTAGAAAGGTTCAACTTCAATTTGATATAGGTGGCGTCGAAAATGAATCATCAACTATTGTGTTAACCAATGACAACCCTGCGGTCTATTTTAATTACCTTAGTGTGATTGGCCTTCTATCTCGCCGCTTAATGCGCTGTCTTCTTAAATAACCTTATTTCATACATAACGAGGATACCTAGGCAGAATTGGTGGGTACTGCGCTGTATAAATGTGAAGCTCTGATTATTCGTCACTTTGCTGATATCTCTAAAAGTATAACTCACCATGTCAAGGAGTGTGTTAGATACAAAGGCTGGCACGCTTGTTTTCAAGGGGCTTTGTATGCGGATTGATGATATGGTGTATTACCGGGAGGAAAAATAGTGGGTCCTTTAGCATACGAAGGTACCATAGTGTAAATACTGATGAACCATGACTGTACGTCAACTTATCTGGAAATTACTATCTAGGGCCGACCCGATAAAAGAAGCCCACGCTCTTCACGATTCTGCCATTGATTTTCGCGCTGCCAGTTGCCTTCTTCGTTCTAAACCTGATTCTAAAGCGCACTCGTTTACCGGGACACTTTGAAGAGGCTTACGAAGTCACCGACACAGTGGTGATAGACATAGGAAAGAAGCAGCTGCACTTCAAATAATTCTCAATTCATCTATACCAAAGAAAAAGTCGAATTTTGAAACCCGGGAGTAATGTAAAACATGTTAGTTCGAATATCGGGATGGAAGTCCTTTGGGTAATCCAAAGTAAAAGACTAGCATCTGCATGGCTGCTCGGGATTCTTGTTAAGAGTTTCATGATTATGCTTTCCGTGAGTCTGACAGGAGTCGTCATGGGCCTTGGGGAGTTCGTGAGGTACTTCAAACATAGGCTTCAGGAGAGTAACGCCGGTTGTGCGCGACAGCGACAAGGACTGGAGTATAAATAGTTAGCAGTTCCAGTGCGTGGACTCAGCAATGATTCAGCTGTAGCTCGTCGGCATGCAGATCATCAAATGGATCAATCGACGGTGCGTGAATCGGAAGAAGCGCGGAATTTCCTACAGGTACGGCGGTAGTACAGTATGTAGCACCCGTTTAGTATGACTTTCACATGCGGCATCACATGTTGGCCGCTCGTATGACGCATCCCGGATGATTTCCCCCAGACACATCACAAGCCGGGACAATTCGGCCCAATACCCCAGGCATGCTGAACCGAATGAAGCCGAGTTCTGGCTCAAATTCCAGACCAATGCTTGCATTTCCTGAGCTCTGTGACTGAGCCGCGGCTTGATTGGCAAGCTCGGGCATGCGGGGAGAACAGAAAAGGGCGAATGGCGGCCCGCCTCGGGTGAGTTAGGAGACGATTGTAGCCTGGGGCAGGGATTGGGGCGAACTAGGGTTGGACAATGACGGAAACTTTGTTTTTGGGGCGAATGGCGCAGACTGGACAATTCATCGTGTTGCTCATCACGACTTGAGCGAGAATCATGGGATAAAAAACCTATAAGACCGCACGTCTTTCCGGAGGAGAAATTGTGAGTAGACCCGGATAGCAGTGCGCCGGTCGCGCAGCGAGTTGACTCGGTATGCGGCGCATCCCGAGTGATTTCGGGGGCCGCGACCGCCTTTTGAGTGCCGATTTGGAGGGTTGAAGGTTGGTGTAGACTGGGGGTTTCGGGGAACGGGCGATGTCGGCCGAGTGGAGGAACCGTTTGGGGCAGTTTTCCGTCGGGAAAGTCAGGTGCGAAGAAGCTGAAGAGAGAGCTGATTGGGTGGAGATTTCAAGGTGGGGTCGGCCTGGGGGAAGCTGGACGATAGCCGAAAAGGAGTGAGAGACTCGATTGGCCCGGCGGAACAAGAAAGAACAGCCGCGGCTCTCTTGCTCTGACGTCTGCTATCTCCGCCTTCGGGCGGGCGGCTGGTTCGAGGATCTTGTATATAGTCTGAAGACGTCGGCTGCAAGAAGAGTCCTTCCTCTTCTTCTACTCTGTTCTGTCACATCCTATCCATCACTCAATCCCGCTATCAATTGGATGGACCATCGATACTATCGGTAGCATCTATACAAAAGACCCCACTCTTCAGGCTATCCACTATCTATACACTCCATATACCCTTCCACCCTCACAATGGCCGCCACCGTCGACTCACACCTCAAGGACGTGGCCATCCTGGCCAGCATCCCTAACGATGCCCGCAAAATCCTGACCAAGGAGGCCTGCGCCTTCCTGGCCATCCTCCACCGCACCTTCAACCCCACCCGCAAGGCCCTCCTCCAGCGCCGTATCGACCGCCAGGCCGAGATCGACAAGGGCCACTTGCTCGACTTCCTCCCCGAGACCAAGCACATTCGTGAGAACGACGCATGGAAGGGTGCCCCCCCTGCCCCCGGTCTGGTCGACCGTCGTGTCGAGATCACCGGTCCCACCGACCGCAAGATGGTTGTCAACGCATTGAACTCCGATGTCTGGACCTACATGGCCGACTTTGAGGATTCCTCTGCCCCGACGTGGGAGAACATGATCAACGGTCAGGTCAACTTGTACGATGCCATCCGTCGCCAGGTCGACTTCAAGCAGGGCGGCAAGGAGTACAAGCTCCGCACTGACCGCAAGCTCCCTACTCTGATTGCTCGTGCCCGTGGCTGGCACCTGGAGGAGAAGCACTTCACCGTTGACAGCGAGCCCATCTCCGGTTCTCTCTTTGACTTCGGTCTGTACTTCTTCCACAACGCCAAGGAGCTGGTTGCCCGCGGTGCCGGTCCTTACTTCTACCTCCCCAAGATGGAGTCTCACCTCGAGGCTCGCCTGTGGAACGACGTCTTCAACCTGGCCCAGGACTACATCGGTATGCCCCGCGGCACCATCCGTGGTACCGTCCTGATCGAGACCATCACCGCCGCCTTCGAGATGGACGAGATCATCTACGAGCTGCGCGACCACAGCTCCGGGCTCAACTGCGGCCGCTGGGACTACATCTTCTCCTTCATCAAGAAGTTCCGTCAGCACTCCAACTTCGTCCTCCCCGACCGTTCCGACGTCACCATGACCGTCCCCTTCATGGACGCCTACGTCAAGCTGCTCATCAAGACCTGCCACCGTCGCGGCGTCCACGCCATGGGTGGCATGGCCGCTCAAATCCCGGTCAAGAACGACCCCGTCGCCAACGACAAGGCCATGGAGTCTGTCCGCGCCGATAAGCTGCGCGAGGTCCGCGCCGGCCACGACGGTACCTGGGTTGCCCACCCGGCCCTGGCCGCCATCGCCTCCGATGTCTTCAACAAGTACATGCCCACCCCCAACCAGCTCTTCAAGCGTCGCGAGGAAGTCAACATTACCGCCAACGACCTGCTGAACACCAACGTTCCCGGCAAGATCACCGAGGATGGTATCCGCAAGAACCTCAACATCGGCCTGAGCTACATGGAGGGCTGGCTGCGCGGCGTCGGCTGCGTGCCCATCAACTTCCTGATGGAGGACGCCGCTACCGCCGAGGTCTCCCGCTCCCAGCTGTGGCAGTGGGTCCGTCACAACGTCACCACCGCCGATGGCAAGCGTGTTGACAAGGCCTATGCCCTGCGTCTGCTCCAGGAGCAGGCTGATAGCCTTGCCTCCCAGGGTGCCAAGGGCAACAAGTACCAGCTTGCTGCCCGGTACTTCGCTGGCCAGGTGACCGGTGAGGATTATGCCGATTTCCTGACTAGCTTGTTGTACAACGAGATCTCCTCCCCTGGCTCTGCGGCTAAGCTGTGAGTGGGGTTGAGCTAGTGGAAATCTGGACTGGCGGTGGTGGATCATGATTATGAATACCCTTATTTTTCCTTTTTTTCCCCTTTTGGTCATTCTGCATTTTCTTTTGGTTTCATTGGTGATGATCAATTAGCATTGTTGTATAACATTCATTGAATATACGTTATTTCAAAACTTTATCTTCATACCAGTCGTGTCGATATCATGGTAAACACTCCTAATCCTCTGCAACAGACCCGGTGCAGAGTAGTGCGATAGGCTTTCAGGCATGTAAAGAGGAGGTGAAAAATGTCTCTGCAAATACTATCGACCAACGTGCTCATTGATATGTATCTTACACCACTTCTGTCTTCCTTGGAGGGAATTGATGGATATTACAATTATTTATTTCCCACTAAACCACATAGGCGTAAGCTAATCTGAATTCAGTTGTCGACTTTAGCAGAAAACAGACCATGAGGTTCACGCGGGGCTTGGTCTAGCCTCCTTACTTTCTCAGGAATATAGCAGACTATAGGAGAACTAAGAACGCGTTAGTCGGATTCCATTAGTGAATAATCATACAAGACAAAAGTGGGGCACCGTCAATAAACGTTAGTGCCATGTTCAAAATCAGATTCCCCCGCGTACACTCGTAGAACTACTTCTCAAACCCTAAGTAGTGACTTCGGAGATGGGAAACCGTTTGGGAGGATAACAGGTAAAAGGCAGGTGAAAATGGGAAAGCCATCGGACCCTTCAAGACCTTACTTGTATTATACAGTAAATTATGTTATTTCAAAACGGACGTCTTTATCCAGCCTAGCCTCGAGTTCTATCTAAGCTAGATTTAGACTAATGTGTTCGATTTCGAATATGGCAGTAGTAAACAATCTTCACGGAAAATAATTGCGGACGCGTACTTCGTACTTTTGTCCCTTCAGATTGTAACTGAGTACTAACTAGTCCATTGGCATTAGCTTACTGCATGGGCACTGTAGATAAATAACTTGACACCCCGCTCGTGTTTTTTCGCCCCGCCCGCCCCGCCCGCAGTCCTTACCCCTTCCTTCTCTGTGCTTGCATATAACCCCAGCTCGCGATCATGTCCGCCGAGATCGCAGTTGTAAGTCAAAATACATTGCCTAAAACCATATTCTATTTCTTACAAAAAGATAGGACCCAGACTACTACACGCTTGACAAAAAGGTGTCTGCAGATGATGATTGGAAGTCGTGAGTGCGCCCAGCATAATTCGTGGCACTTTGCACACCGTGGCTAATCAAAGCTTGGGCAGCGATACAACCTCCCTGGCTTCAGAGGTAGCAAGGGGGCGGTTAGAAAATGGGCGTAGGTGAGGATAACATGCTTCAAGCTCAATTGATACGGTCGGACTGATTGAACTCTCTAGGTACCAATCGCTGAAGTCGGAGGAGTACTGGTATGGTGATACACAAGCACATCATTCCGGACCCACGGCTAATTTCATGCGATAGGTCTCCATCCGATGACCAGCAATTCGAGGCCTATGAGACTGGGTCAGTAATTATGCCCGTTAAAGAGAGAACTAGAATTTTGACAACTCTTGATATAGCCATCTGGTGGCACTTCTGCTGGAATATCATCAACCTAAGTTGCTGCACCGAGCTCCTCTCAAAAACCCGAAGGTAGGTTTGCTGGCCTATAACAAGCGACGCAGGATGCTGAATACAGACCTAGAATATCCTGGATGTTGGAACTGGTAAAGGTAGCTGGGCTATGTAAGATGAGGCAATTTTGGAAATTTTGCGATCATTCTGACATTCGCGTCTAGCGATATGGCGGATGCCTATCCCGAAGGTGCGTCTTGAGTATACAACCTATAACCTACTATCAGCACTGATGAAAACTAGCGACCGTCCGTGGAGTTGACCTATACCCTCCTCCGGTTAACTGGATGCCCCCGAATTGCATTTTTGAGTTAGACGACCTCCTGCAAGAGTGGACATGGTCTGAGCCGTTCGATTTTATCTATCTACGCCACATGCTGGGGTCATTCGATGAGGTGGGATGGAATACGCTATATAAGCGCTGCTACGAGTCAGCTCTACCTTACACTAAATTTTCCCTTGCGAGATCTGCGCCATATTTTGGTCATGAAACTAATGTGTCGCCTTTGCAGCAACCTCGAGCCCGGTGGTTGGATTGAGGAATTCGAGCTTGATGTTCGAGTCAAGACGGATGACAATTCTCTACCAGAGGACTCTGAGCTGGCGAAGTGGGGTGAAAACTTCATTGGATGCTCTCAAAGGGCTGGGCGCCCCCTGAATGTCCAAGAAAGCATGCGATCGAAGATCGAGAAGGCCGGTTTCATCGACGTACATGAGCAGGTTTACAAAGTTCCCATCGGGCCTTGGCCTAGAGATAGGATATACAAGGAAGTTGGACAGCTCAACTATCACCACTGGGTGACTGGCATGGAAGGCTATGCTATGTGGCTGCTCACTAAATTTGGCGCTCCCACGCCCTGGACCGCCGACGAGGTGCAGATTTACCTCGCGAAGGTTCGGGTGGAATTGAAAGATCCACGCATTCATGGCTGGCATTATGGGTAGGTTTATTTGACGATCATGATGGGATCCATTGCTAACTCGGTTCCACAGACGAAAGATCTGGGCCAGGAAACCTAGCGAGGTTGAGATCAAGAGAGAGCCCACAGAGGCTCCCATTACGCCTAAGTCATCCCCTTGAGGGCTTCAATGCCTCATGGAAGTCGCTGGTAAACACTTTCATACATAAATCGCCAAGGTTGGACACGTACTCATCCTCACCTTCACCTTATGCTATTGTATTTTCGAACTTTCATCCAGTACATTTAGTTCCTTCTTGCAGATATTTTCTTCTCGCCTTGGCACAATATCATACATTTGATACAATCGCTAAGGGCTTTCGTTCTTTCTCAAAGACTGAGACATTACCGGGGAGAGCTTGTCCGACCTAGGCCTGTATTTTCGCTGTGAAATGCTATAATAATTCTCCCCCCCCCCCCAAATCAATTGCGTATTCACTATTCTGCAAAGTCCACCTGAGAGATCTAGGTCTGATCGGCTCTTCCAAGTCCCCCGGATTGGAAATTGTCTCCTCTCCTCTACCCCTGTGAGTCCCTTCAGGTTCGACCTCCTCGACTTGTAGTAGGCCAAGAAGGAGTCCATTTGCGAGTCCCAGGTATCATTGGGTGGACTTGGCTCTTATGGATGTGCCGATGCCTATGAGAGTGTAGCCTCTCGATACGACGCAGATGATGGTCGCTGGTGCTCGCCTGAGCTCAACTGTGAATTGCATGATCGATTCAAGCGAGGACTTTGTTGTCCAAAGTCTAAAGGATTCAACAAATCGAGGTGCGACATGAAGGATGACGCAGCCTGATTGCTATCAGCAAGAGGGAAGCTAGGAGAAGAGAGATTCAAGAAGCGAGGAAAATAGCTACAAGTCTATCTTGGCAAACGCCACTGATTGCGGAAGCCGATGGCGCAACTGCGATCTCCCCATGACATGCTAGAATATATCAATCTCCTTGGTGCGAAGGATCTTCTATAATTACAGCAATCATTTTCATCTACAGTATACAATACGGAAGGCATTCTCGGCTGCCACAATCTTAGCACCAACAAGGCCAGAGCTGCCTTACACGAGCTTGAAATTCATGACTCAAGAGACAGTGTCACGCGATCAGAAGGAGCGCGCATGATCGGCCCCTCTTCATATACAATGTTGAACAATCAATATAAACAGTAAGGGAATAGGCTGGTCAAGTCTTATGGTTGAAGTCCTTAGGTATGCACCCAGGCTCTCGTCGGTTTCCATCCTCTCCAAGAAAATCTATCAAAAGCGTTCCGTCCCTATGGACCAACAATTCAAAGTCCAATAGAATGCCTGCCGTCCGTCTATCGTGCAAGGTGAATTCTCATTCGGTCCATCAAGGCAATTCTTGCACCAGTGTATGAGCTTTGCGACCAATAATGAAGGTCCAAATGATGGCCTTTACTTTATGGTACGAACGACGTCTTCGATCGCCTGAGCGACGTATTCAACGTTACCTTCATTGACTATCGAAATAATCAGTCATTAGTTTTTTGTGAAATTCACTTGGTTAGATATTAGAAACTCACGTCCAGAAATTGAGATTCGACCGGATTTCAACATGTAAATGTGATATTTCTCCCGAATCGCAGAGACTTGTGGCTCAGATAGCCCGATATATGTGAACATACCAATCTGCTTCGATATCAACGACAGACTCGGTTAGTTGTACGGAGCAAGTATAACATACCTGGCTCACAATGTGCTTCCAGTCCCCAGGTGTTTTCAGTCTTAGCATTTCGTTGTATAGGGTGTGCCTCATGCGCTGGATTCTTTGGCTCATCGTGGTGAGGTCTTCAAACCATCTCTCACGGAGTCTCTCGTCTGCCAACACAGTTCGCACTATCTCCGCACCGCCTCTTGGTGCCATGGAATACTCTCCACGAATCAGATGACATAGATTTGCCCGGAGTTCCTCGGTCACCTCGTGCACTGCGGGACGAGTGACAACATGTAAAGCTCCCACTCTTTGTCCATATAAGCCAAAGTTCTTAGAAAATGATTGAGCCACACAAAACTCCGGCGTATGCGTATCATTGAAGAAGCGGCGTATAGCCCATGCGTCCTTATTGACATCTCCAGACGCGAAGCCTTGATAAGCAAGATCAAAGAAGGGAATCAGGCCTTTCGCATTGCACAACTTGGCTAACGCTTCCCACTGCTCTTTGCTTGGGTCCGCACCAGTGGGATTGTGTGCGCAGGCATGGAGAATCACAATGTCGTTCTTACGTGCGGACTCTGACAAGGTTCGAATTGTGCCTTCAAAATTGAAAGATTGAGAAACACTATCGTAGTATGGATAGGTTTTCCTTTCGACCCCAGCAAGTTCCCAGATTGTATGATGATTAGCCCATGTGGGATCTGGAACCCAAACACATCCTGGTCGAATATTGCGAGCTAGCAATTCTGCACCGAGTCTGTTCGCTCCTGTTCCGGAGACAGTCTGTACCGAGACGACCCGCTTTCTTTGATCTTCTACCATGGCTGGATCACTAGATTTGCCATTTTCAAATCCAAATACAAGGTCAGCTGCGAGTTGAAGGAACTCACGATCGCCTTGGATGGCAAGGTATTCATGTCTGCTGACATTCTTCGCATCGTAGAGCTCTTTTTCAGCATCTTCCACAACCCTCAGAGGCCATGGCGCCCCATATTCAGTGCGATAGACCCCTATTCCAAGGTTGACTTTGTGCGGATGGCTGTCTTGGATATACGCGCCATTGACGGAAAAGGGCTCGTCGAGTGGAGTTGATGGAAGGCTCGAGAATAATGAAGTCGTTTGCCGCTTCTGTTGGAAGCTTGGAGCTTCTGAGATGGATCCCATGGTATATTGCTATATTTTCGAAGTCTTTGGTCTGTAATTTTGTTAGAAAATTCATTGTGGGTTCTGTTCAGTAGAATTTATACATTGCTAGAATAAGGAATGGTGGAATTGCTCATTGTTCAAATACCCGTTCCCAGCCGCCATAATCCGGCTCGATCCGCCGGGGATGGTGGAGCGCTACTCGAGAGAGCGAAGAACGAAACTAGAATTGCGTAGAAGTAAGTAAGGAAAAAAGATATGGGCAAGCACCTATCATACGTCACCATCTTCCTTAGGTATATCGGATTCTTATCGTGGTCCAAGCATGTATCATGTGGTTAGGCAAGGCCTTCAACTGCCTCCGCCGATCTCCTTGTAGTCCACTGCAGCCCGTCATGATTGACCTTGTGGTCGGCTTAGCCTGCACTGTTCCCGATGGGCCAAAGTTTCTCGAGTTCCATCAATAAATTAAGGAGTTTTGCCTTCTATGGAAAATGCAGATGGTGTACAGCATTTACGAGACGGGGATTGCATTTGCGAATATATCTATCATGGAACAATGTTCGTATGCGTACCACAGCCGACCTGAATATTTGTAAAGAGCTGAGCCCAGGCTTGCATACCGAGTTAGACTAAGGGAAGATCAAAGGAAGTGCCCTTATTGTACGAGTAATTCAATTGGAGCTACTCGCTACCATAATTTACCTGCCTTCAGCAAAGATACAGAAAACATAATATAAAGCCTCATAGATCGCCAGGACCCGGACAATAATCCTCACTAAGAACAGTTACCTGTCTTTACACTCTCCATACTAGTTACAGCCAGTGGTGTCTGTTTAGATGTACTCCCAAGCAAGGTGCTCTGAAGAAATGTTCAGACCAATAGCCATAGCCTCGAAGCCAAGGCAGTCATCCACATTGCCAGTAGGAACAGTCGCGTTCTGCAGCGCGGCAAAGACCTGCCAGCGATTGGCAGCAGAGGGAGCCTGGCGGCGAATATGACGAGCAGCAACGGTAGAGTTAGCCGGAGCAGGGCAAGCCATGAAGCCCGAGGCACTCTGGCCAGTGTAGGTCCAGGTACCGAGGGACTGGCCGGGGGTGTACTTGAAGGGGCCCTGAGACGATCCAGGGGGAATGTAGGCCGAGTGAGGAGTTGTGAAGCTCAGGGCGCCATTGCGGTCAACATAGATGCTCTGACCACCGGGTACAACGACATCCTGATGACATATTTTAGTTGAATGAATCTATACAGATGCTTCTTTGGTTGAGCAATGACATACCAGGGCGTTCTGGGCAAAGATGATGGTGTCGTTGGTACCCTTGGCGCAGTCGGGGACGACATCAGGGCAGTAGGTCTGGCTCTTTCCACCGAGCCAGAACTTGCTGCCAGCAGCAGTCAAAGGCAAGAAGTGGATGGGCGAGCCGGAGCGAGCAGCAGTGACACCGAAGGCACCATTGGAATCCTTAGTAGCTGAGCGAGAGCCGGGGAGAGCAGCAGCCAGGGGAATGAGGGACAGAAGTGCTGAGACCTTCATTGTGAATGAGCGAATAATAAATTCTTTGGTAAAGACTGATTTGGTTGGTATTGCAAAAGTCAGATAACAGTGCTGTCTGATGAATATGCCGGCGCCGGACCGATGTGAACAGGAGACGAAGTTTTTATATGTGAACTCCATCTACTGGACCCTTCTATGGGCCGTTCAGGGTCTTCGTCTCAAAAGTGATCGACATTCGCCTACAGCAATAGTCGCTGCGACGGTACCACTGAAATAGTACCAGGAGTTGATATCATTGCTCCGCCATGTGGAGTAGCTTTACATCTATCAAAGCGGGCGCCGAGCCACCATGTACCCACAGGATGTGTTGGGAGTCTCAATGCTGGGAATAGCGCAGATTTGAAGGGTCCTCGTGTCCAATGAGCTGGCGTTGATTCCTGCAGATTCTGTCCATAGTCAGTATCCTTGAAGTTTTCTTTCCAGGTACATACTGCAATCCCCTATGGAGGGAATTGCTCTTGAAACAACGATGCATAATTCCCCACCGATAGTGTTAGAGGATCGACAGCCACGGACCAGGACAACGGCGCTCGATGGGGTAGGAATGCCACAAGACCGAAGAGACACGGCAACGCGATTGATGTTCTCCATCAAAATTCTGCAGTAGGAAGGTAAGTTGGATGTTGATTGATGAAGGCAGAACATAATCAGCGCATCTGGTCTCGAACCCGATCAGAATTTGCCTCAAGAGATCTATTCGAGGACCCTGAAAGGTGGATCGTTTCAGCCAAATCAACTTGATACAGATAGGAGTAATGATCGACGGCTGTTGCGGTGGAAAACTCCACCCTGCTCTACTGCCAGTATCGCTATCAGGAGATCGAAGAACGAGGAAAGACGCATGCTTTTGCCTACAATGATAATACAGTCGTCGAAGATAGTTTTCAATGTGATTGAATGTGTCTCTATCATATTTCTGGCAAAAATCTCGGCACAAATTGAGCTTGTCTCCACCGGCCCACCAGATGTCTCGGAGGGGGGAGTAATTGACATCACTGAGCGGTGATGTCGTCCGATCATTCATACGAATGAAAATACGGACACCTCCGTACCAGTCCAGGAAAATGATGATCGGTGATCAAGTGGTACAATGAGCAGATCGTGGATTACTCAGAGTGTTGACGCTGGACAGTGGAGAATAACCGGTCTCGAAGCAATTTGTCTGTGACAGGAAACGAAGCGATCGACAGCCGCCCTGTTAGCCGAACGGAGACTCCTCCATTAGCACCGCCACAGGGAGGAAGACCCTCTTGCCAGACATGATGTTGGAAGAGGGGCGTTGAGGAGGCAGCAACAATAGAAACTTAGATGAAAGTGGGACGGGACAATGTTGGGAATCAGCCACCGCCGTCGGAATAAGCTCTACCGTGATGAAATTAAAGTCAGCTCAAAGACAGCCACCTCGTTGACCGAACTATAATTAGTGAGCAGTATAGGAGTGGAAGCTCTCAATTATTTAAGAATGAAACTTGCGTCTGCGCGCATATATAGCCCGATTCTGTGCCTCTATTCCAGAATGACCAACCCGTCTATGTACAATACACTGATATCCGAAAGATCCCATCGCTGATGTGCAAAGCCCAACGCCGACAAAATAGCAATAAAAATGGCAAGCCGTCGTCTAATGAAAGACAATGTTTACAGGAGAACTCAAAACTCCGCAACAAGCGGCAGATCCCGAGAGCTCCGTCCAGCCCAGATACGGAATGTGCCTTCAATCGGCATCACCCAATTCTGAGCTCGCACGCTCCAATAACTGAGATCCTTTCGGGACAAGGTCATCCGGACGGTAGTGCTCTCACCAGGCTCAAGAGAAATCTTGGTGAAATTCCGGAGGACGCGATCGGGGAACTCAATGCTCTCTCGGGACTGGCCCAAGCCGCGATGTTCCGCCACACGTTCAGGGAAGGAAAGGTAGATCTGCACGACCTCTTTACCAGGTCGCTGGCCAGTGTTGCTAACCTGAACGGAGACCGCCAGCATTTCTTCGTAGAGAGAAGGGTTACCACCCGCTCCGCCGCCTGCGTCGGAGGGGTGCTGGCGCTTCTTATACCCTTCGGGGTAAGGGTAGGAACCAGGTTTGGTCCCAGCTCGGTCGCGGGTGTAGGGGTAGATGTACTTTGACAGGGCTTTGATACCAGCGGGGAATCTAGTTGAAGACTCTGTTGGTGGTTTGGTATCGTACTGCGGGGGTTCAATCTCGTTCTGTGGGCGTTCGGAAGGGAGACGAGCTTTTTCTTGCAGAGGCTGGACCAGAAGGGACGAGATATTAAAGGTGGTATATGACAAGCCAAACCCGAATTCGTAGCGCGGAGTAATATTGTTTCTGTCGAAATACCGATAATCAATGAAGAGGCCCTGATCAAAGGTGATCTCTGGCTGCCTGTCTCTCGTATCGTAAAGCACTTTAGCATTGGGACCATAATCATCGAGCGATCGGCCAATCGTATAAGGCAGCCGGCCACTAGCATCAACGTCGCCAAAGAGAACATCTGCCAAGGCGTTGCCACTCTCTTGTCCGGGTAGGTTGGCGTAGAGAACTGCATGTACTCCGGGCAGATCGATCCATGACTCCATCACAACAGGGCCGATAGAATGTAAAACCACAACGGTCTTCCCCTGGCCACCACCGCAATGCGTGGCCACACGCTCAATAAGTTTGGCGCCGCTGTGTTGCAAGTCAAGATCGTTACGGTCTCCAAAGATCTCATCGTCGTGAAGGAAGCCCTCGCCTCCGTCGGAGTTCGCAAAGACAAGACAGAGATCCTGATCTACCAGGTTCTTCAGCGCAACGTCATTCCCCAGGAATCCTCGCACATCACTCGTCTCCGAATGCCACGCACGCTGCAGGGCTTCCCAAGGACTGACGAGATACGGGAGCTCTACTGCACCGCTTCCCCAGCCAGAACCCAGGGTACCTTGGTTGCAGCCACGATCGGCACAAATATTAGGACCTTCGCCAGGACCAGCGTCCTCGCCATAAATGCCGACACGATAGGCTCCTTCCGGGCCGGTAGCACTGCGGGAGAGAGGGAGAGTACCGTTGACGTTTTTTAAGAGAACAGTTCCTTCCGCGGCTACTTTTCGAGCCACGAGGGAGTGTGGAAGCGACGTGGACCCTGTGGCTTGCGCATTCACATAGTGATTGACCACCTCATGCGTGTCGTCATCTTCGCTCCCGGGATGAAGCCCTCCCATTTTCTCGTTAGTCCACGAAGAAAAGTTCGGTCCACCTTTTCCCAAGGGCGGAGGTTGGTCCCATGAGTCCTGGCGGAAGTGATACCAGGCTGCAACGATACGGGTGACCATGTCGTTGATGCGCTCCATGGGTACTGAGGTGTTGAGAGCGGCTTGTGTCAAACGCATGCCCCAGAAGGAATCCCCATCTGTCCAGCGTGCGCCGTCACCGGGCATACTCATGTCAAGGCCACTCAATGCACTTTGTACACCAGAACGTTGAGCAAGCCAGTCAGACTGCACAAAGCCTTGAAAGCCGAGTTCATCCTTGAGAATGCCATTGATCAGCTTGCTGTTTTCACAAGCATAGCTGTTGTTGACTTTCTGGTAAGAGCACATGACACTCGCAACATCGGCACGTACACTCTCGGCGAAAGGCCAGGCGAAGACTTCGTGGATAGCACGGTCATCGACGTTAGAAGAGATGGCATTTTCGTTACCCCATTCATTAGCCTGGCGATAATGTTCCTGTTCGTTCATCAAGAAGTGTTTGGCTGTCGCCATCACGCCGTTCCGCTGAATGCCACGAATAGTCTGTGCAGCAGCCACACCCTGAAGCACAGGGTCGGATCCGAAGCCCTCCCAGTTACGACCACCAGCAGGCATCATTCCCAAAGGCCCCATAGCCGGCCCCAAAATGACATTGACCCCCTTCGCACGCGCCTCCTTCCCCAGCGCAAATCCTCGTTCAAACATGAGTTCACGATTCCAGGTTGCCCCCGTGGTGATCCCAGCCGGGAAAGCGGTGATATTATCCGCAAAGCGAAGGCCAAGAGGACCATCCTGCAGACAGAGTGCGGGGAATTGGACATATTCGGCGGGTCCGGTATTTCCAACGCAAAGTCCCATCTGCCATCCTGTCCCAGTTGTGATGTTCACTTTCTCCACCAGTTCCATGCGTTCCACGAGATCATGGGCCTTGGCATAACTTTCTCTCCACGCGCCATTGGTCCCACCGAGGGGAGTCGGGTACCACGAAACAGGAGACTATATAGGTCAGCAATGAGTCCAATATAGCAGAATCACAAGGCGGCCGTCAAGGCGCTTGGATGTCGCTCAAAATGAACCAGCACTCACATATTCCTTAACAGGTTTCCCACCCATCACCCACGGCAACCCCTTCGTCGCAAGCCACATCACTAGCAATGCAACTGCAACCAGCGGGAAAACATGCCACCAGGCCGTGATGTGTAACAACGATTTTATTCCAGAATTCCAGCATGTTTTCTGATCCTTGTATGGCGGACCTCCGACGCCTTTATGTTTCGGGATCCCATAATCATCGCTTTCTTCGTCGTCAAACATAAGATGTGAGGAGCTATGATGCAGATCTTCATTGAACGTTTCCGACAGTATATCCCGCTCATGATCCAACATGTGCTCGATGGCCTTGGTTACATTGCGCGGTTCGCCGGACTCATCACCGGGAATGGGGCTCGCAGCACTCGCAGAGCTGGGTTCTGGGGTAAATTGGACTCGTTTTCCGCGCGTTTTTGTCTCGACGTTCTTATTGAGTGGTAGGAGCTTCACGTTCGCGTCGTCTTGGGTGGAGGACTCGTCGCCGCTGGAGAAGAGATCATCCAGGTAGGGATCGGGCATTGCACCGCCGGGTCCACGATTGGTGGTGCGTGTCACATCGTCCGGTGTGCTTGAGGGGTGGTCGTCATCAGAAAATTGGTTGTCCAGCGAGTGGTACTCCTGCCGACGCGTATTCGAAGCTCCGGGTCCGGAGCGGGTCGATCTGGTCATCGCGCTGGTCTGCTTGGCAGGTTGAGAAGGCTGTCGCTTTTTCAGTGGCACAGCTTATGCATTCTGTGTTTTGACGATCCAAATTGGAGACATAAACTCCACCGGGACAGAGAGAGGCGAAACTGCACACTGCACCGTTGAAAAAGGTGTTGCGTCGCAAGATCGGGAACAACTCCTTAAACAGGGCGGGTCACCTGACACCCTGAAAGCGGCATCTATGAGACTCTGGAGATCAACTTTAAAAAGCTTCGAGATACATATCTTCGGTGTATGTATATCCTGCGAATTGGAACATCTATTGGAAGGATTGCTATAGCTAATCATCCCCCAATATTCTTCTGTTACTGTAAATTATATTGAAAAATCAAGCGACATGAGACAAGCCTGACATGGATATAGCAGGCTTTGAAACAAGAAATATCCTAGTCTCTTTGAACTGATCAACCTTGGAAGGCCACAGATCATACACCAAAAAGATGAAAAACCTTCGCCTCAATCGGATCCCACCTTTTCTCTCCGCCTAAGGATGTGTGGGCCCCGTAACCTGCGGAGATCATGCTCGACATGAGAGACCGGTATATTATCTCCCCTCATGAGCAACACCCAAATGGTCAACCACGAGGTAGTTTTACCAACTAGGTCATACGAGGGAGGAGAGTGACCGGAACTTTGGGAAGTTGGTGATAATTCTCGTTTGGTGTTGGGATCTCCTTTTTCATATGGTCTCATTTTGGGAGCAAATCCTACTTGCATACGAATTGTCAAATATACTGAAAAAATCGATATTGAAAATGATATCGTATAGACAAGAGCTTTTGTTCGGTCGGGTCGACCAGAGTTCTATCACCGGGTCAAGATCCAATCCAAAGACGTATATCTACCTTGCAGGCAAAATCAAATAAACCCAAACGCCGTCTATCAAGGTCCCATGCAAGAAGCCACAAATACTAGGAATAGGTACTGATGCAGGAAAATGTGCAGGAACGAACAATCACAGAACGAAAGAGACATTAAACATATCAATATGTCGTGGTAGACGTGCTCATGCTTCATCGTCGGTGTCAACGGGCTTGGGGGTACCCTTGGGAGAGTTAAGCTAGAAATGGTCAGTGAAAAGTTCATTGTAAAAAGAAATCTGGGGGAAACTCACCCATTCAATGTGACGAAGACGGCGGCGGGCCTCGCGATCCTTCATTTGAGCACGGGTCAACTTCTTCTTCTTTTTGGCGCGGAACTTCAGTTCGCCCTGGTCCTCAGCATCAGTGTTGACCGCCGAAGGGGCGGCGCTGGTGTTGGCGGAGGCAGCAGCGGAGACACCGGCGGGGGTGCCAGTGCCAGTGGGAGAGTTGGCAGCGCTGTCCTCGAAGCGGTCCAGGCTGATAGCGGCGTTGGTACGGCTGACGACGCGGCCGTCGGCGACGTGCAGTTGCTCGGGGCAGAGAGCGCCCACAAACTCCTCGTTGTGAGAAATCATGACCACACCACCCTTGAAGTCACGGATAGCGACGGCCAAACCACCGAGAGAGTCACGGTCCAAGAAGTTAGTCGGCTCGTCCAGCACCAGCAAGTGGGGGTTGTTCCACATGGCACCAGCCAGCACGACCTTGACCTTCTGACCACCAGACAGACCGGAGATCTCGTTGTGGTTGGCAATCTCGGGGTCGAGACCGACATCCTCAAAGTGCTTGGAGATAGTCTTGGGCTCAAGAACACGGAAGCCGAGACCCTCGCGGGAAGCCTCATGGTCGTCGAACTCCTGGACCATCTTGTTGAAGCCGAGGTTCTCGAGAGTCTCGCGGGAGATCATGGTGTTGAACTTGGGCAGAAGACCAACCCACTTCACCTCATACTGGAAGGACTTCTTCCATTTTTGGCGACCCATAAGAGCCTCAATGCGGCGAGCTCCTCGGCCATCGCCCAAGTCAACAGGCTTCTCAAGCTGAGCTTTGTCGGCATCAGTGAGAATGCGAGTCTGCTTGAGGAACACCTCGCGATCGTCACCGTTGGCGTAACGCCACTGCAGGTACTGACTGGGAGTCTTCTCAAGATGCATCTCAACGTGCTCTAGGGCGTGCTGCTTGATGTAACCGATACGCAAGTTGGGGTGCTTCTCGACCTTTCCACTCTGGGGAACGACCTCACCGGTAAGAATCTTAATGAAGGTAGATTTACCAGCACCGTTTCCACCAATAATCGCGGTACGAGAGGATAGGGTCAGGGAAAGCGAGGCATCAGACAAAGACGGCTTGGAGGCACCGGGGTAGGTGAAAGAAGCATTGGTCATCCGGAGAATTGCACGAGTGTTGGACTTGATACCGGAAAGGATACCGGGGGGTGGGAACTTGAATTGCACGTTGGAGGCAGACAGGGTGTAGTAACTCTTGCCTTCAGGGTTGACCTTGACGAAATCGGCAAGGTTTCCGGGGTAGCAGACCAGCTTCTTCTGCTCGTAGTGATAGATATCGGTGCAGACCTCGTCCAGGAAACCGGAGTCGTGACTGACGATCAGACTGGTGATATCAGTGTGCTGCTTCAGGTACTCCTGCAGCCACTTGACGTTGGCAACATCCAAGTGATTAGTCGGTTCGTCCAGCAAGAGCACATCAGCCTTTAGGAGCATGGCACGGGCAAGGGCGAGCTTCATCTTCCAACCACCAGAGAGCGAGCCAACGGGCTGGGACTGGCGGCCTTCGGGGCCATCGGTAAAACCGAATTCGAGGAGAACGGAGCTGATGTGCTCCGTGCCCTGGGCAGCAATCTCGGGGTTCTTAGCAACATATTCGAGAATGCTGAGTTCGGCATCCTCGCCCTGGTTGTGCTCGACGAAGCAGGTGCGAACTTCGGAGGGGGGAGGGAAGCCCTCCAGCTTGTCGTTGGCGATACTGCGCATCAGGGTAGATTTTCCGGCACCGTTGCGACCACAGAGGCCGTAGCGGTGGCCCTTGACAAGACGCAGATTGGTGTGAGACAGCAGGAGCATACCACCGTACGCGAGGGAGAAGTTGGCGTCGACAATGACGATCTCGTTGGGGTCAGTCTGGACGGGCTTGCCGAACTTGCGCTCATCCTCAGCGAGGAAATGAGCCTGCACAGCGGAAGCGATAGCTTCAGCCTGCTCGCTGGTGGTCAGACCACGGAGGTAGGGACCAATGCATGCAGAGATCCGGTCGATCTTGCGGCAGTTGACGTCTTCACGGACCATGCCAGCAATAAAGTTCTTGGCCAAATCGGAGAACTTAGCATCGCCAAAGCTGACGAATCCAGCAAGCTGTTGAATCTTGGGGTTCAAGATAGCCAGGACTTCTTCAGGGGTAGTCTTGGAGATGGCACCGACAGCGACATCGTTGTCCTTCATGGCCTTCTCCATAACATCGAGGGCACGGGTGGCCAACTCACGAACCTCAGGGAGCGAGGCACGATCCTTGATGGCCTTGACACCAGGTTGAAGCTTGGGAAGGAAGACACGAGCCTCAGCAGGGTCGTGCACCAACTTTGTCAAGTTCTCGATAACAACGACGGCTTGGCGGAGGGTTTCTTGAGGGGTGGTCGGAGCATTAAGGGTGCGCTCAAGTAGGGGAGTGAGTAGTGCCAGGACGGGGGAGGTGACGATTGCAACGAAAGTGGTCTGCGACAGGGCGTGGATGGCCTTCTGCAGGGTCTGGGCGGAGGGCTGTTCCATAGTCTTGATGAGCAGTGGAATGCGCGGGGCAACGTCGTCGTTGTACAAGAGGGTGGTCATGGTAGTCATAGTCTTGGTAGCCTGCTTAGCCACCTCGGCCTTGAGATCGTGCATGCCGGACTCGACGATGGGGATCAACTCCTTGAGAGTCTTACCCATAGCCTCGCGCAGCACGTCCTTGTCATTTTCCTCCTCCTTTGTGCCATTGCCCATCTGCGCACCAGCAGCCATCTTGTCAAGGAGCTTGTAACCACCGACAAAGCCTTGCCACTTGCCGGATCCCTTGCTCAGGTAAGCCTCCAGAGCGGGAAGCAGGGCATTGGCCTTGGCCTCGGGGCTCATGCAAGCATAGAGGGCGTCGATCGCGTATTGCGCCGCATCGCGAACGACGGCGCCCTTGTCGGCAAGAGAATCGAGAACGACATTAAGGATGCCACCGTCGTGCAACAAGAAAACAGCCTCGCTGAGGGGGAACTCGCGGGGGAACCGCTCAAAGAGAGCGCCGAGAATCAACATGGCGCTCTCGCGACGGGATCCATTTTTCTTATCGGTGGCAGCCTTCTTGGCCTCGGCCAGAACATTGTAGTTGAGGAGACCAGAGGTTCCGACGCTCTGGATGAGCAGGTTTGCGATTGCATAAGAGCCGTCTAGGGACTGCTGGGAGGTCTCAGCTGTAAAGATGGTGTTGAGGAGCGAAGAAATCTCTTCGGTGGTGGGGGGAACCCCGGAGGGGCCTTTAGCGACAACGGTCGGCATGGCGGGGGTATCAGAAGGTGATACCATGTGTGGCATGATCTTGAGAGTACAGGACCCGAAGCTCCTGGTATGTAAATATACCAGAGATGAGAAGAAAAGGGTTGGAGTGGTTGGCGGGGGGGCCCTCAGATGGATGGGAGGCGGGGGTACTCCCGGGCCAGCAAAGAAGAAACAAAGACTTTTAGGGGTAAGATCCAACTGAAGATGAGAATATCAAACACAAGCTAGAATGAATGTAAATGCGTGCACCGTGACACCGGTAGATACTCGAATCCACGCGGGTTTGTACGGGTGTGAAGGAAGGAAAAAAAGTGACGGGATTAATAGGAGTAGTATTTGCGCATCAGCGATCGGGCTTATCCACACAATTTTTTTTGTTTGGGAGGCGACAGTCCTGCCCAATCAACGGGGCCGTTATCAGCATGAGACGCCACTAACCAGGCCTGGCTAGCCTTATCAGTTTATGCCTGAGGTGGCCACTCGTGCCTCGTTTGCTTATGTCATGCCTTTTTTTTAACTACCTCAGGTGTCTACAATCTGACATCACGGGACTCCAAGTCACGGGGTCCGTAGTCACGAGCACAAGGCCCGCTGGTGTACTAATGGAGAAAGAAGTGGCCGCACGGGTGGAATGCCGATGCTTTGAACAAGCCGAACGAATGATGCGAGTACGGAGGTGATCATTGTAATTTTTCAAATCCTTCCTCCTTTCATCCGACTTTCGCTTGTCCGTCTGGCCTCGGTGCCGCTCACCTCGGGTACCTGGGACATGTTGTACATAGATATACACAGATGTAAGCGACCAAGATATGCTAAGCAGCGTGCGAATAGCATGGCTCTACTACATAAACACACAAAGTACTTTGGATGCCCCTTTCAATGATCAAGATTTACTGGGGAATAGAACTGTACACAACGGGCCGATCTCGCCAAATGTCCGCATGCAGCCGCCCCGGGCCTCGGTAGACCAACAGTGCAGAAGCCCCGCGTACAACCGACGTGCGGTCTGATGTTATTAGTCCCGGACGATCACAAGTACCTTTTTCTTCTCTTCCTTTTGTGCCCTCACTTGTTTCCATTGAGACCTCCTTGGACATACTCGCTGGCTTGAATCTATAGCAGCGTCTTCTTCTTCCTCTTGAACCTCCTTCTCATCCCTCGATTCCCCCCGCATTGAGTTTCCCGCCCCCACAATTCTACCCCGGACCCATCAATACACACAATGGCCCTGAGCTTCAGAACCACCCGTCACGCCTCTAGACTGGCCCAGGTATGTCTGAATTCATCGCGTTATGATCAAAGGAGCAAGCGGAAGAATCTCCAGAATTAGCAGGCGTCTCGACTAACACCTTTACCTACAGGCCTCCCGGCCGCTGTTCTCGGTCCGACACTATGCGACCGCCGAGCCTGACCTCAAGACCGCCCTGAAGGAAGTTATCCCTGCCAAGCGCGAGCTCCTGCAGAAGGTCAAGGCTCAGGGCGACGAGGTCATCGGCGATGTCAAGATCAGCAACGTCATCGGTGGCATGCGTGGCCTGAAGGCCATGCTGTGGGAGGGATCCGTCTTGGATGCCGATGAGGGTATTCGCTTCCACGGCAAGACCATCAAGGACTGCCAGAAAGAGCTGCCCAAGGGCACCTCCGGTACTGAGATGCTGCCCGAGGCCATGTTCTGGCTGCTCCTAACCGGCCAGGTCCCCTCCACCGCGCAGGTGCGCGCCTTTTCGCGCGAGCTGGCCGAAAAGTCCACTTTGCCCACCCACATCCTGGACCTGATCAAGTCCTTTCCCAAAAACATGCACCCAATGACCCAGCTGTCCATTGCGGTTGCCGCGCTCAACACCGAGTCCAAGTTCGCCCAGGCCTACGAGAAGGGTCTGAACAAGGCCGAGTACTGGGAGCCTACCTTTGACGACTGCATTTCGCTGTTGGCTAAGATTCCTCGTGTCGCTGCCCTGGTCTTCCGCCCCAACGAGATTGATGCCGTGGGTACCCAGCAGCTGGATTTGACCCAGGATTGGTCGTACAACTTCGCCGAGCTGCTCGGCAAGGGCGGCGAGAAGAACCAGGACTTCCACGATCTGCTGCGTCTGTACCTCGCTCTGCACGGTGACCACGAGGGCGGTAATGTGTCGGCCCACGCTACCCACCTGGTTGGAAGCGCCCTCAGCGACCCCTTCCTGAGCTACAGTGCCGGTCTCCTGGGTCTCGCCGGCCCCCTGCACGGTCTGGCCGCTCAGGAGGTTCTCCGCTGGATTCTCCAGATGCAGGACAAGATTGGAACCAAGTTCTCCGATGAGGACGTCCGCACTTACCTCTGGGACACTCTCAAGTCCGGCCGTGTCGTCCCCGGCTACGGTCACGGTGTCCTCCGCAAGCCTGATCCCCGCTTCGAGGCTCTGATGGACTTTGCCGCTACCCGCCCCGATGTCCTCGCCAATCCCGTCTTCCAGCTTGTCAAGAAGAACTCGGAGATTGCTCCCGGTGTTCTGACCGAGCACGGAAAGGTAGGCCTCACAATATTTGCCTAATAAGTGCCATGAGCTCTTGACTAACGATTAAATTTTGTACAGACCAAGAACCCCCACCCTAACGTCGACGCCGTCTCCGGTGTCCTCTTCCACCACTACGGCTTCCAGCAGCCCCTGTACTACACCGTCACTTTCGGTGTTAGCCGTGCCCTCGGACCCCTGGTCCAGCTTATCTGGGACCGCGCCATGGGTATGCCCATTGAGCGCCCCAAGAGCATCAACCTCCTGGGTCTGCTGAAGAAATAAGCTCTCGGTCGATGTGGACCGAGTCCCCGTTGGCTGATTGGCAGCCAGTGATGAAAATTATGTTAGCGAGCTTGTTCGTGTTTTCTTTTTCCCTTATCGTCTTGTTGTTTAGACTGCTATATTATGTATCTCACTATTTTGGACAAACTTTTCGGGTCGGGCCTTGTTTCCTGGCTATGAATGATTCAATAGACTTCCATTGTCAATCGAAGCAATTCAAATTCTCTTCTCGGAAAGGTATGATGGCAAGGAAGAGCCGTGTACCTTACGAAATGCCTTCCTATTTAAAAGAAACAGTATATTCATTGGGTGCCTCTCTTAATCCACGTTTATCGATCTACTATCATCCCAATCATAACCGAGCACTCCCATCCTCGATCTTCGCCCAATCCTCTTTTCCAAAAGGCGTATACGCCTCATCCCCAGGCGCAATCCACAAGAATTGATTATCCTGACCACCCGGCACCTTGGTCCCAATAAGCGACGGGTCTACTCCCTCGTCACGCAGCGGTACCTTATTCTGCTTATGGTTATGGATGTGTGTGGGGTTATCGACTACACGTAGGAAGATAGGCACTGCATAGCGAGGCAGCTTGGAGCGGGCGTGGCGTGCGAGGGCGGCGTAGTCGAAGGTCTGTCGGGCTTCAGGGCTGATTTGCAGAGCAGCACAGCCGGCGCGGCCTTCGTGGTTGGGGAGGCGGACGCCGTAAACGTTGGCTTCTTGGACGCCAGGGAATTTTCCGATTACTTCG
This sequence comes from Penicillium brasilianum, assembly GCA_001048715.1. Classification (NCBI taxonomy): domain Eukaryota; kingdom Fungi; phylum Ascomycota; class Eurotiomycetes; order Eurotiales; family Aspergillaceae; genus Penicillium; species Penicillium brasilianum. Next base: position 1,518,195 of record CDHK01000007.1, on the reverse strand, counting down.
GAGACCTCGGCGGTGGCACTGTTGGGGTGTCAGTCTATTTAATGCTGAATATTGGTCGCGGCGTGTGTACTTACACGTTCTCGCTCTTCCAGCGGAAAGTATCACCAAGTCGGTCGAGGAAATACCAGCGTCCATCACCTTGACGACGAAGGGCATCCCCGGATCGATAGTACAAGTCGCCTTTCTTGAAAGCATCACGAAGATACTTCTTCTCCGTCGCAGAGTCATTGCGCCAGTATCCTTGGAATGCGTCCTTGTTTGGAATATTGACAAGTATCTCACCACCTTCGTCGTATGTCGCTCGCACAGCGAATCCTGTCTTCGGGTCTCGAAGAACATCACCCGTCTCGGGATCGATCGCAACGGGCACGAAAACATTATGCAACAGACCACGCATCAAAAGGCCATGATGTCCAACGCTTCCCGCGGTGAATGGTCCACGGTTATAGTTGAAGAGGCCAAAAATACCTTCCGTGCTGTTGAAGAATTCGCCTACCTCGAGCACACCGAACCGCTCACGGAATTGTTCCCAAACATCCGGGCGAAGTCCATTGCCATACATGCAACGCACCTTGTGCTTGCGGTCCAAGGGCGACGGAGGGGGTGCAAGTAGGTATCGAGCCGTCTCACCCACGTAGACGAAGACAGTAGCCTCCGAGTCCCGAATATCCTTCCAGAAATTGCGAACGCTGAACTTTGGTCCCAGTGCGATACTGACACCCATACTTAGACATGCGATCAGACTCATTGCTGCGGTACCGTGATACAACGGCATACAGCTGTACCAGCGGTCGCCATCAGGACCCACTACATCGCCCATCGCATCACGACGAATGGACAAGGTAGTGTAGAGCCGAGACATAGTGAATGCGCAGCCCTTGGGCATACCGGTCGTTCCGGAAGTATACAGCAGGATAGATGGGAATTCCCCTTTCATACCCAGCGCCAGCTCTTTCGGTGGCAGAGTAGTCGGGAAAGTGCGGATATGGGCCTTTAGCGACTGGTCCAGAGTCAACAGCTCCATGCCCAGCTCGCCAGTCAACGCATCCCGCCGCTCCTCCACACGTGCAATGCAGACGGGATCTTCATCTACCAGGGTCAGCTTCGCGCCACTGATTTTGAGACAGTGAACCAATGCATCGCCGGTCAAGTTATGATTGATGGCTGCCGGTGCACACCCAATACTCCAAAGCGCAAGCCATGCGATTATAAACTCCGCTCGGTTCTGCAGGAAGAAGCCGACGAGATCCCCCTTCTTCACACCCTTTGCCAGAAAGAAGTGTGCGTATTGGCAGGCTTGTTCTTGCAGATCACGGTAGGTATATGACCGCTCTCGCGTCCAGAGAGCTACCATGTCCGGGTATCGTTTCACGGCCGCGAGAAAGACGAACCACACATTTGCTTGGTTCTTTGCGACTGCAACATTGTCAGTTTGTCATAGTATTATCGGCAAAGGTATGGATACTAACGAGCTTGTGCTAATGCGCGCTCACTCTTTTTCAAGGACCAAATGGCGGACACATCCTTATTCAAGTGGAATTTGGCATTGAGGTATGCCGCTACGGTCGCCCCTCCAGCGAGCGCAGCTGCGGCGGTGCCTAGATGTTTTGTTCAGCCAGACTATACCTCAAGGAATGGAGATATTTTTGAGAAAATTCATACCGAGATCCATGTTGATGCAGGGTTCAGATCTCTTTGCGGGGAATATAGATCTTCACCGACACGTCGTGAAATGTAACAATCGATATACGAAAGTCGCAAGAGAGTAGAGTTAAGTGTCTCGCTTTCAATGAAGATCTTCTCGGTCAAATGAAACTATGAAATCACTATGCTGGCAAATTCGAGTAAAGCAAAAGTGAAAGTGGTGGACGCAAATGCTTCAAAATAGTGAAAGATACTGTTGCCGTGAGCCGAAGGCCACAATCGTCCTTCCTCGGCTCAACTCAACTTCTCCGCACGACTTGGCGACGTTGCGAGGCTGAATCAGCGAATCCGCGTACGTGGTTGGTTTTGGTCTCCTTCGCTAGCAGCCCCATAACAGCCCCAAATCACGCTAAGGGGGGAGGGCCCATCTGCCGGTGGGGGCATTGGATTATTGGAATGCGGAGAAAGGAGCCCCAGTACAGTTGGTACACAAAATGATTTGATCGTCGCCTCGGCTCTTCTCCTATTGTTGTCCCACGCCATAATAGTGGACTGGGTAGCACATAACTGGCGGGAATATTCGTCGTGCCTCTTTTCTCTCGCTTACTCACCACCATTCGGCTGTCGCAATCGCATGACTCTCTGGTTGGTGCTGGCGTTGGACGAACCTCCACGCCCACCCCCCCTTTAGACGGTCACCGCGCCTGGCGGCTGGGTTACACGTCGAGTGTTAGCAGCGCTTCCTTCACTAATAAGCATGAAATTCTAGCGGTAAAAGAGTCTCCTAACTTGATTTTCACATTCGCCAACGCTAACCAGAGTGGTGGTCAGTGAGTCTGATGTGATCGCGTCCCGGCAGGGCAGTAAAGATCGACATTGTGGGTCTTCTGGAGAAGGGAGACCGTCCCAAATGTAGTCCTCAAGTATTTTTACAGATATCCCAGGGCTTCTGGCTAGCAGAACCGATCTCATAACCCGTCCTTGGTCGAGTGGTGGCTCTGAACGAGGTCGAGCTTGGTAGATTAAGAACTCCAGACGCAACGGATGGCATCGTTTACTAAATCGATCAGACAATTCAACATCGTTGCCAAGAGTCAGGTTCGTATTTCATGTTCATCTCACTCTTCCCAATATTTAGATTTAAAATCTCATGATAGCCACCATCTCTTTCGTGGACAGATAGAAATACCCAATGCTCCCCTAACCTCTCTCCTGCAGCGTCTGGCTCTCCCCACGGTCGCTCTGGAGCATTTTCGGCTGTTTTTTTAACGAGATTATCAAATAGAATTTCCAGTCTCGAGTTCATAATACCGTAGTCTTTTTTGCCGTGACTGAAGTGTCGCTGTGTCCGTAGCGACAGGACTCCCATGAGCCACAATGTAGATGCTCTCGATCTCTCGTCTTACGCCCAGTTGATAGGCGCCAGGAAGCACGGCACGTATCAGTAAAGTTGGCAGGCACTTTGATATGATAATAATTGAGCCTAATGGGATCTGCGTCAATGCTCAAGTTTGGTCATATCCTAGACTGAATCAGACCCTGGAAGATCCTTTGGCTAGATAGTAGGCCATGCTGATGCCAGATACTCCAACTCTCGAGGTTAGAATATCAGATTGCACACCCATCAGTGGAGATGAAGATTTTGCACGGGGGTTTCTTGTCGGAGGTTAAAAAAAAAAGAAGAGGCGGTTCTTCTCCGCCCGCACAGGGCGTTGAATGCAACTGCAGGTCTATGCAAGCTGCGCATGCATCACATCTATACGTACCATAGGCACGTATGCAATGTATGGAATGGAGAGCTACGTTTCTATACGCTTCTATCGATCTTGTGCATATGATTCTTGGCAATTCAATCCGTACATGGCTACAACCGGCCTTAGAGCATCCTAGCAAATGCTCGTAGGTTATCAGGGAAATATCCATATATATGCTCCTATCGTCCTATTCATTGAAGGATAAGCGAACAATTTCAGTTCTAAAAAGTCTCATAACGTCCACTGTGCCCCTGGAACAGCTACCGCATTGCTGCACTCTCCGCTTAACAACTTTGGTTTCTGGCAAGTCTTTTCTTCAACTCGTTATCTTTTTCAAGTACAGGAAACGACACGTCAACCTTAGCTAAACTCATCCGGGGGTTTAATTCAGTTGCTGCGTAGTATGAAGCGTTATTAAATTGAACTGGAACATAGGTGGTGAGGAGAACTTTTGCCCAAAAGCAAGAAATATTTCTTCGAGGAGTCTCTTGCTTTCCCAATTTTCCCAGTCCCCCAAGGTGGAACCTCCAAGTTCGTGATTTTTTTCAGGAACCAATTGTCCAGCCGCTCGAAGCGCGGGCCCCAAAAGCGAGCCCTGTCCCTCGCATTAGCCCGGAATTCTAGGCTGTGTCTATTAATGGTGTCACGGGGGGCGGAGCAGCTACCCCCTCCCCAACAATGACTTTGCTCTTGACGTTTCTCGAACAAACTCAAATTTATACTCTCTTTGCTGATGATTCACTGATGATTGTATGCGATCGTTGAAGCTTTCTTGTCCGTAGCTTAACTCAGGTAAGGTATAGCAATTTCCTGGACCTCTAGGTATTTACAACTCCGGCGGCTGAGACCCTTTTTACTCGTCGTTCATACCCCTGGCACCACGCTATTCCTGGAGAGGGTTCGGTCCGCTCAGAATGAGACGCTTGTCCTCGTGCATTCTGTATCAATGGCCTCACATTGGCTATGCTCGCGTCATGACGTTCCCAGCCGGACTCTTCCTCCGGTGTTCCCCTGGTCTTCGCCCGGTCTGGCCCCCTAAATTGCTGTGCTCGGTGGTGCACCTACCTCATTCGACCCTTGCCAATATCTCTGGAATAGTCGCTGCCTGTGGCTATGTGCCTTGTGGCTGAAATTCTGTTCCGAAGGAGAGGAGTTCCCTTGCTCGCGAGGCAGACAGTGAGGTAATTCAATGCCCATCTACCCATCAAGTAGCTCTCTGCAGTGGTCTTCACAGCAGACATAAAACGGACCCCGTTGCCCTGGTGAATGTGGCTTCCATCCAGTTTCTCAAGGCCTCTTCTCCACTGTCCGGGGTCGTAGGATCTTATTGATTCATTCCCATTCGATAATCTCAGATTTCAGCGCTAATTCGTCAGCATATTGCTTAACTTACTCCCATTTTAAAGCAACCTGGTACTATGGCACCCTTGACGACCGAGACCATTTCAGATGTCCTGCGTGAGGACTTGGAGGTCGATCTGGGAAAAGATTTCCAAGTCGGGTTGACTCATGTCAAATGCCTCGCGCCAACACAGTATCGTGGTAGCCGACAGTGTGGGGAATCCATCAACAAGCACATCATTGTCCGCATCCAAGCAATCCTCGACCTGCCCGTCACTTATTTAGAAGGTGATAAGGTCAAGATATTTGATGCAATCGACCAACTCGCTACTTATCTCGTCCATCCCCGCAAGCATCCTAAAGCTGGCGTTAAAACGGTGAACGAGTTGAAGGAGAAATACCGCAAAACGATGGAGCGACACTTTGAGGCCAAGAAAAATGACGGCGCCATCGTTGCTATGACTGAGTCTCGGGAAGTCCTCGAGAACAGTGACGTTGAAGAAGATTCCCTTCCCATCGTCCCGTCCAGCTATACCGAGGAGATCACTCAGGCCGTCGAGGTCGGAGAGGTTAGCTATCCTGCCTTGCCCACCACCCACACTTGCACCATCGAGGACAAAGAAGATGTCACCATTGACTCTTCCGATGAACCTCACCTTCTTCCACGATCGTACATTACCCCACCCTATTGCCTCGCCAAACCATCTACCCCATTGTCCAGTAACGACCCGATGCTATCACACCCTATCTCCGAACCCCTCCCATCCAACAATCTCCTCCTTTTACTTGTCCTTAAATTCCTGCAGCAATTATATGTGGCGTTTTACTCCCAGGTCCACGTCAGATGGGGCCCGGCACCGGTTGAGCATATGTCCGGGCAGAGTGAGCACGAGTCCTTTACAGAGTTGAAATTCTTTTTCGGGTTGAGAGTAGCGACTAGATTGCTTCCGATCTTGCTGTGCGTTGTATCGTTGGGATTGTATTATCAGGCCGGGAGTATCTTGGGGTGTTTGGCTCTTTATGTACTTGTTTCTGGTTGTGTTTCCACGTTGTTGCGGTTGCGTTCTCCTGGATCGGAGCTCGTCGTTTGATACCCGCCGGATGTATATTTCTTGATTGACGGATGCAATTATGATGCTTATCTTCATGAGTTTGGGATGACTAGATACGGGAATGGTACTGTATGGTACCTACATAGTAAGGATGTGTAATTTGCCTAGGTCGTGATCGGTAGCAATAGTTAGCCTTCAGGTAGATACAGTACTATCTAAACAAAATACTATCAAGTTATCAACTCTTCGCTTCCACCTCCACTTCCCTTCCCCCGAGTATCCGCACGGACCAGCAAGTGCTGTTGTCTAATCTGGCGATCATCATTGGCCCCCGAGCCAGTGGATCACCCGGACCGAGGCGGGGGGTGTGCCTGGGACTGGTGACGCAAACGACGATTACGATTTTCTCTTGACAGAAATTGGCCCAAGACTAGAATTCCCAGGCCGGGCTGAATTGCTTTCCCCGGTTCCTGAGCTACGGGAAACGTGCGAATCCCAGATCTGGGGGGAGGGGAGCATACCCTCGGTTATAGTCGGGGCCCTAAAGTTAGAATTCATAATTCTTCTCGGGAGGAGATCATCTCCGAGGGAAAGTGACGCAGATCGGGGCTGGGCTTCTTGTTGGGGTCAACGGGAACAGGGTCAGTTCACCACTCAACGAGGGGCAGGACTCTCCCCCTCTGGCCCCTAGACCTCCTCCGGAGATATGCTGGAAAGACGTGATGTTTGGAGTAGGTAGTTCCGTGGTAGCAATCCACTTTAGAAGTATGTTCAGGGCAGACCACGAGAAAAACCAAGGGATACGGGAGCATGAGTTAAAGTTGGCCTCGAGACCCAATGAACCACCAATCGCTTTTCCCCACACGATTGTCGTAACCGTCACGCCGGTGAATTTCCTCCTGCCCCTCTTCCTGGTCGCTCCGAACTCATCGCTGCTCCGATATCATCCTCCCTTCTTCCCACCCCTCCCCTTCTTCTCTTCTCCCCCTCTCCTCTCTCCTTCCCATATCCTCCACACCCTCTACGATGTCCTTCACACTCCCCCGGTCCTTGTCCCGGACTGCCTGGCGGTCCTACGGGACCGTGCAGGGCTCTCCCAGTGCTGCCTCCATCGCCAGCCGGGTCCCCAGCGTGTTGGTGGAAGCTACATCCGCAACTGCTCCCCGCACCAACTGGACGCCCGAAGAAGTCAGCGCAGTCTACCACACCCCTTTGAACCAGCTCACATACGCTTCGGTAAGGTTCCACGACTACCCAGCACTCCAATTGGGCATTTCCATACCTTCCTTGGTCCCTCAATGATCGCATTCAAGACCCGCAAGACCAAAAAGCTTCCCGCGCAATTGAAACTGATAAATGTCCATCGTAGGCTGCCGTACACCGACGCTTCCATGACCCCTCGGCCATCCAAATGTGTACTCTCATGAACATCAAAACCGGAGGCTGCAGTGAAGACTGCTCCTACTGCGCCCAGTCCTCCCGCTACCAAACCGGCCTGAAGGCCACCAAGATGAGCCCCGTCGACGAAGTCCTGGAGAAAGCCCGCATCGCCAAGGCCAACGGCAGCACCCGCTTCTGCATGGGCGCCGCCTGGCGCGACATGCGCGGTCGCAAGACGAGCTTGAAGAACGTGAAGCAGATGGTCTCGGGGATCCGCGAGATGGACATGGAGGTCTGCGTGACACTCGGCATGATCGACGAGCACCAGGCCAAGGAGCTGAAGGATGCCGGTCTGACGGCTTATAACCACAACCTGGATACCTCCCGCGAGTTCTACCCCAGTATCATCACGACCCGCTCGTACGACGAGCGTCTCCGCACGCTCGAGCATGTCCGTGATGCCGGTATCAATGTCTGCTCCGGTGGTATCTTGGGACTCGGCGAGACGGACGCCGACCGCGTGAGTCTCCTGCACACCGTCTCGAACCTGCCCTCGCACCCAGAGTCCTTCCCCGTCAACGCCCTCGTCCCGATCAAGGGTACACCCCTCGGCGACCGTAAGATGATCCCCTTCGACCGTGTCCTCCGCACGATCGCCACCGCCCGTATCGTCATGCCGGCGACTATCGTCCGTCTGGCCGCCGGTCGCATTACCATGTCCGAGGAGCAGCAAGTGGCCTGTTTCCAGGCCGGTGCCAATGCCGTGTTCACCGGTGAGAAGATGTTGACCACTGACTGCAATGGCTGGGATGAGGATCGGGTGATGTTTGAGAAGTGGGGGTACTACCCCATGAAGAGCTTTGAGAAGCCCGGGTTCAAGGACGCGTCCGCTCCTGCCCCGCCTTCTCCTCAGCCCGAGACTGCTGCGCCGGTCGCAGCGAGCTCGTAGGGGGTTTACCTGAGGGGATGAGTTTTTGATATTGATAAACCTTGATGAATTGTCGTCTAAAAATGAAGAGAAGATCAGTAACAATTGAACTGAAGTGCTTGTTCCTACACTGCTGTGATTGGTAGTTTTCCGTTAGCCGATGATCTGCAATTGAGTATCAGTATGAGGATTTTCCACGGCATCCACCAGTCAGACTCAGGATAATCCAAAGGCATGCTGACTGGGGCTATTGAGCTCATTGCTATGAAGACTGCGGAGAAGACTTTGCTAGGCCAGTTGTGATACAACACGGCGCTTGATCTGTGTGACGGCGACCGGAAGATAAAAATCTCCGATTAACCTTATTGACGTGCATGACTCGAATGCATGCACGCCTCACGCACATGAAGCATATGAAAATCGAGTTCATGCCCAATAAGTAGGCTATATGATCCGATTCCAGATGGAAGGGGATCAGTCTCGTGAAGAAATAGTTCTGCCGTGCATCTCCACCTCACAGCTCACCCCAACAGAATGCTTCCCCACGTCTCGGCCAGATAATGAATGCCTAAATGCCGGAGAATGGATCATATCAATCGCAGAGGTATCCCAAAGAGGAAGTAAATCTCCCCTGGCGGCAATGCTTAATTGGTGGGCGGCGCGCACATCTTTTAGCCGAAGACCCCCAAGGCGCCACCCCTCGCCGCTGATTAGCGCGCGATCTCAGATCTTGGCTTTCACATTGGCGCGAACCGAGGCCGGGTTCTGTGATCGCAAGGTTGTCGGTACCCTCCGATCGAAAACACCCTATATCATGATAACCCATGGATGACGATCGTGGATAAGTCATTGACTGAGTTTGGCCATTCAGTGCCTCTAGAATTGCTGTGAAGATCCCCCGCCAGCGATGGTCGTCAGAGCCCGAGGCTCGATTTTGCGGGGGAGACAATCAAATTGCAACTACCTTCACATGGGGGAATGAGCAGATCTGTACCATTTCTGGGCTATCGATGGGTCCCCATCTGGGATCTACTCGCTAATTGACGTCTGCCAAACTGTTGGGGAAACGAGATCCACGACGCGGAGCATCATGAACGCCCCCCCCCCCCCCCCCCCCCTTCACATGTCCTCCTCTGGCTTAGATCTAGGTTCTCATTCCGGGGTGAAAGTCATATAAATGGGGACCACCCCCACCAGCCCGGCAGTTTCTGAGTTTGGTCGCCATAGTGTCTGGAAAAATCGATCAGCCATTTACCATGGATACCAAACCACTATCAAAAGATTCCATGCGATCCACGTGGCGCACGGCGGATCGTTCGGAATGGAACACTGCTCACTGGGCTCTGGAGATACTCAACGCCCATCCGATCGAGTTAAACAAAGAGGTTCCCGTGCACCAGAAAGACGAGAAGATACCCTTCATGCCGCAGTGGTCCCTCCAGCGCTGGGTGCTCTTCTACTCGTCCCTACCACTCCTCTTCCACCAAGCATATACGACCTACACGGGCCGCACGCTAGGCCCCTTCGCCACCTTCAACCTATACTTCTTCGCGTTCAACGCAATCGTCATCTACCAAGTACACGTCCTCCGCCGCATGGGCCATATCTACGGCTTCCTAGACGGAGACAAGCACGAGCGCGACGGCGTCCCCGACGTAGGCGTCGCCAAAGTAACCGCCTCTCTCTACAAAACGACCGGCTCCCGCCTCGTCCTAGCCACGTACCTGACCTACAACCGGAACGTCCTCCCCTCCCAACTGAACTGGGCCTGGCTGCCTCTGGAAATCGGTCTGTACGGCATCGTCCTCGACTTCTGGTTCTACTGGTACCACCGGCTCATGCACGACGTGAGCTTCCTCTGGAAATTCCACCGCACCCACCATCTCACCAAGCACCCGAATCCACTGCTCGCCGCATACGCAGACCACGAGCAAGAATTCTTCGATATGGTCGGCGTCCCGTTTATGACCTGGCTCACCCTCCGGACTATGGGTATGCCGATGGGCTTCTACGAGTGGTGGATCTGCCACCAGTACGTTGCATTCGCGGAGGTCTTTGGGCATAGTGGATTACGGATGCACTTGACCGTTCCGTCGACGCTGAGTTGGTTGTTGGAGTGGTTGGATGCGGAGATTGTGATTGAGGATCACGATTTGCATCATCGGAAGGGGTGGAGGAAGAGTCATAATTATGGGAAACAGACGAGGCTGTGGGATAAGATTTTTGGGACTTGTACGGAGCGGATTGAGTCTGTTGCTGATAATGTTGATTATGTCAATGTTGCGAAGATGCCTCTGTATTGAGAGGTTGCATGTTGCATTCGGTTTGATGTCCCTGATGGGGGGATTATGATTATGATGGAAAATACAGAGATCGTCTTTGAGCTGTATAACGTCTTTGCTTAGATTAGATATAGCAATGGTTTGAAAAATTTGAACATATGAGAAAATGACATGAATAGTAACATACAATAGCGCATTAACTTCTCCCCGCCTCGTAAAATCCAGGCACAACGGAGACCTCTATATATCCAGAGATTCGAGAGCCTTGTTCTCCGTCTCGCAAATGCTTGGTCGTGCAAGATGCGCTTCGCTACCTGTGACACTCGTCGAGTGAAGAAATCACATTAAATTTAGATATCATTGACACAAAACATCTTTGATATTGAAGACAATGACCTTTTCTTGGAATAGGTAAGGTATTTGCCAATTCTGGGGATTAATTTGTTGAGTAATCTCAAATGTCTGCCAACTTCGTGTTGAGTAATCATCAGCCCCTCTCTGGTATGTGCGACCCCAGCGCTGTACGACGACGACAACGGGACCCACACTTGTCTACAACGACTAGTTTGTTCAGCTGATACCTCCTACGGCTCGTTCAAGTATCTCCCCCAGCTGGATTGGCACACCTTGTGGGGAAAAATTGTCATCGAGATAATATGATTACTACCATCTGCCGGGTGGAAACATCGACCATGAGACCGATGAGTATTCAGTGCCGACGTATTTTTGAATCTCTAGAGCATATATAACCCCCTCTGTAGGTAGGCATCATAGAAAGCATCAACACCCTCCCTTTCTCTACCATTTTCCGTCTCCTGTCATCAAATTGACCACCCTTCAAGATGCCCCTCTGGCAAATCTACCACCCACCCGGCACGTTCGAAGACAATGCCTCAAAGCAAGCCTTCGTCAAAGACATCACCGAAATGTATACCTCCAACGGCCTACCTGCATTCTACGTGGTGGTCCATTTCTACAAGATGGACAACAGCAACGTTTACCTGGGCGGGAAATCGGTGACCGAGAACGAGAAACCATTCGTGCGAGTTGTCATCACACACATCGCCGTCCACCTGCCAGATTCAGATGCCGTTTATCTTCGAACTGGCTCCCGCCTTGACAAGATTATGAAGCCTCATATCTTGGACAAGGGATACGATCTTGAGTACCATGTTGAAGAAACGGAGCGGCGACTTTGGAAGATTAATGGTCTGATTCCGCCACCATGGAAGAGTGCCGAGGAGCAGCTTTGGGTGAAGGAGAACAAGCCCTTTCCTTATGAGGGTGCATATCCCCCTGGATCTGGACAGGCTGCGGTGTGAACAGGCTCTCTTAATACCAAGCCATCGATTCTGTACGCGCAGAGGATCAGTCGGCTGGTATAGCTTTGTTCATTGTTCAAGTACATAGAAAGTGGTATATAACATATTATCATTATTTTACTCAACAGGTCCACGATCCTGCAGCTCGATCCCCGGGTCTGATCGTTGGTCATCGTAATCATAATCCAAGGCCCAGCGGGGCCCACCCACGGCCGAAAAGTCTCCAACTTTGTACTTGCAGTCCTTCTCAAGCAAGTACCCCTCCCGCTCGCGTTCGCTCATTTCCCACGTATCCCCAAGGTCAGCAAGCATGCGACTTTGGACAACCCACGGGATGAGAGATCCAATAGACCGGGGAACGCGGGGTCCTCGGTAGCGATTGAAACGAAACGCGAACACGGCCATTAGAGCGACTGCGTCGATGGCGAGGAGACAGATTATGATGACGACTAGGCTGGTGGATGGTATGAAACCCCACAGGCTATCTAGGAGATTGCCGTGTGCCGTTTGGGCAGAATGTGTTGGCAGACGCTCAAGGAACTTATCTTTCCAAAGAGCGAGGTGGGTACTGAAGACGGTCTGGTAGACAGTCTGGACGGAGAGCATGAGATGTTCTGACTTCAACATGAAGTCGTCTGGGAAGGTCATGTCGTAGGCATTGGCGGTTAATCGGCCAGGCCAGTCATGTTGATGGTGGCGACGGTGGCCATGAGGGCGTGAGAAGTTGAAATGATGCGATGAAAAATTTCGAGGCTGGCCTGCTAACACTTGATTGAAGTCTGCCAAGATGGCTGATGCGTTATGAAAGAGCGAGCCGCTGGAAATAGAGCTCCCACTGATGGGACGTTGATCCTGAACCATTCCGCTGGAATCAACTTCCACATGGAAATCTTGTATGTGGATTTTGGGCTCACAGTGCAAGGCGGTTGTGCCGGCTTCGTTGATGTCGGTGATGTTTCTCAGGTCCCAGAATGCGAGGACAAAGATGCTGGATTCTTGACAGGAGTTGTCCGTCCCGTTAGGGGCATAATAGTGAATGGACTTTCCACTTCTGCTCGCCAGGTCTTCTGTCAGAGGAATGTCGACAGTACAGGTTTTTGTGACTCCGGCTTGAGCGATCTTATAATTCCAGGCAAGCGAAGTGTCGGAGGAAGCAGCGGGGAGCACCTTGCAGTCGAGGTCGGCTCCAAAGCCGCGAGTCGTCGCAGAATATACGGTATAGTCATCGTCCTCATCTTGGTCATCTTCAGAGGTATTGTGAATCGAAAATGGCACCATGAAGAACTTTCCATCCGTTGAAGCCCATTGAAGGAACGAGACATTGTTTAAAAGTCTGCCTGTTGCCACCAAGGTCATTTGGATATCACTTTGATTGACATTGTTGACCATGGCAGAAGAGTTGTACATGCTGATCAGATCCGAGCTTGGCGATAAATAGTTCTTCAGTTGTGGTGTAAAGAGGCCACCACTGAGAATTCGAAGCACGAGATCTCCCAGGCACACAATAGATAATGTAAGAAGAATGCCGGACCTTCGGTGGCGTCTGATGAACAATGGAATGAATGGTGTTTGAATCCCATAGTTCTCGACGACAGACTGCCGCGCCGAGGCCATTCCATCTTGCAGCCTGATCCAAGGCTCCATCGAGCTCAGATTGCGATAAATGGAGACGAGGAATGAGCCAATAATGGACGCAATCGCAGTGGGACCGAAGTTGAGGAAAATCATGGCCACGGTTGCTCCGGTACTGAAAAGAGAGTTGATATTCTTCAAGCGAATGTATGACAAACTCACACCGAACAGAGCCAATATCGCAGCGAAAAGCAAGCACTCGAGTAGAAACCAAATAGGCCGCAGGAAATGGGGCATGGGATCGCGGCGACGGGGAGGTGGGTGAGGTGGAGCCAAAGATGCTTCACTCCGATCAACCACTTGGAGCTTTTCTTCGCCATCTTCGTCTACCCACTCGCACCATTTACCATTTGCCCATTGCCGAAGTTGACGAGTGGTTGCCATGTCCAATTTTGCCTCTGAAAACATGACTTTGGTTGATGGCTTGAAGAGCTGTGCAACGATTGTGCATTGAGCAGCTATTGACCCCGGGTCCCATTGCAAGAAATTAGACCGGCGCCGGTACATGTATATTAGTGTAGCAATCATACAGAGGCCCAGGGCTAGAATAGCTTCGGCGAGTGTTGCGGCCTTAGATGCGACCGTCAATATGATAACAAAACTCTGCTGGCTGGCTTCGACGGGCGTTGGAAACCCACCAGGGCTGAAAAATCGATCGATCGTGACGATGAAGTCTGAATTCCAATACTGGCGGATTTCCTGCACATATTCCTCGTAGTTCAATATAGTCGAGTCGGTTGCGACGATGACAGGGTCGCCGCTACTGGCAGACACATTCAGCTGCGTGGTGTTTCCAAAACGGACATCAGACTCTGATGTCAAATATCGAGAAGCAATCAGATCATGGATTCCATCCACATAGAAATCAGCGGTGTCGAGAGACTTGACAGTTGAAGGCGTCATATCCACATCGGCGATGGAGGCGTTTGGGTTGAGAGTCACAGATGCCCATGCTTGCTGATATGTTGGTGAACAGGCAAGCACAGTGACATTCGAGTCAGAAACATTTCCTGCGGCAAGTTGCATATCGACAATGACCCCGAAGACCTTGAATGCACTGCAATCCTCATAGGTGAAGGCAGACGGGGCCAGCAATTTCCCATCATAGCCCATGGGCTCCCAAAACTTTGCTTGTAAAGTTTGTTGATCTGAGCCAATGACGGTGTCCAGTGCGGTGCTAATTTGACATCGTGAGCTGCTGTTACCTCCTGGAAGGTTCCCCATTGACATATTTCCAACATTCCACGACCAGATTTGTTGACCATGAGGCAATTGGCTCGTTAAGGTGAGGTTTGTCTCGGTTTGTGGCGATAGCCCTCTTCGAGTATTGCTGACACATGTCATATTCGACCAATATATGGTTTGATTCAAAGTCAGCAAAGAGGATTCGTTTTGGTCGTCAGGCAGCGAGGTAGGAGGAGTTGCGTAGTCTGCAGGGTCAGGCATGAAGAAACTGTTCAGCTCCGGCGAGCCCATAGGCCCCTCGCCCGAAGATCCTGCTGCTAGCCAAAGTTGTTGAATTTCCAGATCAATGATAGTCGGCCAGGTGTTGACGATTTTCCTCTCAACCCAACTCCCATCGTCCAAGATCACTAGACCAGCTAGCAGCGAGGGGAGAAACATGCGGAAAATTAATGAGACAGGCGCGACACAAAGTACAACCCAATGGCGATTGCGAAACGCTATGATAGATGCCGTAAACGCATTGCAGCAATAATTGTTGAACAGCACGGTGGCCGGAGCCCCGCCCGGCTTGGCTAGCTGAAAGTAAGGTTCAAGCCGTAATACATCCTGAGCGCAAACATCGAGAAGGTTGATGGCTAATAGGGCAAAGATCAAAGGCAGATAGGTGTAGGCTCCCCATGTGGCGGTCGGAAGGTCCTCTTCATATGCCCAATGAACTATGCCTCCCATTCGCTTGGAGTATTCGCGCAGAAGTTCGATGACCCCCAACATGAACAGAAACAACCCTGCCAGCGGAAGAAGGTATACTTTGTGTAACGTCCAAGGTAGCCAACCTCTGGAGGCCCGCCATTTCTGTACCGAGTTCTGCCCATCCGTGGCTGGCATCTCTGTTGCTGATAGATCACGAGAAAAGATAACGAGCGCTCATTCGCAGAGGCGCTAGGGACCTATGTAATGAAAAATGTTAATCAATTGTCTCTAGCTAGAAGCCATGAGAGTTGTGGTAGTCCCATGACTTACGAAATGTTAGGTTGGCGGACTCATATTGTCACCATGGCACTTTTGACAGGCCGGAGAAGCGCTTAATCTTGCTGATGTGGTGATCCAAGATCATGCATCGGTAAGATATGCACACCGCTTGAATCGCCCGCGACTCATGTAGCAACGCCTAATACAAAGAGTGTGGTGGGAAGGATTGAAGGAGATCAGTCTCCCCCGGCACAGAGATCCAACATGGGGAAAGAAACGTTAGAGCGAAAACTTCGCAAGTGGCACATGTACTTTATGAGAACCAGAGTCAGGAGAAACACGTTCGGCTTTCTGACATTGTGGGTCTTAGCCCGTAGGGGAAGGCTTAGGTGCGATATGCCATTGGCCCTACAAGTGGATGTCTCAGCTTTCCGATAAGTCAGCCTTGGCAACGGGAAAATCCGTAGCCTAGACCTCCAGTCAGAGTCGGTGAATTAGAGGAATAATCGGTGCCACGTTTCAGTGGTGCATAGGCTCGAGGGAAATCATATTTGATCTGATGGATCGAAGGCTGGTCATAAGAGAATGGCTAATATCATGGCAGAATCGCGAATGGAACCCCCCAAAATTCGGATCCAAAGGCCCCCTGCCAAGAGGTCGTATTAGGGACGACTTTTCCTCGGTGCGTACGTGGTTCAATACTCAGCCTCAACCCAATGAGACGGGAAATAGGCCCCATTAAGCTTTCGCTTCGGGCGCACCGAGATGCACTTTTTACCCCAATTGGGAGCCCGCCTCGGATGGGCGATACTTAAGAATCCATCACCATCCATGCGTCTGGTACTCGGGAGTGATCTACATTTCTATTTGATGATCTATAAAATAAGTCACTTTAAGGCTGGACCCCAGAAATACAATCTTTGTGCTGTACATACTAAAAAAACTAGTGTTTGATGTGGGGGTCGCTGACCCCATTCGGTAAATGCAAGCCTCCCCCCTCTCCCTCCGGCAAGGCTTAGCCGGGGCCCTGAGCTTTGGCCATGCTAGTCGCGAGCAGAAGGTAGTCCCGGGATTCAAAAGTTCCAAAATAACTCCATTATCAAAGATCGGCAATTATTTGATACTTTGACATTCATGTTCCATTGCAGCCGCCATGCTTTGTTGGATTACAACATCCTTAGACATTCCTAATCATAGTATAGAAGCGTCTATAAATGTTAGTCGGTCCTGGGGCCCGAGGAATGAGGAACCTCTTATGCGTTACTGGCGCAGGAAAAGCTGTTGCTGGAGGCATCGTCGTGAATCGCCTTTCCAGAGACGTAAAGTCCGAGACCACACATGCATCCACCAATCAACACAATCAGCATATTAATGATCGTGAGGCAGATCTTCCGTGGAGATGAGAACCACTTGCCCCAGTTAATGTGTAACCAGTACACACCACCAAGGCCGTAGCTGAACCAACTAGCAAACAGAGAGCTGATCAAACTCAGCAAATCACTGAAAACAGGAATAGCATCAGCGATGATCCAAGCCACAACCCAGCACGTCAGGCCGATGGCAACCCATGACCCGATGGAAACCAAGTCACGACGATGCATCCTGTCAGTGCCACGGAAGAGGCGGACATAAATATACTTCAGACCGACGTGGCCGTTGACAACACCGGCGCCAACGATAGTCGGAATCGCGAGCCCATATGCCACCTTCTTCAGCAAAGGCCCTGCGGATCCCAAAGCCGGAGACTCTACAGACTGGCCGGCATAGTAGTAAATCACAACAGCGGCAACGGTATAGAAGATGATTTCAAAGGTCTGGAGCATATACAGTGCTTTTGGGAAATCTCTTGGGTTCTTCATTTCAGCAAGGAGACCAAAGAATGCCACATGCGCACAGTAAGCAAAGACAATATTGGTCACGGCGGTAAATGCGTGGAACAGATCGGTATCAATGGTGGCCTGAATTCTTGAGACCCCGTTGGCCTGGACACCTACGCCGACCATGGTGACCATGACGGCACTGAAGATACTGACAAAAGCTATATTCATCCGCTGTCAGTGCTAAACGAGGCTTGGGTGAGTTTGCCATTGGGCCCACGTACAAACACCAGAAATATAGGTCATATTTTTCATGGTCCGAGGCAGCGAACACACCATACAGATGACAAAGCCGACTGTCGTAAAAACCATGGTGCAGGTGCCATGCTCGGTGATTGTATTCATCATGACACTGAATGTCAAGATGTGGCTTCCCATGATGAAAATTGAAAAGAGCAGCTGGCCGATTCCGAAAAGTTCTCGTCCAAATGCACCCATGAGTACATCTCCGGCGTCGGCCAGGTTCTGGATATGGGGATATGCTTGATGAAACTGTCCAATGACATAACCGGTGTAGGTGGCAAGGAGACCGAGGCCTATGATTAATACAAGAGCTCTAGAAAGAATTGTTAGCATCATGGCTCGATTGCCTTTCGAAAATCAGGCAACTTACGGTGCAAGACCCAGCTGCGCGAGAGTTGCTGGCAATGACAGAACGCCTAGCGAAACAGACTCTGCAATCATGACTGTTTCAATTAGACACTCTTTCTTCATTCAAGACCGTTCCTTCATAGTGAGAGACTTACACATTCCAGCTTGCCTAGAATCAATCCGTGTGAGAGGCAGTCTTTTGACATATCGAGGTTAATGGAACTTACCACCACTCCATCGTCTTATACTTGACTTCGGCATTTGACTCATCGCCAAATGCATCTTGGTACCGCGGCGCTTCATGCTTAGCATCCATCTCATTCTCCTGCCATCCCGACTCCGAGTCTACGAGCTCGTGCGGTGGAGTCGCTTCTTGGATAGTCATTTGACCAGCTGTAATCAGGCTTTTTGGGAAGGCGAGTAAATTTGGAAATTAGTGAGAAAGGGGAAGGGTTTATAAAGCCAGCAATAACAGTCAGTATGCATACGTGTGGAAATTTCTTCTTAATAACTAGAGGTGGAGCTCAGAGTCCCTGCGACAACCGAAAACCCCGCAGGGACAGGTTTTGTTGGGGTTTTTTGGGGCATTTTCTCCGGGGCTCGGCAATTATAGAGACCTGGAGGAGTTTTCGGAATTGCAGTGTCGTGTTTGACAATTGGATGGGGAATAGTCAATATTGGAGAACAAAACGTATGGGATCAGGGTGCATTTGATGATGTAAATGGTGGGTTTGCCTGGACCCTCGGGCTTGAACAGCACCGATTTAAGCGTCTCTCGGTCCACTTCCGGGCGCCCCAGTGGATTGCGCCCTCCACTTTATTCACTTGTAGGCCAACCAGCTTGTCGGGCCGGGCTTCCATTATATAACAAAAATCTCGGGCCCTCATCGCTGCGCCGGGAGTAACCGGGCGGCTTCAGTTTTCTACAGCGTAGTTGCCTCAATGCCAGGAAGGAGGATATTTGTTTGCCTCAATTTTATACTATAGAAGCTATTCAAAGTCTCCCATGTAGATATGCGTGTATGCAGTAGGGCATGAAACCCTTTTATATAGCGGGTGGCGCACGCTCACCCGCAGCCACTCGTGGTAATAAATGCTTAGTGTCGGCAGGGAATCAATCCAGAAGCGCGGCTCGAACCGCTGCCTCGCCACCTGCCTCGATTGGGGGTTTTAGTCAGAACAACTGCATTGAGTTCTGGCCAGCGACCATATTACAAGTCAGAATTTCCTACTCCAAGTACAAAGTTTTCCGTCGTAGTTGCTGCATGTAGACCTATAGGCATGTCAATAGTTTTACTGATGACCGTGGAGCTTGTTGGGTTGAAAGCACTGCAACAGTAGTGTTCCAATCTAACAGACCACAATATCAACCCTGAAAACTCCTCTGTTGTCTTTTTAGTCATCATTCGGTGATTGAGTGATAAATAAAGGAGACCCATGAACTACAAAGAATCACAAACACCTTGAAGAAGCAAACTATTCATATGTACTCCGTAGATGGACCGTTATTCTGGTCGCTAGAACTGCCTCCGTGCGCGGGCTCAGGCCAGTTGACAAGGCTGGCATCTTCGCTTTTCGAAACTTCGTCGCTCCATTGAATAAGGAAAATCGCTCCTACCAATATGCATATGAGGTTCAAGCTACCTCTTGTCTATGTCACTGTTTGCTCACATCCAATCACCAGGTGAAAACATTGATTTCTCAAGCAATAGATATGTGCTATACTGATACGAATTCAGCATTATGTTACATGAGTCTCGCGCATTCAAGTAAGAGTCAAGAAAACAATCCCGAAGCCGAGGTCTAAACATACCTCCATCTCAACCTGCCATCTCTATATACATCTTGAACAGCGCGCCATCAAGGACAAGCCACCCAAAACGGCAGTTAGACCTGTACAGACAATGAGAAGTCCAAAACCACTACCATAGGCGCCCATTGCATGCCCCTGCCAGGTATCCGCTTGAAGCAACGCCTCGCTGAAAGGTCCACTGACAACATTACCAACCCCCCGACCAAATGCGATGGTTGAGAATATGATTGTTGCATCTGCTCCAGGGCTGTCTTTCTGAATTTCGCGGATCATACCGGACCAAATTGCAGAATAGCTACCTGCAAAAACTCCGTATGCAACGGCAAACACTATCAGAACCGGGATAGTGGTGGAGAAGCCCCATATGAGGAAAATCGACAAGACGGTGCCTGTGGTAGAGATCGAGATACACGTAAGTGTGTGGCATCGATCAGACAGAAATCCCATGGACACACTGCCGAATACGGATGCCAGGTTCAGAGCAGTCACCGTAAGTGAGGCCAGGAGGTCCGAAGCCCCAAGCGTGCGTGCGAGCGTTGGAAGATAAATTGCGGGGAGGAAAAATCCAAGTGCCTCTGCAATATTACCAAGCTGGTAGATAATCGAGACTCGACTGCACAGGAAGCGGGCGTTGAGCCGATCGTACTTGACTTCTCTCGAAACGGGTAGGCGTGACTTGTGGAAATAGAGGAATGGAGCCGCAAGCACAAATATCAGCACCGAGAATATTCTCAAAGTTGTCCGGAATCCATATTGTGCCAAAAACTTCTCCAGGGCGAGAGGAATAAGCACTCCAGACAGTCCGGATCCAGCCCAGACAATTCCGAAGGCAAGCCCTCTCCGCTTATCAAACCATTCGGACATGTATAAGATTGATGGGCTATATGCGATACAGCCACCTATTCCAAACCCAACGCCTTGTGAAAGCACGAGATGTGTAAAGTTGGACGAAAATGATCCCATGGCTAGAGAGAGACACATGATGCTTAGGCCCAGTGTGGAGAACCATCTTGCCGTTCGAGGTAGCAGAATCATAGTCGTGATTACCAGGGGACAACTCATGTACGCGACGCCCTATAGGTACAGTGTTAGCTGATGCTTGACTCGGTCACATCTGGGGGTTGAAACTGACTGTTGCACATGTCCCGATGACTGCCACCATGTTGGAATCCTGGACGACTTCATTGTCGTGGTAATAGCTTTGGAAAACACCGAACGAAAAGGCAAACCCTGCATGCGTCAGTATTGGATTTGATTGAAGAGACAGAAAGTCAATAGAGACGAACCCCAAACGAGAGCCTCTATCATTGCGGAAGCAGCTAAAAACAACCAGGCATGTAATCCACCATCTATCGGTGGCAATGCCTTGACCTCATAGGGATCTGGTTTGATTTTGTCGTCACATGGGGATAGCTTCGTTTCTTCACATTTCCCCGAGTGGTCAGAGAAAGAGTTTCTGGAATCCATTGGTTAAATGCAACTGGAGCTTCAAAAGAGGCTCCGAGGAAGTGGAAGAAAAACATTGGTATAATTTCCGACCGCCAGGTCTATTATCTACCGGAATACCAGGTAAGCCCACAATGTCACATTACCAAGCGATCCAGATTAGGTTCAATTGAGTAAGAAGGGATGAATGAAAGGGCTCATTGCCCATCAAGTGACGGGAAGAATTTACGTCGACAGGATCCTGTCCTATTGGTCCCGTATAGAACGGAGTATTTTTAACTTTGACAAAAGTAGGCTGATCATTCTAAGCCAATCGCTGCCCGAACAAAATTTGGGTCTTATCTGGTGTTTACCACGCGCTCTGGTGCCAACTTCATAGATTAGCCTGCAGCTCGTTGACTCTGCCCTCATATCAGTACCAGATGAGATCTTACCACGCTCATCACATCTGGACGAGTTTCTTCTCAAATTTTGATCTTTAAAGTTACTTTTGATGTGCTCAATGTGGGTTATGGAATCATTCAAAAGGCTGCCCCTAGTTTGGGCTACGTACAACCGGCTAGGAACGGAACGGCAACATTGAGGAATGCAGGGCAAGGACTCTGCCCGCCCCCCCTGATAATCTCGGAGCTCCAGGTATTGACATCGATACTGCAATGATATCATTGGGTCGGAAATTGACCAATAGAACTTTATGGACTCATTCCAGACTTCCCCACTGACCTACTGCACCTACTTCACGCTGAGGCTTGCGCGGAGTCTGACGAAGGGGTTTAGATCGTGGACCCGAGACCATCATTGAATGAGAAATTTCCTTGCCACGGTCTCACCCATGCATAGTAGATCCTATGTGCGTCATTCTATGCTTGGGTCTTGACTCAAGTGACCCAACAACATCCCCGGTGTCACGTTCAGACCGAATTTAATCTCTAGCCAGCGAATGATCCTACGCAAGGGACTATTTCACAATTAAGCAATTATAAAGGGCAACAGATATACTAAATCCGTAAACTGGAGACTAGAACCTTAGTGAAGGAACAGGAACAAGAGAGGAGATGATATCAGAGAGATGAAATCCCAGAGGGGAAAGCCTCGAGGGCCTATATCTCAGATACAGCACGGCCCATTCACTCACTAGTAGACTCTTCGGTTGTGCCACCCAAGGGCTTAGAGAGTCCAACACGGTCCACAGTCTTTTGGTAAACGACACCTCCGTTTACACGGTCTTCGTGCACAATCAGATCTTTGCGATTAGTGTCGACCAGCAGGCGGATCAAGTCAGGTCTCATGTAGTGTCCCCCCTAAGACGTGTCCCGTTAGTTCGACTCCTAATTACTTTTTGGTAACAGCAACTTACAAAGTCGGCCAAAGACTTGGTGAGATGAATTTCATCGAGATCAATCTGTGGCAACAATTTAAAACCGCTATTATACATAAATACTGGGGGGAAAGGAAGGATACAACTCACGTCAACAAAAAGCAGGCCCTGGAAGTCCTTGTCGGGATGGGGAACGAGATTCTGACCATCGGGACCAAAGATGCGACCATTCCCATTGTAGATATTGGGGTCTTCAAGCTCCTTTCCGGGAGGAGTATTGAGTTTGATACCATCCGCGGTGATTGTCTGCCAAGGCGCAAGAGTAAAAGCACCTGTCTCGATGGCATAGGCGGGAGTCACGAGCTGGGCAGTCTTATCAGTAATCAGTTCGCCATTCAAAGTCACAACTCCGTCCGGGAGACTCACGTCGGCATTCGCTTCCGCGATATTAGTGTAAGGGTCCGGGTACTTGAGGGTCTCCTTTCCTGGATACAGAGGCCAAGCTGCAACATGGACCTGTTCCCCAAGAGAGGCGGCATAGGCCTTCAAGAAAGGGTTCATATTCTCCCAGCAGTTCAGGTGTCCGATGCGACCAATTTCGGTATCCATGACTGATTCGGTAGTGTCGCCAGTACCATCACCGAAGACCAGACGCTCGACGTGGGTGGCCTTGATCTTGCGGCGATGGTTGATGATATCTCCAGCCGGGTTGATCATAATCTGAGTTGTATACAAGCTGCCAAGATCGACCTCGGAGTATCCGAGAGATACGAAGATCTTGTTGCTCCGCGCAGCCTCGCGGATTCGACGCATTTCCTCCGAGTCGGAAGGGAGACTGTTCTCCCGGTACTTCTTTAGAAGAGGCAGGCTCTCCTGGTAGTTAACCTTCCAGGCCCAATAGGGGTAGCCAGGGATCCCTGCTTCGGTTAGTCGAGTCCATTCCAAACAACTAGCCGCCTAGACGAGAAGTGATATTTACAAAGCTCAGGAAATGCGATAAACTTGCAGCCAGCCTTGCCGGCCTCATCGATCCAGTGGATGGTGCGTCGGACAGATTCTTCGAGGTTGAACCATCCGGGCTCTGCATTGACTGCTGCGGCCTTGTATTTCTTGAGCACAGGAGCCATTTCGAAGATTGTGGGTTTCTCTTGAGTTGTTTGAAAGAAGACTGTGAGTGATTGAAGGAATATTCTAATTCAGGGAGTGGAAATCACGATGCTTTATATCAGGTCTGAGATTCTTCTCTCAACTACTTGCTACCCGTCTAGAGTCACCACGATGTCTTGCATGAGCACAAGAGATCACAATCACACCACTCGGGTCAATACAACTCGGGAATCGCTTTTTCCATGTATAGGTCCACAGCTTCAAGGTCTCATACGACATGCCTCCTGGGATGCCCGCTCGATGTCTCACTAAGTAAGCTCGGGATCTGCCTTTGTACAAAATCACACCACGAACAACGTTGATAATCGACATGAAGAATTAGTATACGCGAGATCTCCACGCTGACCGTCGGGGTCCTGTCATATCCCGATTTACTCTTGCAATCTAGATTTGATCATGCGACGGGCGGCTTCGTCGTGCAGGGGTACCAAATACCGATGAAGGAGAAGCATCTCCATAGTGGTACGAGGCTCAAATCCCGGTTCAAGCTCTTCCAATTACAATGAGACACAAAGTGTAGGCTCATAGATTATGATCGCATGAATGGCTATCTCTTTGTTTTTATCACCCAAATGTCGACTGGGATGTCCATGCTGACACACACCCCTGGGCGAGTAGGCAAGACAAATCCCGAGAGCAGACCCCGTTCCGTCGGTGATGTTGATGTTACCAACTGCGGTGGCTGATGTGGCCCACTTAGGTAATGTCCTTTGATTCGATTGATTTAGAAATACTTTCATCGATTTATTATAACATATGCATCATCATACTCAGATAAGCGACGACCGCAGTAAGTTCTCCAGCTCCTGCAGCGACTCGGGCTTGGACGTAACACTAGACATCAAGTAGAGTACATTACCCAAGACCCGAGAGTGAACATTGAAATGGTCGCCTCCAATAGCAAGTTGTTGTTGCAAACCCTTGGCAGCGGTGGACGTGTAACCTGGTTGATTGTTAGCTTGAAAATCTTGACAATTGAAGAGACCTGGCGGGATACTTACCTCCACCCTGGGCATCACGCAACGAGATGCTGAGAACAGTACCAATTGCAAAGACACTCTCGACAGACTCAGCGCGGGAAAGGTCTTGCAGGAGACCCTGGGACCACACACTCCATACATCCGGGACAGACGCATCTGTGGGGGCTGCGGTCTTGTGGCTCCAATCACTCTTGAAAGTATCCCACGAGCCGTTGCTGTCCATGTTGGACATGGTTTTCAAGGAGTCGACGGCAACAGTACATCCCACTGCATGGGCAGTATAACTATGACCGTGAAGGAGGGCATCGCTCTTCTCGGGGCTCGAGAAAGTATCGAAGATTTCTTGGCTTGCAACCGTCGTGCACAGGGGAATCAGACCGCCGGTGAGAAGCTTTGCATTCACGGCAATATCTGGGTGCACATCGAGGAAAGATGCCGAAGTTGGGCGTCCTAGTCGGTAGAGACCAGTAAAGACCTCGTCAAAAATGACTGGCAAGCCTGACCAAGATGACGCATCCTTAGGCGAGGGGGCATTGGGGGAGAATAATTCCGGGTGGTCGCGAACGACATCAGTCAAGCATCGTTGGAAGAGAGGATCGCTGGCAAGGGGGGTCCGTCGTTAGTAGTGTTTTAATCGCACATTCCAAAAAGACTTACCAGAAAAGCATGCCTCCTGCACCCAGAATGACAGGCTCTAGAATGAGAGCACCGAACTTCATCCCATGGCGCTGGACAAGATCTTCGATGGTCCGACGAATATAATCCTTGTAGCCCTGACACGTCTCAGAGTTCAAACGTGTCTTAAGGTCAAACACCGAACCAAGTGAGTCGAATTCAGCATCAGAACCAAGTTCAGCCTTTAGCTCAGCGGGAACGTCGACCTTCCAATGTCCATCCACCATCTTGACGAGGGGGAAGTCAAACCAGTGACCACGGCCACGGTACCACTCCACCTTCTTGTTGTAGGTTGATGGCTCAGAACAATCCATCACACCGATCGTGTCTCCATGGTAGCTGCCCTTGAGTCCCAGGATGCTAACCTGCTCTTTGCTCGCATCCCAGCCATAGCGATCGCAAGCAACACGAAGACCCATTTTCAAAGCGACCTCCATACCGGTGCTGCCATTGTCCGTATAGAAGACCTTGGCAAAACGTGGATTATCGAGTGTCTTTAATAAATTATCTGCGAGCGCAAGCGCTGGCTCATGCACTGCGCCTGCAAACATAACATGACCGTACCGACCTGCGGCATAGGCCGCGGACAAAGACAGGTCAGGGTTGCCATGGCCCAGTCCTTGAGTCCACCAAGAAGCCGAGCCATCAAAAGTGGGACGAAGCTCACTGTCCGGGTTCTCTGAGCGACCGGTGCCAAATGTTTGGAAATAATCATCATGCGCAGAGTCAATCACGGTAATGTCCTTGGGGCGCATGCCGTGGTGCTGGGTAAAGGGGTACCAGATCAGGTCTTGAGCACGGCTGGCCATTTCTTCCAAGCGTTCAATTCGCTTGGTGTTCTTGACGTTCATTTCTTCAATCAGACGCATGATATCTGACTCTTGCGAGACTCTTTGGTAATACGAAGACATAGCTTCCTCGTCCTTTTCCAGTGAGCGGGCATCGGTCTGAGTTGGTTTTGCAGGCGGGGCTGGCAATGGAACCAGGGGAATGCTCTTGTTGCGGAAGAACTCGCCAAGGTACTCATGGTTTTGATAATAATCGTCGCGGAATAATAATACTGACTGCACGTCGTATCCTCGGAGCAGCAGGGACTCGTATGCGGAAACAGAAGACGAAATGCCTCCTAGGCGCGAGTCGGCAACCAGAACAATCGGCAGTCGCAATGGTCGATAGAGATCTGCTTGGGAATCTCCATTGGGGCCTGGTGAGTGCACCCCTCCCGCAGTCTCGACCAGGGCGAAGTCAATGTCCGTCCGGGCCCAGTCAGACAAGGTCTTATGAATAGATGCAAGGAGATCGTCATTTTGAGGAATCTTCTCTCCAATCAGCTTGATATCTACCATGTATCGATGCTCACTTACGGTCTTGTTCCTGGCCGCGATATGCGGACTAAGTGGTTCATCAAATTGGTAGAGGCACTTGGTCAAAGTTCCAGCCCCGTACCGCTTGAGATGCCTGCAATCATCAATCAGAACATTTTCACACTCGATTGGCTTAGGGTGTATATCCTACTGATCATCAGCTTCTTCCAGCGACCCTGTCGAAACGGGTTTCAGGAATGCAGCCCTCTGTTTCTGTCTTTGGACAGCATTGCACAGCACCGTCGACACGATCGTCTTGCCAACGTCGGTATTGGCACCGTAGACCTGGTGCGCACGCAATGTGCGCCAAAGACCAGCACCGACAGGAGCCATGATTCAGTTGCAGGAGAGTCAAGCGCAATGAGTCCAAGTCCCAAGGTCCAAGATAACTGTTAAGCGATCCCCCGCGGATGCCGCGCGGGTCCTAGGCAAGTCCAGGCGCGGGTTTGGGTTGTTACCCGGAAAGTTTGAGGTCAATTGGCGAATCACCGCGTCTACAGGCGACTCCACCTTCTTCACTTCTCCCTTCACCGAACTTCACCGAGGTTGAATTTCCCGTTGAAAAAGAGTTGAGCGCCCCAACACAGGTGCAGAATGACTCAAGATATGTCAGATTTGACGTCAATTCATCTTTCAAAGCACTAAAGAAGCTGAATTATTCCGACCATTGCAAATAACCCGACCTCGACGTGCTGCTCCTACCCTGACGTGTTCTCGGTCCTCAGCCCCGGATTCGTCCGTGGTCCGCTCGGACACTAAGAGCCCTTCAAGTGCGGATCATTGATCGTGCCTTATCTTTAACAGGAACACCCGTGCCTAACCGATCCTGCATGATTGCCTATTAACGCAATTTGTTTCCGGCAACCGTTGAAGCCAACCGGAAAGCCATTTTCCTACCCCCCCAGCCTCCCAATGACTTCCCGATCGTGCACGGTGACAGGCGCGTCATCACCAAAGCCCAAGACTCTGGTCGACACCCTGACAAGGGCTCTGGTCAACCGGGAAGCGAAATCGGCCCGCCGGAGACTCACAGTTTTGCCTCGGACAGCGGTTGATTTCTCTTCCAATGACTTTCTCTCCCTGTCAACGTCACCAGCCTTCAGAAAGCGCTACTTGGCTCATCTGAATGGGACTCCAGAGTCATTTCCTTTTGCTAGCGGCGGGTCGCGTCTACTAGATGGAAACTCCGCCTACGCTGAGGATCTGGAGCGCTTCGTGGCCGACTTTCACGACGCTCCGACGGCACTTCTTTTCAATTCCGGTTACGATGCCAATGTAGGAGTTATGTCCAGTATTCCTCAGCCGGGGGATCTCATTCTGTACGATGAGCTGGTCCATGCAAGTGCCCGCGAAGGCATGCGGCTCTCCCGAGCAGCGGCGAGGAAGATGTTTGCACATAGCTCGCCAGCTGCACTAAAAGATGTTTTGGCTGCTGAGATTAAGAAAGACGCTACTATTAAGAACGGCGCTCGAAATGTCTTCATTGTCGTGGAGTCGCTTTACAGCATGGATGGTGACGTGGCTCCGATCAAGGAATTTATCCAAGTGGTGGATGAGCTACTGCCATGTAACAATGGTTATTTCATTGTTGACGAGGCACACGCAACTGGGGTTTTCGGACCACGAGGTGCTGGTGTGGTGCAGCACCTCGGCGTCCAGGATCGAATGTTTATTCGCGTGCATACTTTTGGAAAAGCACTTGCGAGTCACGGAGGTATGTCATATCCATAATGATGTTGCTCGTTGCACAGCACTGACAGTCTGCTTCATAGCCATGGTGCTCTGCGGTCCTGAGACAAGAGATTATCTGATCAACTATGCTCGCAGCCTCATTTATACCACCGCTTTGGGCTTCCCTTTCCTCGCATCTATTCGTACCGCCTATGAGCTCTTATCTTCAGGAGAAACCGAATCAGTAGGTCACCCAGTCCAGTTGCAACACCTTGGGCCTTGTTAGCTCACAAATGATCATAGTTACGAACTCGAGTCCAGGAGTTGATTAAATATCTCCATCAACGCCTAAACGGTCTTCAAGTAAACAAAGCGGTCACATTCGAGGTTGATCATTTCCCCACATCTCCCATTTTCTCATTGCGCACATCACAGCCGCGCCGATTAGCGAGTGCGTGTCAAGAGGCTGGCTACGTTGTCCGTGCCATCATGCCGCCCACTATCCCCGAGGGCAGTGAACGAGTACGAGTTTGCCTGCATGCAGGTAATACAGAGAAGGAAATCGACGGCTTGGTGCGAACCATTCAATCATGGCTGGATGGAAGTTTGGCGACCAGGGAGGCCAAACTATGATCGATTCAAGTGACATTTTGCTATTCATAAAAGCGATAAAATTATTTCACCACATATCTAAGACTTATTCGGTGATAGTCCTAGTAATCGATTTGATTCAAAAGGGGATACTGAGCGAGCTCTTCGCCCCCCTTACTCTGGATTCGAGACGACGGCTCAAGATCGTCCGCTGATCCCTGATCACTTTCGGGAACCTTTAGACAAACACTTCCGTAATTTTCCACATGGAGAGGGCAGCATTCTGGTAATAGCAATTCTTTGACGCTCCATAACAATCCCAGTGACCAGTGACCCACCCCATGTCTAACTCGAGCGATATCCAGAGCCTCCGATTCGAACCCAACCATTTGGTCAACCCCATCTATTATTGGCCCACAGCACTCCCCCAATCCGCGCTTTTTCTTGAGCTGAACTTCTCAGCACGCCACTGGCGAGTTGGTGGGTCCTATTTGGAGAGTTTGAGTGTGGGGTGCAGCGGAAATTTTATGCCGAAGAATAGTAGTGGGCTATCAAGGGACCTCAGAATGCATTCTAAGCCGAATGAGAACTTGAACGACTAATTCTAAACATAAAGTTGCGCCTATCAAGCAAGATACTTCTCATTGTTTATCCAGCATATTCACTTATTCTCCATACCCTTATGGGCTCACTAGCACAAATATGAGTATTAGTACTTTGACTCCGCAGGATGTGGGCTATTTCTTTGCCCTTAATCGAGCCAGATCGCTTCTCAGGTTAACCTTCCCAGGACCGAGATCCTCCGGCAGGCGCTAGTTATGAGCTACGGACTAATCTAGATAAGTCAACGGGGCCATCTAGCACAGGCCTCTTGTTCGAATTCGTATCGGAAGAGAGTGGCTCTACTAATCATGACGATCGGAGCTGAGGTCCGCTCAGTGGAGATTCAATTACCGTGTAGGAACGGGAAAAGAGCCTCCATAGCACGAAGGAGGACCTTTTCTCAGAACCCTTATGCGGATAACGTATAAGACAAAGGACTATCCAATGCATTGTCCCGCTTTCAATTTTCTAGTGGATCATGATCCATTCTCGATGGCCCCGGTCCGTCGATCTTTTGCCGGAACGATGAGGTATGGATTCAAAGCCTTTCGCCTGAACAGGCCGACTACTCCGTGGAGCCGAGTTATACCAGGGGATGGAATATCTCCTTCACGAAGAATTCTCGTAATGAGCCATTCCCGTCAGTCTGTGATTAACGCGGCACGTAGTCTAGCAATAGTCTGTATTTTTCATGCTAATGAACAGGGTATAAAAACCCAGGCTCTTCCTCACCCTGCCGCTTTTGAGCCCTGCATACATCTCTGTTAGCTTTCTTCCTCAATTACAATCACAATGAAGGTCACCGCTGCCATTCTTCCCCTTATTGCCTCGGCCACCGCGTCATGCCTTCACGGTACCTCGCTGTTGCCCCGCTCCGCGGATGGCACCGTTGATATCAATTCGTTCAACTACACCAACGCCGGTGGCCCTTTGACGTGGTACGGTCTCGATGCGAAGAACTCTGCCTGCTCTAAGGGCAAGCACCAGTCTCCCATTGACATTGTCACCGAGGACATTGACTATGCCACTGCCAACTCAATTCGCTTCAATGTCCCCAGCACCGACAACGCCAAGTTTGAGAACCTGGGCTCCGGTCTTGAGGTTGTTCTGACGAACGGTACCCTCGTCACTAGCACTGGCTCTTACAAACTTGCTCAATTCCACTTCCATACTCCTTCTGAGCACCGCATTAACGAGGAGTATTACCCTATGGAGGCTCA
This sequence comes from Penicillium brasilianum, assembly GCA_001048715.1. Taxonomy (NCBI): domain Eukaryota; kingdom Fungi; phylum Ascomycota; class Eurotiomycetes; order Eurotiales; family Aspergillaceae; genus Penicillium; species Penicillium brasilianum. The sequence goes on along the minus strand of CDHK01000007.1, from coordinate 1,487,390 downwards.
CTTCGTCTTCGAGAACTCTGGTATGTTTTCATTCACATCACTCTCGACTAGATCTAGCTATACTTGCATATGTGCAAGTAGAGTTTCCATCCTACTATGTACCCAATATACTAATACTTGAGTAGACAATGCCATTGCTGTTGTTGGCTTTGTCTTCGAACTGTCTCAGTTCGGTTATTCCACCCCCCTCTTCGACTCCGTCTTCGCCCACATTGACGACATTGCCACTCCCGGCACCTACACTAAGACTGGCCACCTCGATTTCACTGCCCTGACTGCTCACCTGAAGTCTCACGGTATTTACCAGTACACCGGCTCTCTCACCACTCCTCCTTGCTCGGAGGATGTTGCCTGGTTCCTCAGCACTGAACCCCTCCCTCTGAACGTCCAGAGCTACAACGCTGTCAAGCACATTCTGAAGTTCAACGCCCGCTACACCCAGAACGCTCTCGGCCAGGATAACCTCCTTGAGGTTGCTGCCGGTGAGCTTAACTAAGAAGACTGTACTTGTGACCAGCTGGCGGGAGAAAATCAAGTCCAGATTTTGAGTGGACTGCTGTGATAGGACTTGTAAGGAGGGTAGATTTAGCGGCTGTTATACACACTCTGCACGGATAGGCCGCACAGAGTATAAAGTGTACATAATAAATAATACCACGGGGACGCAGCATTTTGCGTCTTATGAATATTCTCTGCGTCCTTCGTTCAATATTCCAGAAAGCCGATCTTTATCCCGGTAGAGAATTGGTTACGATGCGATATGGTAGGCACGGCACAGATGAACGAATCAGCTTTGAATCCTGAAAGGGGAATCCCCTTTCTTCCGATCCACGTCGGCAATCTCCGCACAATGGGATGGGCCCTACCTTGGTGTGGCGTAAAAAAAATGGCTTGATGGAGACAAGAATTGCGAAGCCCACGCTAGCCCGCGATGCAAGATGGGAAAAGTGGAGCCGAATGTCAATCTCAATGAACTTTTCAGCTGACTCCTGATCCCCTGAGAATGGAGAATTGGGGAGCCAAAACCGCCCTATACAATAAATCACAGCCTTTCGAGAGGTGTGATGAGTACCTTAGCAGAATCACGATCTCAATACAAGGCTTGGCACGAAGTTCCATTTTGACATATAGTTAGACGTCCCTTGAAATGGAAATAAATTTCGGCTTGTAGCCCCCTCGGCTGTGTATATGGCACGAAGATAAATTTTGCAAACTCCTCGGCTGCGGGATTTAATCAAAGGACCTCCATTGGGTCATGGTAATTTGGTCGAAAAGAGTTGCGCCAGGCGCTAGTGATTATCTGTGCCCTCCGGTATTATCACCTTCGGCGCCCCCATGCCGCTTTGCTTTATGGGTGCGCCCCACCGAGTTCGCCAATTTCACCAGAACCGCCATGTACCTTTTATATGGGTATTGTATATAAAAGGTACATATAGTAATTTCCATTTAGGTATAATTCTAAAGTATTTTTCTAGCTTATTATAATATATATATATAGACGCTCAGTATTCTTTAGTATTATCAATATTAAAAGGAAAAATATTAGTGGTTTAAAATATCTCTTTTCTTTGGTATGAGAAAAGTTATGGAGCTCTTGACGGAAATTATAAACATCACGAATCTAGTAGCAAAACTCTTAAAAAGGCTTTTTAATCCTTTTTTATCCTAGATCCTCACCCTTTAAGATCTTAATGTCACTATTACAATATAGTGGTCCCTAGTAAATATACCTAAATATTTGATATGGAGGGTATGTACCCTTTATATATAACGCCCATACAAAAGGTACATGGCGATTCTGGTGAAATTGGCGAATTCGGTGGGGCGCACCCATAAAGCAAAGCGGCATGGGGGCGCCGAAGGTGATAATACCGGAGGGCACAGATATACCTCGACAGGGGCGTCGTCCTTTGCCTCTTTCGAGAAGCCACAACCACACTAGCAGCCCGTGTTTCCTGCCCGAATGAATCGCCGCAAAAAGCCATATTGAAGGCAATAAATTACAACATCATATTTCAACAACCGAAACTTGTATTATAATTCTGTGGTGAGTCAATACTCATAACGTATTTCCCAAGCGAGCGGGCCACCCCAAAACACCATACTAAATGTAATATTTCATAACTTAATATTTCAACGCTCGAAGCTGATCATCTTGTCTTAAGATATCTTGATATTTGACAGACTATAATACATATTCTCCTTGATATAGGAAATGTTTTCGGGCACAATGTTGTAGATATACATATCTACATCACTCTGTGATAGCGTATTTTCTAGGTATTACGTATAAACAATTACATAGTGAATATGTTAGTTATGCTCTACTATTTCTAATGCTCAGAAAACATTCTCTACCAAGGATCAAGTAATAATAACTCATCGTTGTTGATATATGATGACCTAGCAACTCGTCTTTAACGTGGTGTTTTGGGGTGGCCCGCTCGCTGGTGGAAATACGTTAGTGAATAAGAAGGCGATCTGCTGCAATAATCTAACATTCGGATCGTAGCTATCTGATCTTCCAGATTGATACTGGTGTAGGTAGATATATAGTAGTCAAACTCCAAGTGCTTCAAGAGAGCCCAGTCGTGGTGGTTGAGATATGGGTCTGCAAAATATAGTCATACATATATGGTGTTTGTAGGTGTCTCACTCGACCGGGAACGACATTAACTACTCCGTCCGGAGTACATCAATCAGCACCACTCAAACTCGTTGAACGTGTACGGAGTATGTTAGTTCGTTCTTAGCTTGGGCGGACGGTACTGTTGAAGCTGACAATCGTGGTGCCTTACCAATAAGGCATGATGTGGGATCGAAATGTCATGCCTTAGTCACTAAGTTGTCATAACTTATTAACTAAGTCTGATTCTGGCTTGTCCATTTGAGATGTGAGCCCCGGTGTATCTCTCGAGAACTCTTGATAGAATGTGTGAAATAGCTACGTGGGATGTCTCGATCAATCTAGCCACTGAAACCGTCAAGTATACGGCAATTCCAAAGGCAGGGTCCGGGGAACGAGATCTAAGATCGGGCGGTCCTCGGGTCGAGAACCGTGGGGCCTCACAATGGCCAAGATCGCCAAGATCGCCAAGCGTGAGCATCGTCGTTCTTTGTACTTCCCTCTCATCCCTTGCGAATGACCCCTTAACCCTGGATTTACCCAGTGCATTGTCGTACATAGCCCTTGCGCATCATGTCTGGACCCTCGGGAGTAGGCATTGAGTGCCACGACCTCCAGTCAAACCCCCGCTTCCTCTTCCGCCAGCCGCGGGCGCTGCAGTGGTTCGAGAACGATAGACTGGTCAAGCGCTCGGAAGATGAACGACAAGCAGGTAAGAGACTTGCGGTCGCACAGCGTCTAATGACACGTCAGTAACTGATGAATCTTTTTTTTAGGCCGGTTCGAGCTGTTCCTCGACTTGCTGTACGTTGCGATCCTATCGAACTTTGCGGATACCCTTGTGGAAGATATCTCCGGCGCGAAGCTTGTGAAGTACATTGTGAGCAGCAATTGTGCCAACTGGTATTTCCTGAAGGACGCGATGCTCATCAGAGATCCTTTATACAGCTAATTTTATCGCCCTCATGGCATGTGTGGAGCGACCTGCGCGAACTTATGAACTCGTTCTACAATGATGACCTCCTCCAGCGCGTGCTGATCTTGTGGGTCATGGCCACTTTGGTTATCTACGGTAACAACGCGCCCTTGGTCGACGAAGAAATTGGCGCAATGCGCTCTGCGGTCGGAGCTTATATGGCTGCTCGGATAACATGCAACCTCGCCCATCTATACTACTCGTTCGCGAGCTACCATCACCGGGCCCAGCAACGCCTTTGGGTGGGGCTCTCCACTCTTTTTCTATGCCTCTACATTCCACTATACTTCGAGTCGGTCTCCATTCGCGCCAAAATTGCGACCGCAGCTGTTGCCATCTTTGTCGAAGAGTGTACATGGGTTTTCTGCTACTCCCCAACGGCAAAGAAGCTGCTTCACGCGACGTATACTACTGCTGTGGACATCAACCACGAAGTGGACCGATACGCAGCGTTCTATATTATTGCGCTAGGCGAGTTTCTGTACCTGATTATCGTCGGTTCACATGCCGCAATCGGGCTGAACGATCGCCTTCTACGTGCAATTTGGACTTTGATTATTGCATTCTGTCTAAATTGGCTATATGTGCACAACGATGGTTCCGTTGAGAACGACCATCCTCTGCGACACAGCATCTACACAGCCTTTGCCTTTGCCCTGATTCACCTTCCGCTCATTGCTAGTCTGCTGGCCGGTGGCCACGTTGCTGCAGCTTCAGTGGCTGAGCACGAGTTCGAAGAGCCCCAGCGATGGCTACTATGCGCAGGTCTTGGAATTGGAATGATCTGTCTGTACATCTTTGCATTAATGCATAGATCGAAGGATGAGCGTGGGACTCTGCTTCTGGACAAGGTTTGTAAACTTTCTGTGAGCGTATTTCTTTTGATGGATAAAGTCGCTGATACTTCCCCTAGCATCTCCGCCTGATTATGCGACCCGTCACTGGTATCATTATGATTCTCTTGCCGCTCGCGGAGCATCTCGGCGCTACCTCGATTCTATCTATCATCATGGCTCTCTTCGTCACCTGTACACTTTGGGAAACCATCACTTCATTGCGCAAGGGATCAAACTTCTGGGAACGCTGGGAAGATACCAAGTATCCCGAGAAGACCCTTATCAGAGACGAGGCTGCGAAGCATGAAGAGGCCGCTAAACCTTGAATGTCCTGAATACCACCAGAACGTCTCGATCTCTGGATCAGACTCCTCCTGACCCTGCTAAAGTGATGATTAAGGCTATATCTCTTCGCATGATAAGATGTCTAGTATATCATCCCCAAATTTGGTGAAAATAGTGATTATTTCAACTGCATACTTCAATTGGAAGACAAGATCTGAATTTTCATGAGCGATATCTGTCTATGTGATCTGTCGATATGAACTGTGGGTAGCCTTCATGCACAAAATATAAAACATCCTTAATCTACTTCCATCAAACCATTGACTTCTCAACCTTCTCATCTCCCGTAACCTGTGTCTCGGACCGATCCATGGTGGTATAACGACTAAAGTCCCTCAGCCCACGACGGTCTCCTTGTGGAATTTCACCACCCTTCTTCTGCTGCTTGAATGCCTGACGACGGAAATAAGCGCGCTTACACCACTTCCAGAACTCAATTCCAGCAAAGAAAAGCACAGTCTCAACGAACACGATACCCCATTCCCACGAGATGGCCGAATGTTTAAAAACGCTGTGATTGATGACGGGGATATAGATGATAGGGAAGGCGAGCACAAAGCCAGCCATGATACCCCAGAAAAGGAACTGGTTGTGCCAAATATCGTGCATCCACTGGGTAAAGTAGCGCTTGGATTCGGGCTTCATGCGGAAGAAACTGCGACGGAGGTTCATCATCTCCCATGCGAGGAAGAGGGCAAACCAGGTCATGCAGGTGAATGTTGTTGCCCGGGCGCGGAACACGGTGTCACAAGTGTAGGGCTTATTTGGGTCGTTGTAGTGCGTGTTGCAGCCCATTGCGAGGTTGCCATCTCCCCAGCGGAACATGACGAGCGCGAAGGCTGATAGACAGAGAGCTGCCATCCAAACGCCGTAGACAAGAGTGTCGACAATGATTTCCCAGGTGAAAATACCTTGTTTCTGTATGAAAACGGTTAGTAGGTGGAACATAATCGTAGTGATTGGAGTCGAAATGGGGTGAACATACGCTTTGGGGTGGTCGATCCATCACCTCCGGGGCCGCTGCCTCCATTCCCAGGCCCATATCGGGCAGACCGGAGGTAACCATGATGATCCAAATGATTTCAACTGGAGAGATAGGGAAGACAGATTGGTCGCTGTCATCCTTGAATGCAAGACCGATAAGCAGAGTCAGTGCCAATGCGACATTCTCAGCCAGCAAGTGCAGCACAAATTTCTGAATATTGTCGAAGATCCGGCGTCCCTCTTCGATTCCATTGATGATGGAAGCAAAGTTGTCATCCGTCAGGACCAGTTCGGAAGCATCCTTGGCAACGTCGGATCCATTCTGACCCATGGCGATACCAACATCGGCCCGCTTGAGCGATGGAGAGTCGTTGACTCCATCACCTGTCATAGCGACGTAGCAACCGCGACGATGCAATGCCTCGATCATGCGAACTTTGGTATTTGGCGCACAGCGAGCGATGACGAGTGGCAACATGGGCAGATTGTCGATCTCATCTTCGGTCAACTTATCGAATTCTCCGGCGGTCATGACCATCGCATCTGCGACGTCCTTTGCAATCATATCCATGTTTGATGGGATAATGCCAACTTGAGCAGCAATTGCCCGAGCAGTCCCAGGGTGATCACCGGTCACCATGTGAACGGAGATACCGGCCTTGTAACATTGGCTGATTGCACCAGCAGTCTCGGGTCGAGGAGGATCATACAGACCGATCAATCCGTAAAAGACAAGATCTTTCTCGATTTCCTCACGCGGAAGAGGCTCATCATTGTCAGTGTTGCCAGGGGTATGTTCTCTTCCAGCCAGGCAAAGAACTCGCAGACCCTCCTTTGCCAGAGCCTCCATGTTCTGCAGAATCTCGTCGCGAATATGGTCGTCTAGAGGCACGGAAGCACCATCCTTCCAGGTGATAGACGTGCATGAATCGATGACTCGTTCAACAGCACCCTTAGTGAAGACCATCTGTGGAAGCTTCTCTGATCCTTCATTACGTTTCGCAAAGACGACAGACATCTTCTTCACGCTCGAGTCGAAAGGATACTCAGCCTTCTGGATCCATGTAGGCTTCTCGCCTTTAGTCCAACGATCGGCACCCCAGTTGAAACGTGAAGCAAAGACTTGGATGGCGATGTCGGTAGGCTCACCACGGGCCTGCCATTCATTGTTCGTGTCTTTGTGTAGATGTGCCAGGTTTGCCATAGCAGCAACATTGAGGAAGGACTCAAGAAGCTCGTTATCCTTTAGCATTTCTTCGGGTGTCATAGCTTCTCCGGTCGATTCAGAGCTCAGCTTGATTGGGGGTGTTTGAATAAGGCTCAAATCACCCTCCTCTGGGTTTAAGGGATCATTCGATGAACCAACTGAGTAAGTTCCTGTAGATGGAATCCATACTCTCTTTGCAACCATTCGGCCTTGAGTCAAGGTGCCGGTCTTGTCCGAGCAGATATTGGTCACGGCACCCAAAGCCTCTAGAGAGTCCAACTTGCGGACGATGACGTGCCTCTTCACCATTTGCTTTGTTCCAACGGCCATCGTAATCGTGAGAACGACGACCAAGCAAGCTGGAATCATAGCAAGGCCGGTAGCCACGGCGTAAATTATGACTTCGTTATCTCCACGCCAATTGTTGGAGCCTGCCACGACAATTGCAAAAATGATGGCAATTCCGAACAAAAGCAAAGCGAGCTTGGACAACTTCCGCTGCAAGGGAGTACCGACGTTGATTCCTAGGAACCTCCCAATGGCATCGGTAGTAGTCAAGGTCCAGGCCTGGATGTACCAACGCTTCTTGGTTTCGCCCTCCGGTCCACGCTTGACCGGGCGACGCTTCGAATCGCCTCCTCGGAGGGCAGCAGCGATGGCTCCAATCTCAGTTTGCATCCCGGTTCCCACCACGACGCCCCGAGCGCGTCCGCGAGTAACGGTTGATGAACTGTAGGCGATATTCAGTCTGTCTCCAGGGCCGGTGTCCGTGTCGAAGACTGCGTCTGCTTCCTTCTGAACAGGGAGAGATTCGCCGGTCAAAAGGGCTTCGTCGGTTTCAAAGTTGAATGCCTCGGTCAATCTGTCATTTTCTGTTTAGCCAACAATCTTTCCAAGTCAACTCGTAAAAAAACACGTACCTTAGATCCGCGGGTACAGTGTCTCCAACTTTCAATTCGACCATATCCCCAGGAATAATTTCGTTGGCGGGAATAGTAGCGGTTTTACCGTCGCGAGTCACAACTCCAGTGGGAGAGCTCAGGTTTCGCAGAGAGTCCATGGTCTTTTCGGCGGCAAAGTCCTGGTACACGCCCACGACTATGTTGAGTAAGATGACAGCTGTAATGAAGCCGCCCTCGATCCAGGAACGAATGCCGAAGCTGACTGCCATGGCAATAATAAGCACCTACAAGGTGAAAATATGGTTTAGCTGGTTTCTTTTGTTGTCTTCTTCGATTGCGTTGCGGCATTCCTGAATCACTCACAAGCATCATTGCATTCGCAACTTGGCGAATGAAAATCTTGGCAATCGAGACGCCTTCGTCTCCTTCAAGGATGTTCTGCCCATATTTCTCAAGGCGTTGGTTGACCTCAGTCGTCGGAAGGCCATCGTCTGGGTCTGTGCCTAGCTCATGAAGGACAGCCTCAATGGAGAGACTATGAGCTGGCTGGGACAGATAAGACTGTGATTTAGCATCATTGGAAGACTGGGAGCCCTGGGTCTGGGCTCTCTCCTGAGACATCACGCGTGTCCAGGAAAGCAAGTCTAATTGAGGTATGTGGAGCGAGATGAGGAAGTGAGCGAGTAGAGTATGGGGGGATGTCGTTCTTGAATAAAACCTCTTCTAAGGTGGTTTCATATAGAAGGTGTCCAGAATGGTGTGGCAGTCCATGCACGGGTCAAAAGAATAATTCCTATTGCCCGCGATGTAAAAAGAGAATCTTGAATCTATGAAAGTTTCTTGATCCTCTTGACTTTAAAGTACACGTAGTTCCAAAAGCCTATCTTTCTTCTTTTCTTCTCTTTCCTAGCCAAGGGCCTGGCTCGATATAAATAATTATCTCGGCGGGCTTGATGGCAAATTCCGCCAAGATGCAACCGGTTCTAGGGTCTTTATCCCGACACTCCGATATCATCCAGATTTGGAGTCTGGGGACACCCAACCCCATTGACCAATCGTTATCACGAACCACGCGTCGGCACCGAGCGGCTGTACCTGCGACCCCAACCGGGGCGACAATGACGCACACGACTGCTCTCGGCATTGGCTCGGCCTGGAGTCGCCACCGCGCGGTGATTGGTCGCGGCGCGGAATGCCAAGAGCGGGAATCTGGGCATTGTCTGGGCATCCCTCCGCGCGACACTCCAACGCCCGGCGAGAATGTGTCATCCTTGGCTCATCTTGGAGTATCCTTGGCGGGGGTTATTCTCCGAGGCTCGAGAGCCCACCACGCGGTTCAAATCTGCCCAACCGTCCAGGCTTGAATCCCCCTGATTTAGATTTCGTGCAAATAATCTACTACGGTATTCCTATGGTGGCGAACTGTCCAGACTGGCAACGCAAACGCAAAGTCGACCTCGGTTCTATTCAGGTCGCTGTCCTCCTAGTCGAAATTGAGGTGGAACGTACTTTATCGAACATTTCCCTGCTCGTCCGATCGAGGACGCACTACCAACTGGCCCAACCCCTCTATCTGCGGCGATAGAACTCGCTTCTATTGGGTCACTTCCACTTGTCGTACTCGTATTCGCAATTCATTTTGCCTTGCGTGGATCCGGGCACCGGTTTCCATGCTCTCCCACTTATGACGGGCGAGAATCTACCTCAGGGTGAGGTGATCGGGATCGTGATTGGGGCCATAGTGCTGTTCTCGGTTATCAGCATTGTGCCAATGTAAGTTCATAGACTGTGCACGAGCACACCTCTGCTGTGCCCCACGATATGCGGACGAACAGTCTGGAAGCCTTGTGCCGGCGATTATTAACCCCCTGATTAGTATAATCATGTGGTACCACCGACGCCATGCTGCCGCTCGAAATGCAAATGAGGTACACGACCTCACATCACCGATGCATCAAACTTCGGTGGAACACTGGCTAGAGGAGCAGAATACACCCAGAGATATCGAGCAATATTCCCACGAGATTTGGTACGTTGTCAATCTGTTTGATTTCCTTGCAACTTATCCCATGTGCATGGACCCAGTCCACGTTGGCGGCATAGGGTCTTGGCTCTAGGCCCAGATGATGTGATGCGGGGAATGCCCAGGGCTGGGCCATGGATCAATTTGCCTTACAAGGCCCAGTCAACTTTTGGTTGCACGAGTCCTCTTCTGGGCAAACCTGGGCATCGGGATTCCTACCCGTTCTTGGCAGACACGGTCACTATCATGCCCTGGCAAGTGTTCCTGGACCAGGCCTTGCTATCTTGGCCAGCAGGGTCTTATCAGCGAAATAATCCCTTGGAGCCTCAAAGTTGCATTTCTGTTTGTAATAGAATACGCTAACCTGGCTCGCAGCCCGATCTGTCTGTCGTCATTATCGTCATCCCCATATCTTGTCTGCCCAGAACCGGCTCGATTACCCCGCGGTCAACGCAAACCTCCTGGCTGCAGGTCGGCCGAAATTCCACATTCCGAAGTGAAGGATCCCAGAAGGAATATTGGGATTCTTGTTCTCAACCGATGTCATCATGCGTTTCACACAGCTTGTTTGGCCTCCTGGTTTGAGTACCGGCGATACAGATGCCCTATCTGCCAGGCCTCATACTCCCCAACAGATACTGCACAGCAATGATACGTGTTATAGTGTCGATAACAGTCGTCGGGGCGAGCTAGATGGAGTCATAATACACACGTCCAATCTAACTTTGGGAAATTGATCGTCTAGGGTGTCCCGATTTCGGTCTCATAGCATGCATTTTAGTTGATATTGAATCAGTATAGTCTTCTTATCATGTCTGTTCTGGGTACGTCTTACGGGTACTGTAACTAATTCGCGTGATCGGCCCTTCTCAGGGTGCGGTCAGTCAGTACATTACCGCTCTAAGATAACCCTATTATAAAACTGAAGTACCTCCACTGAGCTGCAGAAACCACTACCGGGTCTTTTCATCTCGCGACTCATGGGAAGATCAACAGCTCTCCGAGGCTAAAGGTTGGACGCAAGTGAGCTCAGGATATGGCCTAAAGGCGTTCCAATCGGCTAGCCACGAGACACAGCCAAGGAGTCCACGATGCACTACAGCTGGGAGAGATGGTAGTGAAGGATGTTTGAGAAAGTTTATCAGGCTTCTTACTTCAGACAAAATTAGACAACGCGGTTAGGTCGTCCCGTACCCTAGCAGGCCCTTCAATCAGGGCCGGATTCTGGTCCGAGGGCAAGTTGAAGCCCTTCTTCTAGGGTCAGCGAGAGATCAGACCTTTAAGCTAAGGATCAGGTGATGCCCCAGAGCTGGTGAGCAAATCTGCAAGCTTGCATATTCCTCACTGATCTGTACACAGAGGCACTCAGTTCTACTACTCAGTCTACAAAAGAAGGACCAATACGAAATGTAAGAGCCTGAAGGAGCTGGCATGGCATACAAAAGGTACGTAGGTCTACCATGACATTATGAGATATATCCAAACTGACATCCGTCAGACGAGACATGCATTCCTCTTGAATCCTTCACAGGAGAATCCAACTAATTCTTCCCGAGGTCTCTGGTCTGGTCATCCGAGGTGTCGTCGTCCAAATTTTTATCCGACTTCTGGATCGTTATCACAGTGGGAATAGCCACCAGAAGACTTCCGATGCTGAGGCCCCAGTTCATAGCGAACTGCTTCATCGGGCTGACCTTCTCTGCATTGATTCTCCACGCCATGGCTCCGCCAGCAGGCTTCAAGGCAGAGTATGCTCCAACGACAACGGCGTTGACTACCGGGTCGCGCGACCGAGCTCCCATGATCCAGTAGCAGAATGACTGCCAGAATGAATCATACGCTCCATAGAAAAAGTACAGAAACATGGGACCCAAGAATTTGCTGCCATCCTTGTAATCGATATCCTGTTTGAGACCGAGAGCCAGGCGTTTATCATCCCAAACCTGGAATTGATATCCACCACCCCAGATCACCATTCCGGTGACGAAGAGAATCGCCCATCCGGTGATAGCACGAGTTCGGCGATTGAGGGTGTGAAGGTCGAGGATCAGCCCCATCAGAAGCCCGCCGATCATCTGAGCAATCCAGTAAAGCGCACCATTCAGCGACCGTGTGCGCAAGTTGAAAGTCAGGCCGTTCACGTCGTTCTGCTGGTATGAATAGAAGACGTTGGCATTATAAAACATTGGATAAAGACAAAGATTCCTCCAATCAAATACAATTCGAATCACTTGGATGACAGTCGACTTCAGGTTCCCAAAGTTGAAGGCTTTCGATTCTTGAGCAATGCGATGGCCGTGATATTTCTCGGAAAGACTCTCTGTCGAGCAGACCAAGACGGACAGCGCCCATCCGAATAGCATGATGACGATGTACGCAATATATGTTGAATCGGTAACGGTGCCGGACTTCGAGTGGTAGTTCAGACCAAAACTTGCGAGCGAGCCAATAGTCCCGCCTAGATTGAAGATCACCCAGAAGACACCAATAGCTCGGCCGCGTGTCTGATCTTTGGTATAGGTCACCATGATAGTGCCCTGGGCAACCCAGAAGAAGGCAGCTCCCAGACCCAGCAGCGCACCAGAAGCAATCACGAAGGGTCCGCCATTCTTCACTCGAATAGAGTTCAGCAGAGCGCCCGCGTACAAAGCGTAAGTCCAGCCACCAATGAGAAGCGAAAGACGTGGACCTAGGTATTTGTATAGAGTTCCGACCACCACGAGAGCCGCACCAGCGGTAGCGGCATGGGTCGCGACGTTGGCGTTAGCAGACACCGTGGAGTCTACCTGGCCGGACCCGCCCATACCCGTGAGGGCATTATACATGCCTGGGTTACAGAACGCAATGAACGATATCAAGATAATCTGGAACCATGGGTCCCGACGGATCCTCACGAAGATATTCTTCTGGTGGAGCGAGGAGGGTGGAGCGACAAAATCGGCAGAGTTGTCGCCGACCGCGTCGGGAAAGGAGACATTCTCCTCAGCGGACTTGACAGTGGCCATATCAAGCTAGAGACGAGCCTATGGTTCGCAAACTTAACATCGACATACGCACGGTACCCGGCGGCTTAAATATCACGAGAGGGCGTTGAATTGATCGGTTCGCGATTGTCGTGACACGGTGTGTCGTCCCCGCTAAAGAAACAAAATGCCAGGGGCGGATCTCGTGGTGGGCGAGATCCGTCATAATGCACACCACCGAGATCCAGCACGGGTAATCCGATGTATAATTTATCAAATATTCAACTGAGCGCATAGTCAAAGATCGCGAAAAGCCGCAGCATCCAGCCATTTTCGGAGGAACAGCCGGAAAAGCCACTTGACGCAACATTCAACAACAATGACAACTTTTCTTTCCGAACTCGACGCCCTCGGCAAACTTCAAACGGAAGTACCTAATCTACTAGCGCATTCAATCGATACGCTCGATACACTAGGCCTTTGCAAAGCCTTCAATCGCGAAGAAGAGGGGGTATCTCCGGCCATTGCGTGCTGTCTACTAGTAATCGCATCACTGATTGATGAGCTGGTTCCTCGGTTACAAGATGGTGGCAGGCTCATTTACGTGGGAGCTGGCAATAGTGGCCGATCTGGGCTTATGGACTGCAGTGAACTGCCGGTCACCTTTTCTGTCGAGGAGAAGGAATTCCTTGCCATCGTTGCCGGGGGTAGCGACGCCATAATCAAAGCCCAAGAGGTTGCAGAAGATTTGGAACAGGACCGATCGAAGCAACTTGAAAGACTACAGATCACCTGCAAAGATACCGTCATCGGCATCTCAGCCTTGGGACAGACTCCATTTGTTCTTGGAGCCCTTCGAATTGCGATAGAGCAAGGCGCATTGACTGCCTCTATCACAAATACAACGCCTTCTGCAATCGAGAATCTGGGTGTCACCCATTCCATTGTGCCTCTACTGGAACCCGAGTTCCTTGCGGGCAGTACTAGGCTGAAATTCGGCAGTGCGGCAAAGCAAATCCTCAATATGATCAGTAAATGTTCGGTGATACAAATGGGCAAAACTGATCTTGCACTTATGATTGATGTGCGCGCGAAAAATCACAAGCTGCTCTCCCGAGGCCGCAGAATAATCCGTCAAGTCTATCGCATACTTCAAAAGGATGGTCATATCTTCAATGAGACGGTTCAAGACCCATACACGATAGAAGACTCCGCTTTGGACGTTCTTATTGAGCAATGTGACGGCAGGGTCAAAGTGGCCTGTGCTATGATTGTGTCGGGCCTTCCACAAGATGTGGTCCAGCATCACCTTGATCTGGTTAATGGGAACTTCCATTTGTTTGTTGACTCCCTCAAACAATCCATACCCAGCCAACCCCCCATTCCATCTAGCCATTCCAAAGAGCTCTTCCTGGCTATTGATGGCGGAGGAACGAAATGTGCAGTCTCTATCGCTAATACGACTGGGATTGTGGCTCAAGCCGATGCCGGGGCTGGTAACTTTCACTGTGTGCCCATTGATGTTCTTCTAGATCATATCAAGAGTGCTGTCACAAAGGCCATTTCCCTCCTGCCCGAGAAATCGTCATTATCTTCAAAGCAAATGACCAAATTTGCTGCCGTATGGGCTGGCCTAGCCGGGTTGCAGCATGCCAATCGCCGGGAGTGCTTGACACAGTCTATGGAGGAAATGTTCGGGGTTTCTGCTCAAAATGGTAGTCTGCGTCTGTCAAGTGATAGCGAGCTGATCAGTGCTCATATCGGCCTCGATGATTCAATCGACCGTGGTATATCTTTAATAGCTGGTACGGGGTCGGTTGCGACCGCATTCAAGCAAGACTCGAACGGCGATGTCTTACAGATCGGACGCGCCGGTGGCTGGGGCTCACTACTTGGAGACCAAGGAAGTGCGTTTGATATTGGCAAACAGGCCGTGCAAGCACTATTGACTAGCCTGGAACTGAGTCAAGGCACCGGAACAGATCACCTTTCTGAACTTGAGCTCGAGGTCCTAGCAAGCCTTGGCGATTGCACAGAGGGCTTGCTATCACGCATCCTTTTTCCCGGGACAGAGACAAAGAAAATCGTTGCCGACCTTGCAAGAGTTGTAACAACTCTTGGGTTCAGAGCCATAAACCCAGATCCTCAAGCTTTGGAAATTCTGGTATCTGCCTCCAGATCTCTTGTTCAGATTGTTAGGCCACTGGCCAAAAAGCAGATTTGTGATCCAGCAGCTAGTTCACTGGTATTATCGGGCGCTTTGATGAAAGTTCCTGAATTCCAAAGCCTGCTTCTCCACGAATTATCACAACAGGGGATTTCTAAGTTCAAGAATGTTGTGATTGTGGATGATCCGTCGTCCGATGCCGCATTATTTCTTGCTAGGCAAGCGCCGAAGGCGAATTGAGCTCTGTTACCCTAGAAGGATGAATAAGAAATACAACAAGACAGTTAGTTAACTAGATAAATGGCATATAAAGAGGATTACTAATAAGCTTCAAGGCATCTCTGTGCCGCACCCTGATCTAAGGCACCTAGTTACTGCGGGAGACGAGCTGGTGAATAAGACATTCAGTTGACACTCGGTTCGGAGACTCGGAGTACTTTTAGCCCCCCATCGGCATTTTAGCGTCGGTACGGTCGATGGCACCTTTTAAGTTCACCCCTTTCCCGCCCCCGCAATAAAAAGCAAGTCTCGCGACTTCTTCCTTCGCACAGAACTCTTCACAAGCGAGATCCGGCTTGCCGCATCTCGCATACAGCCACAGTGCTGGGTCTGCATGTAATTACCGCCCCATGCCTGCTGAGAATTACACACCGGGCGCGCCCCAGGTGGAGCCTGTTAGCTGCCGGATCTGCCGATTCCGCAAAGTACGTACCTCGTGTTCCCCCAACTGGTCAATTTTTTTTCGTTTTGCCAACAAGAAGAAAAAGGTCAAATGTGACCGGACCCTAGGCGGGTGCCTTCGCTGTCGCCGATATGGCGAGGAATGCGTATATTCATCTGGCAATACCCTTAATAGCAATGGGAGAAGCGATGAGAGGACAGAGGCCGGGCTCAAAAGGCGACGCGTACTACGTTCATGCATTAATTGCAGAAAAGCCAAGACCAAGTGCGCTGGCGGTGCTCCCTGTGAACAATGTGAAGGAAAGAACCTGAATTGCTCCTATGCCGAAGCAGGTGTGGCTACGCCTCCTGCTTCTGCCTCGTCGACCCAGAGCGAGCGATGCGTGAGGAAAAGGGCCTTGTCGGCCATCCCCGTATGGCTCACGTCGAGCAACTTGCCGGCGATCGATCGCATCCGCGATCTGATTGATTTGTACTTTCTTCGCGTGCACACCGTGCGGTGCTTCGGTTTTATACACATTCCAACCTTCATGAAGCGATTGAAATCGCCCGATAAACTGGCTCAGGAGAAGTCAGGGCTTGTCTTTATTATGTGCGCTTTGGCAGCACCTTTTTACTACGCCGAGAAGCTCTGCCCTAGCAACGATGGTCTGAAGAGTAATGTGCAGTACTTTGATGCAGGCCGAGGCTGGGCTGAGGCTGCGAGACACTGTCTCTTTACAGGATTTGGAGATATGGGCATTGAGAGCATAATGACCGAGGTCTTGCTTCACGAGTACTACCTTCGAGTGGGAGAGTATGCGAAGGGATTCATGGTATCGGGACAGATCACTCGACATCTCCAGGTTGTCCAGCTTAATCTGGAGCGGGATTCGGATGTGTTGTGTCAAAGAAGCCCAGCATCCTGTCATATCAAAGAGAGTAGGAGAAGGCTAGCATGGGCCTGCTATCTACTAGATTCGTTGATTGAATGTGGAATTGATCAACTTCGCCTGATTCCGTACCACGACATTCAAGTTCAGCTTCCTTGTTCAGAGGAGCTTTTCATCACCAACACCCCCTGCATTACCGAGATGCTGCCTCCAGGCAAACTGCTTCCAGGGATTGCCCCAATACCTGGTATCAATTTTGCGGCACATCTCGATCTACGGGCTTACTACCTCCGTGCTACAAGCATTCGATCCAAACTTCTCAAATATGTGAAACACTTGGAAGGAGAAGTACCCTGGGCAGCAGATAACAGTTCACGGTTTTCGCAGCTCGATCACGAACTCAGAGACCTCGAGGCCTCTATCCCCGAAAATATGAGGATTTCAGCCGAAAATATGTACCTGTTCAAAGGCTCGGGCGGGCTGAATCTGTACTTTGGCTTGCACATCCTCATATCTCAAAACTTCCACGATCTGTACCGCGTGGGTGTTTCCAATCTCGTCTTCCCCAACACCGCGACAAGTTGGATTCGCGAAAACGCTCCAGAAGACTTCATCAGGCGTTGTCACCTTGTATGCGCCACCAAATCTGCCTATATCGGCTCGCTATTGAGTGATCTATGGAACTGCCATAGACCCAGCCTCGTAGACTGGCCATACGCTATGCACACACAAGTCTGCAACAGCGTCATCGTCACGACTCTCATCTCATGGGGCCGCCCCGAACCTCTCATCCCGCAATTCTCATACCTTGATTACCAAGCCATGCTGAAAAAGAACGTAATGATTCTGCAGTACCTTCAGCGCTTCATGAAGGTCAGCATGTACTGCGAATCCGCCGTCCAAGCTTTGAAACGATTCAACGCACTTTTCGTGCCAGACTCATCTGATTTTGCGAATCCGTCCACAAATGCCCTGCTATCCGCCAATCAATGCAACACGTCCAATCCATCGTCACTCGAATACATCCTCAATCCCCTGGGTACGTATCCTATGGCGCGGAAACAGGCTCAGACGCAAGATACGTCTACGCCGGATGAGACAGAGGACGATATGCCAACCCCACAACTGGCTAAAGTTGAAGCTCCGATGATTGTACCCACCATGAATCCTGGTGGCTACCCCAGTCCTGGTGGTATCTTTTCTGGTCATTTCTCAGACTGGGAAGCGGATATGTCTATTTTACCGGGGCTGGGTTATCCTACGTTTCTTGATCAGTATACTATTGAGGCACCGAGGGACATGAACTTACCCTAAGAGGGTATAGGAAGGTCTTTTGATCGGTTGTTTTATACCCAGTACATAGTTCCTTTCCGTCATGAAATACCCTAGAATTGATCATAAGAGAGAGCCCGTCCAAACTTTTGCCACAAAGGTTTAATAATCGATCTCTCATTTCATTAAGTAAATTCTGCGGATAGCTATGTGGGTATCATACAACCAAAACTAGTGGACCTCGAAATGAATCGTGTGCTGAATGCCGTTTTGCTGGTCAGCCCCAGTGACCAGTCCCTCTGTACTTTCCCCGTCATCCTCAAGCGACTCCCGCCATCCACTTGTGACCTGGACCGAGGTTCCTGGCTTCAATCCGTGATCCCTGGACTTGCCCATGGATGAGATATTGTATCCAGCGCCGGGGCCTCGGAGATCGGATGGGTCGTCGTTAATGGTAAATGCGTGGATGCTGGGTTGAAGCTCCATGACGAGGCGGCCGAGGGATGGGAGGGCAGTTGTGATGATGCTAAGGTTCATCATGGCTCTAAGATTTGCGATAATCAGTCATTTGCCTATTGATGCAAGTACTGCCAGACTTCACTTGTGTGAGGCGAACTTACTGGTCCCAAATGGTGGAATTAGTGTTTGCCCCTGCCAACCCTGTTAGTTTCATAGCTCGTATTGGAGTGAGTATCGTAGCCAAGAATTTTCTTACAAGGCATATCGGGCGAGTTGAGCATTTTGACAGTGTACTTAACTTCAATACCAGTTGCGATGCAGACTCTTTTGTCATGTCAGAACTGATATGCGGATCAATTATGGGAGAAATTTCAACTCACAGGAACCTGCTAGCTAGCAGCGCCATGATCCTGAATCTCTTCAGTTTGGTCAACTGCACATCTCGAAGCAACAAAGATGGAAGCACAACGAGTGCGATATCTGTCAGGATATTCAACGCCGCGATGGCTTGGAAAAGTGCAGCCTGCAAAGGTAAAAAATCAAAAATCCAACTCGTGAATGATTAGTTACCCACCGCGACATACCTGGTTGATACACTGATCCGGCTTATCCCATTTCCAGGGAGTTGGCATGGAGCACCGAAGAGCCAAGGCAATGATAGAAGCCAATGCCCATGCAATGATCACACCCATTAAGGTCTGATTTGCTATAGAGGAGCGACGCGAGGTCATCAAGTTCTTGAACAAAAGCCCCAGTGAGAGCTTGCTAAAGGTGATTGTCGCAATTAGGAAGATCTGGGCAGCATATTCGTACTGCGAGGTCAATTTGAAATTAGACGTTTGACTTCTTTTCAAGTGGGATGTCTGCACGCACCTTGAGATATTGCTCCAGCTGGTGGTCGCCGATGTTCAGGAGTCTCCGGCCAAGGCCATTGGAGATTGCAAGTTGTGCTAATACGCTCTGTATGATTCCCAGTAACTAATTGCACGCAAGCAGCGACGTCAGCAAGTGCAAGGAATGTATCATGACAGTCAAGACCTTACCAATGATATGCCCAGTAAGATATCATCGGGATGGACAACGCGACCTATGAACCATCGAGTCGACAGACGAGTAGACACAATGACCACTGTCAATGCTAGTAGGGTGTATATAGCGACTGCACCGTATCCGCCATGATCGTCGGCGGTAATCTCGAACAGTGGAGGTAAAGTGCCTGCCATGGCGACAGCAGGACGATCAGCCCTGTAGCTCTGAACGGGAGGGGTTCGACAGTGAGAATATTTAGTAAGAGACAGAAGAAAAGGAATGAAAGGAATGGCAGATCACGGATTGCAGATCATGCAAATGGCAGGGGAATCTTTTGTCTGGTGGGTCTGAGTTTGGCCAGCCATGAGGCCGTAGACTTCGTATCTCGGCAAGAACCGTGCTGATGCCCCTGGAAACCCACGTCGCAGTATGGAGTAGTAGGGAGAAGCCGAACTCCGTGGCTGAGATGACACGGCCAATCTATTATACTATAAGAAACCGAGTCATCATGTACAATAATCACTTAAGATTTCGCTCTCATGGTTCTGATTGCCCGCGTTACTCGAAATGCCAACCACGTTACATGGATCGAATGGTGCGACAGAACTATCAGCATCGAATTACATCAATTCTATGACCAATGTCGATGGGCCAACGCCTTCGTGAGCCCACGCGGAGTCCCGTCGGAGGGTTCCACATGGAGCGGCCTGTGCTCGTCCCCCAGGAGCTCGTGCCTTGCCTCGTTCACCGGATGAAAGACCCAATCGGTGGCATTAGCACGGTCCGACAAAGTTAGAAACTTGGCGAAGACAAAACCTTAGCAAAGCCGACCGTACTTAATCAAAATAAGCAAAGTTAGTGAAGCCGACAAAGTTAATAATTGTCAAGTGGGAATGTCCTCTGCGGCTGGCTTTAGGTTTCGGGGTTAACCTGCCGCAGCTGACATGCTGACAGGGGGGGTGTTTAATGAGCACATGGCATGGTATGATAGTATATGTGATAAAAGATCATGGGATGCACCAGTTACCACGCGAGTCCAGCGCGTCTTCGCCTTCATTCAAGGAGGGTATGGACTCGACACAACTACTCCGTCCTGTGATCGCACATCACCCTCTTACCTCGATTTGGGATGTCCTTGCCCGCGGCCCCACGACGGGTTGCGGGGGAATGTCTTGGTTGGTCAATGAAGAGGAAACCCATCCACGAATGGAGGTGGAGCCGGTGATGGCGATTCAACTATCGACCAATCACTGGCTTGATAGGGCATTCCTGAAACTGGCAACACATGCTCGATAGCTCTCGTTGAGATAACAAGCATGTGGTGGACCAATGGACTCGTTCTCGAACGATCCCCGGTCAGTGCTTGTCTCTGCCACAGGGTCGTCGTTTCGGTTCCCATTAGCGCTAGTGAATCTAGTTAGTACGCAGCCCCCTGTGGTATCCCAAGCCGCCACTTCCTAGATAGTCAAGAGCTCGTGCGCAGAAACTCTGATGCGACCATGGCGCAGGAACAGTAGCGAGGGGCGCATTACGCCAAACGTCCGGTCAAGGGCTTCCCGAGAGAGATCGTTTTCGCCAGTGCGTAAGATATCGGTCCTCGGCACGTTTTGCACTTCTTGCTTTCGATTGCTGTTGATTCAGTATCTCTCCTCTTTCTAGCCTGTTTGCCGACACGCTTCATGGACTAAATCAGGGCAGAGACCGAGCAACAGTCTGCTCTTAAAGACCTGATCAGCCACGTATAATTGGAAGCAATATTTCGTGGGACTCTCCTGCTCTTTCTTAGCCTCGGCGAGCTCGTGATCGAGAACCTGGCGCCATGGCGAACTCGGAGGGTTTCGAGATGTCCCGGTTGGGTGTCAAGTCGGCCCAGTTCAGCGTTGGCGAGAATCGTGGACACAGTCGTTCTGGATCGGATGGAGGTTATAATGGAGGGGTCTCAACATCCATGTCGAGTGGAAAGCGTTTGGATGTAAGTTAGGTTGCCTGAACCCATCCCTTCTTCTTCCCTGGACGATCGCAAGAGCTGCATTTCAAATGTGCCGAACGAGAAAACAATAAAAAGAGACCGTGCATTTCAAAAAGGTCCCCACTGACAGCTGCTGTGTTTATAGCGAGGTTTCGGCTCACTGTCAATTCTTTGTCTATCAATTACACTACTCTCTTCATGGGAGTCGGTTGCAAAGTAAGTCCGCTTCCTGTCCTACAACGTCAACCTCCAAGCTTATTATTATACCTCCGCAGTGGATTCGAAGCTGGCCTCCTTAACGGCGGCCCAGCGGGACTCGTCTGGGGAATGGTATTGTCATTAATCGGGACAACCTTTATCATGCTCTCATTAGCAGAAATGAGCTCCATGACGCCGCTAGCCGGAGCTCAATATCACTGGACGGCCGCACTCGCCCCGCCCCAGGTTCAAGCATTCAGCACCTGGATTCAAGGCTGGATCACCGTCTTTGGATGGCAGGCCTCAACAACCAGTATCTGCTACTTGGTGGCATCCCAGATCCAAAGCATGGTCCTGTTGAATGATTCGGGCTATATTCCCAAGCAATGGCATGGCACATTAATCATGTGGGCCATCATCCTCGGGTCCGGTCTGGTCAATATCTACGGCATCAAAATCATGCCTGCGTTGCAGATGATGGGTGGAATTCTCCACATTACTCTCTTCATTGCCTTGGTCGTTCCGATCATTTTGCTCAGCCGTCGCAGTACCTCACAATTTGTGTTTACCGAGTTGTTCACGGCAGAGGGGGGATGGGAGTCGCCCGGCATTGCGTGGTGTCTGGGTATGCTGACGGTTACTTACTGCTTCCTTGGCTTTGACGGTGCCATCCATATGAGTGAGGAGGTGCGGAATCCAGCAGTCGTCATTCCCCGGGTCCTCGTCCAGACCATGGCCATTAGTGGAGTGTTGGCGTTTGTGTTCCTGCTCGTCATTCTCTTCTGCATCGGCAGCGTTCAAGAGGCATTGAGCCCCGCTTATATGTTCCCTATCATCGGAATTTTCAAGCAGTCTACCAACTCCGTTGGCGCAGCTACGGCTATGCAAACGGCCATTACCGGAATTGGCATGGTTTCCAACGTCGGCGTTGTGGCCTCCGTTTCACGATTGACTTGGGCGTTTGCTCGAGACGGTGGTCTTCCATTTTCTACATACTTTTCTCACGTTAGTCTCCCTTCCGGGTGCGATTGAAACCTTCTAGCATAGCATTACCTCTCTAACAAACTGATTAGGTCGATCGTCAACATCGCGTCCCCAAACGGGCCATTCTACTCGTCTGTGCCGCAGTGATCGTTCTTTCAGTCATCAATGTCGCCTCTGAGACCGCTCTTAGCGCAATCCTCGCTCTCTCCACCAGCAGTCTTTACGTCTCATACCTCATTCCCATTGCCATGATGATCATCCGGCGACTCGACACCAGCCGGGGCCCGATCCCATTCGGTCCCTGGCACCTGGGTCGTTTCGGTATGGCAATCAACGTCTTCTCACTCACTTTCGGTGTCTTTGTGTGCATCTTCGTTCCCTTCCCGACACGGCTTCCCGTTACAGCGGCCAACATGAACTGGTCCGGTCCCGTCTTTATTGGAGTTTGTCTGTTACTCGTTGTAGACTGGACCTTCCGGGCTAGACATAATTTTATTGGACCGACGAAGGATCTCTTACATAGCAAGAGCAGGGCCTGAGCTTCTTGATTAGACATATATAGGACTACCTAGAAACTAACTACGCTACCTAATTTTGATGGATGGATGGTCTGAACTTCTATTTTTCTCATATATAGGCCACATGAATTGATTTCGTGATTCCAGACCTGTCAACCCGACCCGTCAGACCAGGAAATATTCCGCTAGTCGCATGTCATTGCACAACTTACTGATATACGGTGTCTTTGGCATCACTTCCGTCTCGAGCGCGTTCACACGATCCAACAGCTCATCACCATCGCCATTGTGATCCCAGACAACGGTCTCGGCAATCCGTCGAATCTCGGCCTCCTTCTCGGGCTCGACCGCGGGGACCTGGGCCTCGGGCCATGTCGGCGTGCCATCATCTGGGTTGATCTCATAAGACGATGGAAGGCGCCATCGAGCGTAGCCGAGTATGCGGCCCGTCTCTGAATCCACTGCTTTCTGATGTCGTAAGGCCTCCCTTTTGTTCAAGAGGTTGCGCGGGAAGCGCAGGGCTATCTGTGAATGGTGGTACTCGAGGGTCCGATGGCGCCAGGCCAGGACCCAGTGCGGGTCAGTCCAGAAGGCGGGAATGCTGTTGGTAGCTAGGGCGGTGCCATCGGCGACGCTGCATTGGGAGATAACTAGGGGAGCCATGTTAGGTAAGAGATATGAAGCAGCCCCAAAGCCTGAGGCAGTCTGCGGCAGAGAAAGGGCGAATAGTGTGTGTGTCAGACAGAGTCTCGGAGCCTGCGCCTCTGAGGATATTTCAGGCGAAGAGACTCGTGGGTGAAAAGTACGTCGGTGCCTTATTTACCGGAATCCGAAGGTGGTCGGTCCAGTATTTCGGCAACTGGCGAGGGTACGCGTGTACTTTGGACCATTAGCTAGCACTAGTTCAATTGACGTGATATTTAATAGGAGTAGATAAAGAAGTTAAGCCATGTGATATCTACATTTTAGCTCCGGTAATCTCATTAGTCAGTTAATCTAAATCATTTCCAATCGTTTCAGTGCGGGGAATCGCACTTAACAAAGGGTATAAGGATACGCATAGCTTATATAGGGGAAAGATGCCTGTAAATGAGATTCTGCCGATTCAGCAAATGCTTGTAATAACCCATAATGACCTACAGCTCTTAAATTACGGGCAAAGATTTATGGCCTTCTCCCCCCTACATCCGCCGTAAGTACTTGCTGACTTTGGAAAGACTTGCCTGAAATACATGTTAATTTGTCTTGACTGTCTTAAAACAACTGGCAAACCCCCTCCAAGCCCAACCAATATGCCTCCCTAATAACTCGAATCAATCCAATCCCCATAGTCACTGCCCAAAACCGTCTTCTTCGTCACCCCCGTCGAAATAGAGCTCTCATACTCACGCGCCGAGGTACTCGACCCATCCCCCGAATTATTATACTCATAATACAGCGGGGTCGCATTAGCAGCCATAGTCGTCCACCCTTTCGCATTGATCAAGCTCCCCAAAATCGAATTCTGATAGATCACCCGCGCAAGGACACGCCACGGTCGACCGAGGTATACATCCCCGTCAAGATCGAGGCCCGAGGCGGCTTTCACGTTGCAGTGATCGATTGCGTACCAGGCTGTGTCGGTGGACGTTTCGCGGGAGTTTGCGGTTATGGCGCCGGCGCCGTTGGATACAATGTCGCATTCGCCGAACCAGGCAGAGGCGTCGCCGAAGATGTAGTCTACGGCTCCTAGGTGAGTGTTAGAGTGGGCCGTTGTGGGGATCAGGCAGGCTGGGGGTCCGAGGTTCATACCTTCGATCATGCAGTTGGAGTAGTATTGGGTTCCTGCCTTTGCGTATAGAGTATCTTGGTAGCCCGTGAATTGGCAGCCGTAGAAACCAAGTTTATTGGCATTACCGACGAGTCTGCAGATTGGTTGAGATCGATGCCTTTTTGGCAAATAGGGTGAATTGGGGTGTCTTACGCAACAGCCTGTGCACCCTTTCCATATCCATTAACCACATTGATGTTATACATCTTGAAGCCGGCCGAGACGACGTTGACAGTCGCGCTCTTATCGAGACTACCAGCATCGGGCGAGGAGATAGTATGCGTGATAGTCACAGTGTTGTCCTTGTAGGTCCCTGTATCAGAGGTCTCGCCGTACAGAGTCAAGGTCCCGGCATAGCTGATGGTGAGCTGCTCTGTGTACGTGCCACTGGCAACATAGATGCAAGCCGCGGAAGTCGATGAGCCCAGTGCAGTAAGTGCGGCACCAATCGTCGAGTATGTACCTCCCGAACCGACTGTCAAACAGCCTGATGGAGCGCTGGTTCTGCTTGTCCGGCGATTCAGGGCACTTGGTGCAGCGATGATGCCAGTCACGAGCGATAGGGCTGAGAGGAGAGTCGACAGATGCATCGTGCCAAAATATTTTCCCTAGCTCAAGAAGATATACAGTCTGAAGATACTGAGTGGGAAACAAAGCCCCACACGACGATCTATCGAGGATATATGAAGATCCTAAAGCTCTCGACTCACATCCATGAGAATCTATATCTTCGTTTCAAGGATCCCAGTCACATTCCCAGCACCCACTAACACGACGAACTCCTCACTATCATCTAAGCGACGCTCCTCTAATTTCTCCGAGAAATCGAATTTCCATGAATGACAAGCTACCCTGACCCCAAGTCCGCGACAATCTGACACGTTCCCCACAATTGTCTCGGCTATGCTGCCCCCTCGGACCCTCGACCTATTTTAGGCTGAACTCGAGACGGCCATGACGAAGCTAATGCCTGCGCTAGGGGTTCGTCTGATTGTCCGATCCCTGTCAGACGATGAATCTTCAGGGATTTCCGGGGTAATTATGCAGTAGGGATCCGTGGAGGGATGCACATGGAGCGGCATTGGGATAAAGAGTGTGCACAAAGCAGAACCGGGGTACCTAGTACATGATACTGGTACTAGTATCTAGTATCGCCAAGCACATACTCGTCGGTAGTTTGAAGTAAGTGGGTTTGTCCGTATGCAGCTGAGACGTCTGCCCCGTACGCCGTTTCGTCGTGAACTGGAATAGAGACTAAGGAATGGAGATCGACCCGAAAGTCAAACAGAATTTCCTCGAATCGGGGCGTCCAAGGAGGAACTCGTTTCATGTTTGACGGCTTCTCGGCTTCTTTGTTTCCGTAGGTTTTCGATTCGCACGTGGGTAAATCCGGCTTCAGCGTCTATACCATACAATTTTCATGGTTGTAAACATAATCGTCAATTGCTTTATAAAGAGTGTTCGCATTTTGGCCATCCGGAAGTAAAGATCGAGTGGTTTACAGCGCTCGACTTTATCCTTACTCGGTAATCATGAAATCTTCAACGAATATCACTTTCGCATTCCTCGCAACCGTCTCCCTCGGTCTCTCCCTCCCAGATGCATCCCCAATCCTCAATGCCCGCGCCTCAATCTGCACCCCCATCGCCGGAGGATCCTCCTCCACCGACGACGTGCCCTCCATCACATCCGCAATCGCGTCCTGCAGCAGCGGGACAATCGTGATCCCATCCGGAACGACATACTACCTCAACAGCGTGCTGGATTTCGCCGGATGCAGTGGCTGTGATTTCCAGGTCGAGGGGCTGTTGAAGTTTAGCTCGTCGACTAGTTATTGGAGTGGACGGACGGCGATGATCAACGTCAAGAATATTAGTGGGTTGAAGATACGGTCGTTGACGGGGAAGGGGGTTATCGATGGGAACGGGCAGAACGCGTATGTTCAAGACCTTGACACTATGCTCTTTACTACCCTCTACCTCTAGAGTATACGTTCCTGCTGGGCTTGGGGATGCTAACATTCTCGGTAGATGGGATCTTTTCGCTTCGGATAGTAGTTATGCGCGCCCAACACTACTCTACGTACGTACCCAATCCTTCCCTTCCTTCTAAGAGCTATACCATCCAACTTCCACTATATACTACGTACATACTAACTCTTTCCCCCTTCCCCTAGATAACCGGCGGCTCGGACATAACAATCTCCAACCTCCGCCAAAAGAACCCGCCGAACGTCTTCAACTCGGTCAAAGGCGGCACATCCAACATCGCCTTCACATCCCTCACAATGGACGCAACGTCCAAAAGCACCAACGCCCCCAAAAACACCGACGGCTTCGACATCGGCGCCAGCACGAACGTCCTCATAAACAACGTCCACGTCACCAACGACGACGACTGCGTCGCCTTCAAGCCCGGCGCAAACGGGGTCACCGTCACGGACATAACATGCGTCGGCAGCCACGGGTTATCCGTGGGCTCGCTGGGGAAGAGTTCCGACGATACCGTGAAGAACGTGTACGTGTCCGGCGCGACGATGGTCAATTCGACCAAGGCGGCGGGGATCAAGACGTACCCCTCTGGGGGGAGTCATGGACAGTCGACCGTTTCGAATGTGACGTGGACCGGGGTCGTCGTTGACGGGTGTGATTATGCGATTCAAATTCAGAGTTGTTATGGGGAGGATGCGAGTTATTGTGCAGAGTACCCCGGGGATGCGGACTTGAGTGGAATTGTGTTTGATGGGTTTAGTGGGACGACGAGTGGGAACTACGGGTCTGTCACTGGGAATTTGAATTGCGGTGCTGATGGGACGTGTGGGGTGAAGGTGAGTTCGTATACTGTCAAGGCGTTGAATGGTGGGGATGAGGTGCTTTGTGCGAATACTCCGTCGAGTTTAGGGATTACTTGTACTTCGGGGGCATCCGGTTAGAGAGGGTGAGAAGCTCTAGTCGATCCTTTTTTTTCTACTGCGGACTACGGGTGAGATTTCCAGCTCACAGTGCACTCGATCAACGGATTTTCCAAGAAACGCAAGTCTATACAGTAAATTTTGCGATATAAAAAGTATATTCATCATACACCATAAAACGTCCCGTTCCAGCCGCAGCCCGAACCCATTCAATCAAACCCGATTTTCCCTTCGTGCCCCATCTAGGCAGCGGCAACCATCTTGTCCTTGACGTACAAATCGACGTACTTGTCGACATCGTAGTTCTCCAGCTGCTGGCGGTCCCAGCCCACCTTGAGCAGCTCATCAATGCGAGCCTGGTCAAAGTGTGCCTGGAGGTGGCGCTTGTACTTGGCCAGGATCTCGGGCTTGGCCTCCTCACGGCGGAGACGGTGGCCCAGAGGAGCCTCGACGGCGACCTCCTCGAGAACGGTGCCGTCGTTGAGGGTGACGGTCAGAGCGTTGGGGATGGTACGTTTGGAGGGATCGTGGTAGTCGGCGGTGAACTGCTCGTCCTCGACGCAGCGAATGCGCTTGCGGAGGTCCTCAACCAGAGGAGAGGTGGCGGCCTCGGAGCCATCGGCGTAGTCGGTGGCAACCAGGCGGTTGAAGGCCAGCATGGTGGCAACCATGTACTGTACGGGGTGTCAGTCTTGAGACAGGAATGTGTAGATGGCCGTCAGTGGCTTACCTGGACGCAGTGGTCGCGGTCGGCAAAGTTGTCCATCTCCTTGAACTGCTTGTCAATGATACGGATGCAGGCCTCGTGGGTGCGGTTGGTGATCTCCTTGATATCCTTGGCGCTCTTGCCCATCTCGGCCAACTTCTTGTTAATGATCTGGGCGGCCTCAATGGCGGTCTGAGAGTGGAACTCGGCTATTCAAAAGTCAGTCATCTGGTCAATTCGCCAAGGGAAAGATAGTAGTCTTACCAGGATAGGAGACCTTGAAGAGGACGTTCTCCATCACGTAGCTACCGTAGGGGCGCTGGAATTGGAACTTCTTGCCCTTGAACAGGACATCGTAGAAGCCCCAGGTGGGAGCAGAGAGAACGGTGTGCAGACCACCCTCACCCTTCTGCACCTTGAGGACCAGGTTGACGGCACGCTGGCAGGCGTCACCGGCAGCCCACGACTTGCGGGACATGGTGTTGGGCGAGTGGCGGTAAGTACGGAGAGACTGTCCATCAACCCAGGCCTGGGTAATAGCATCGGCAGTCTGCTTCTCGGTGAGACCCATCATCTTCGAGACAACGGCGGTCGTAGCGACCTTGACCAGGACGACGTGGTCCAGGCCGACCTTGTTGTAGGAGTTCTCCAGAGCCAAAACACCCTGGATCTCGTGAGCCTTGATCATAGCCTCGAGGACATCGCGGATCTTGAGGATCTTTCCGTTACCCAGATTGCCACCGGCACGGTTGGTGCGGGAGATCCAGTCGGCGACGGCCAAGATACCACCCAGGTTATCGGAGGGGTGGCCCCACTCGGCGGCCAGCCAGCAGTCGTTATAGTCAAGCCAGCGGATCATAGCACCGATGTTGAATGCACCGTTGACGGGGTCCAGCTGGTAAGGGGTACCGGGGACACGGGGTCCATTGGGGACAACAGTGCCCTCAACGACGGGGCCAAGCAACTTTGTGCACTCCTTGAACTTGAGAGCCTCCAGACCGCAGCCGAGGGTGTCCAGGAACACCAAACGGGCAGTATCAAACTAATGGATGCAATCACAGATCAGCTTGAGATTCTCGCAATTAAGAAAAGTCCCCGATATCGAAAACTTCATAAAGGAACTCAAAAAACTCACCGCCAGATCAGAGTCCACATTGTACTGGTGGATGTAGCTGGCCATGTCCTGAATCTCCGGGTCATAGGCCTTGTCGGCGGAGGGAACCGCGGGAGCGGCAGATTGACGGGCAGCCATAGTGGAAAAGCGAGGAGCGCGGTGAACACGAGGAGCAGCGATGGCAGCAAGGTGAGAGGAGGAAGAAGAAGCGAAAGTGGGAGAGAGTCTGGAGACGGGGATGCGGGCCAAAGTGCGGGGAGACGTGTGGGTCAACCGTCTCACGGCGGGAAGGGACATGATCAAACTGCGCAATGGCAACGGGAATGGGAGAGGGAAGACGGAGGGAGGAATTGAGCAAGGATCAAGAGTGTCAAGAATGATCCGAGAAAATGGGAGGGGGGAGAAGTGTAGGGAGAAGAAAGGAAAGAAGCAGGGACAGGAGTCGAACAAAAGAAGTTCGGAGAATGTGGAGTTTGTTTGGTTGGGGTCGTCCCTGTCTCTGGGCGGCCGGGCGGAGGGTGTTCAAGCTGATCTCCTCTTGCCGAGGAACAGACACCTCGGTTAGTGTCGGATAGCCGGACGGACACTGTGTACAAGAGGACGTACATTACCATTCCTACACTATTAGTAGGTCGACTACGATGGATGTTCACACCGGGCATATTAAGCCTCAATTTCCAGTCAATTGACATACGGACAACCCGCCGTTCTCTTTGCTGCCCTCATTGGCCAGTTCCAAACCAATTATACCGAGCCGACAAGCTCGGTTCCCGGACAAGTCAGACAACAAGACACCGATAATCGGAAGATGGACTTTATTTCCAGCAGTTGGATAGAGAATATGTGCGAAGATCGGACCTTTCTATGCAAGCCAGATGTTCAGCATAGTGGAAAAAACGAGACTATCCAGAGGAGGCAAAAAGTCGCCGAAACCAGAGTACAGGAACACCTATGGGGGCCCCGTTGTAGAACCCGAAGGGCGGTCGGCCTCGGGCCAGCCCTTTCCATGAGAGCGTGTGGCCTCTTCACATGCCCGCCGATCTGATAACCTCCTCACCTTCTCTATACGCCATTCCCCCAATTCACTATACCATCATCCTCCTCCAAATGCGCTGCTATCACCCGTCATTATAATGTCAGTGTGACCACCTTACTCGCGTCCCGCTATAACTTGCTGGCGCTGGCACTCGCGCTCCCGCTTCTCTCGCTCCCGTGCATCGGTAGCCCGCAAGGACGAGATGATCTCCGTGTACAGCGCCTTCGCCAGGGCCGGCGGTACCGCATTGCCAACCTGCTTGCGAACTCCCTTGTCTGCAAACTGAAAGTTCATAGGAAAGGTTTGCAGACAGGCGACCTCTCGGTGGGTAAACTTGCGCCGACCCGAGGGGTGATAATTACCCTCCCCTCCACTGCAGGTCAATGTTTTTGCTAGCTGACGACCATCGAACGGTGCACGCAGTTGCCTTGACCAATTTCTAAGCAAGCTTTGAACATCATGGTCCGGTGCGTCATCGGGGATATTCGTGATCGTATCATTGATGGTCACCACGGGCAGGCAACCACTTCCGGGCAGGTCGTGAGTGATTTCGGGGAACGAAGGGAGGGTCTCGCCAGGGCTATTCAACAGTCAGGAAAACCCAACCCAGGCAGAATTCATTCAATACTTACCCTGCGGCAATGATGATCAGTCTCTTGCGAGTTTGAGGCACACCGTAATGAAGCACATCAATTACAGCCCATCGAACCGAATATCCGGCTTCGATCATATCCATGATCACCCGATTCAATATCGCTGGGAAACGCTCCTTGAGTCCTGCAGTCTCCTCCATCGTGAGGATACGCGGACGCGCATGCTCCATCAGATTCCCCGCGCTGAAGATACATGCCGAGTTATCATCATCACGATCGCAATTGATGGTGTGTGCCGGCGAATAGGTCTGGCACGGTGGCGAGCAGTGGGCGACATCGACTCGGAGATACTCCTTCGAATGGGTCAACAAATCATTGAAAGAACAATGGTCGATCTCAATGTGGAAATTCAATCCGTAAGTTGACACCGCAAAGGGATCCAAATCGCATGCCCACTTGAGCTGCAAGCCTGCCTGCTTTGCGCCGCAGGAAGTTCCACCGGCACCACAGTATGCATCGCCGAACATATATGCGGTGGGATCAACAGTGAGATCGATCACCTCCCGAGACCCTTGCTCGTCGTCATCTGTGACCGTGGGAGGGCCGGTATAACCTACCCGACCCTCTCCAAAGGGAACGGTTGTGCATCCGCGATACAGATCACGCAGAACGTGTGACTCGAAGCCGTATCCCTCATCGCATTCATCCAATGTGAGAAATTCAACGCTCGTGTCATATTCTGGGGTGCGGCTGGGCTGGAGGCCGCCGGATCGATGAGGAGAAATTTTCGGTCTCTTCCTGGCAGTCATCTTCAACCGACAAAACAGTCCAGCCCCAGGTGGATGATTTGTATTCTTTCCCCGGCGCTCGTTAGTAAATATCACCTCGCAGAGGCCTGCCACTTCCATCGGAGAAACGGGTAAATGGCTCTCTATGCTGACGAGATTCGTTTCATGGTCCATCTTGGGAATCCAGACCAGTTCATGCTCGTCTTGGGGGATACAGAGAGGCCATTGACTGTCATGGCAGCCCACCAGGTGTCGGCCCCAGAAACAGACTTGTCCCTCGCGCTGAGTGATCCACTCAATGCGCAAGTACGACCCATTCACAAGCCGAATGGATGATGATGGATGAAGGATCTCGCCATTTAGCTCGACGTGGTCAATTTCACCGGCCAGCGTCGCTCGTGGGGTTGCAAATTGTCTCCGTGGATCCTGCACGACAGATAACCGATGCCCAAGTTCGACATGGAGGGCACACAGATCGTCCTCGATCTCTGACAGGTCAATTGGGTTTGTTGATGATGACCCAGACACGGTGGTGAAAGAATCATCAGTCGTGGACTGTGATGACGAGTTTTCGAGAATCAAAGATCTAGACGAATCACTTGGGTCCTCAGGATCTAAACGGTGGAAAAGGCGGCCCACATCCTTGAAGGACGGATATGCCTTGGCGGATCGCCTTTGCTTGCTTCGACGCGGATCATGGTGTACCCATCCCCATTCACCCATGTCTGGAGACGAAGGCTCACTTGGTGAAGTGGGCGATGAGTGGGATATTTCCATGATCGAATCATCGTCTATCATGATCATAGACAAATTAGGCTGAGTGCAAGTGACATGGGAGCTTCGCCGAGGCATCTCGGGCTTATCCTCTGGCCAGTCTTCCATCTCGTGTGATTTTGAAGTCAGAGGTAGAGACGCAGAAGGTGATAGAAGGGTCTTGTCGGGGTAGTGATTATAAGGCTCTCCCGACTCAGAGCCGGATGAAAGGTCGATGATCTCGGGTGTCATCTTGAGAATATGTGGGAAGAGCAAGTAAGTCTGAGAGCTGGACCGAGTTTGACGGCTCGAAAGTCGGAGTAGACGCGGCTGTGTCAGGAGAAATAAGAAGTCAGCGGACAGGGGGAGGAGAAGAGAGCGAAAGAGCGAAATGAAAAGACGCGCTGGAGAGAGGCAGAGTGTGTGGGATTTGAAGTTTTAGAACTGACGGATAGTCCTCAGCAGAAGTAAGGCTGCTTTTGTCCGTCCTAGATGCGAGGTTATACAATGCGTTTAGTCGGGGCAGGTGAGTCTTGAAAAGAAGGTGTGAATTACGCTCTGTTCTGGAGACAAAGGTGAGCGGGGCGAAGCAGACAATGAGTAGGTCTTTATTTGAAGGTAAGCTTGTTTGTCAAATGCTTATCACAAAGACAAGCGTAGGATCTCTAGAATTATCATGATAAATAGTGAATAGTGCTTCGTGGTGTAGAAACTTTTTGTCTCCTCCTTATCATATACAGAATTCCCTCTGGCTAGACTTCCCATATCCAGCAAATGTAATTACTATCGTAGGCTACCGCATGGATAAGGACCATCTAGATACTTATTTTGGGAGGGTTGAAGTAGAGGGTTATTCACACTGCTGTAAATTCTAAAGAGTTCTCATTTGATATCATGGCACGCATTAATGCCATAACCCTCAGATACGTTGTCTATATCGTACATGCCCAAACGGTTACTTCTTCTTACGACCATGAAATCAAAGAAAATTTACATTAGTTCAAGGTAGTAGGAGTCAAGATTCATTTTGCTTTCAAATGTATATCGATATTCACCTAATATTTATTTAAATGGTCGGTAATCAAATTGAGTCTTTCCGGTGGTTACTCGATTAACCGCGATTGCTTAGTTATGGCGTAGTCATTACTAATCACAGCGTGACTATACGCAGAATAGGTAATGAAAGACATAGAATCCTAGAAATCTAATTCTTCTCTGTTAATAGATTGATAGGCGAAACTATGACTAT
Organism: Penicillium brasilianum; assembly: GCA_001048715.1. Lineage (NCBI taxonomy): Eukaryota > Fungi > Ascomycota > Eurotiomycetes > Eurotiales > Aspergillaceae > Penicillium > Penicillium brasilianum. The sequence continues at coordinate 1,453,419 of CDHK01000007.1, read as the reverse complement.
GAGCAACCTATGATATAAATCATTCCAGTTCCGGGTTCTCCTACATCCCCGGTTCACCTAGAGAATCACTCTGCATTAGCCTTTAAATGAAAAATTCCTTTGAGTAATTAAAATTCAGAGGGTTTCTCTGAGTTTCTGTATCTTATAAACAAAAATCTTGAATTGCAGGTTCTCTTTCACATCATGCTTCCTGACGTATTCCCATCACCAAAGGTTTCTGAACCCTTACGCTGGGTAGCGGATGAAAGCTTGAAGCTTGATAGATGATAGTATTAGCATTCATTTTCTTATGGGACTCAACAACAAAGTGGCCAGAAGTAAGGTACCTCTCTTCAGAACCCAGGTCATCTATAACTGACGAAGCTTATCGAGCAGCCTTTCACTTTTTGAGCAGAAGATTCTGTCGGCAATATTTGCGAGGGAAAGTCTCGAGATACCATAAAAATTACCTGAAGCTCCGAGAAGCCATGCCTTTGATCATCAAACATGCTGGACTGACCAGTATACCCAGAAATAGCATGATATTAGGCGAGGCATCCCAGAGCCTTGATACCGCCAATCTTGGTACTTACCAGTCTAAATAGTTCCTTTTCACCTTTCATGAGCAGTTTCCAAGTGTTACCTGTCTCCACATTCTTCCAACTCATGATATTTTTTTCCATGGACCTGTTAATCTTCTTATTCTCGTTGAATTCATATCTACTTCATACACCGCCTTATATTGCCAGTAACTCACCGCCTTAGCCCCTCCAGCACGTGACGTCAGTCTTTGTCAGCCCGGAGTCGGCGCGGAAAAAAAAAATCTCAGTGGGGAAGAACCACGCCGGAAAGGAATGCCACTATGGAGATTTTCTTTCCCCTTCCCCTCCGTGTTTCTCGGGGTATCGATGAGCATTGCTCCCCGTCAACTCCCTTGCGTTCTGGTTCTGGTAAGTTGAGCACGTTGTTTCCTTCGCCCATGCCCAATGTCTCTATGATGAACTATGGAATTTTTTATAGATGTTAGACTTCCTAACCTTTGTTGCGGAGAACCTCCAATACTGACTCGAGACACTCACCCCGCTATTCATTGTCAATTTTTTTTGCTTGCAATCTGGTGGCTCAAGCTGACCAGTGTGCCTGCCACCGTGTTCTAGGAACCTAACCTCGCGTCAAGATGTGTGGTATCATCGCTCTGATCTTGGCCAACCCCTCCGGCGCTGCCGCCGTTGATCTCCACGAGGCCCTCTATTTACTTCAACGTGAGTTGTGAAACCTGATATGAGAGCGATGGGAACAAGAACTAAGCGTTGCTCTGGGACAACAGATCGTGGTCAGGATGCAGCTGGTATCGCAACCTGTGCGTCCGGGGGTCGCATGTACCAATTGAAGGCCAACGGCATGGCAGCTAAGGTTTTCCATGACGGTGCAAAGGTCGCCAACCTCCCTGGGTCCATGGGTATCGGCCACCTGCGGTACCCAACTGCCGGTAGCAGTGCCAATGCAGAGGCCCAGCCCTTCTACGTCAACAGCCCGTACGGTATTTGCCTGGCCCACAATGGTAACCTCATCAACGCTCCGGAGTTGAAGCGCTACCTGGATCTTGAGGCCCACCGTCACATCAACACCGACAGCGACAGCGAGCTGATGCTGAACATCTTCGCTGATGAGCTCAGTGAGACAAAGAAGGCTCGTGTCAACCAGGAGGATCTCTTCTCCTCCCTGAGCCGTATGTACGAGCGCTGTGAGGGTGGTTGGGCTTGCACTGCAATGCTGGCTGGTAAGTTACATTGAAAGAAGTCATTTTATGCTGGGTATGGAATTTTCCGCTGACCAAACCTTCCTCTTTTATTCAGGCTTTGGTATTCTGGGTTTCCGTGACACCTACGGCATTCGCCCCTTGGTCCTCGGCTCTCGTCCTTCTCTGGATGGTGAGGGTACCGATTACATGATGGCCTCTGAGTCCGTTGCCCTGGATCAGCTCGGCTTCACAAACCATCGTGATATCCAGCCCGGTGAGGCTGTCATCATTGAGAAGGGTGGTCAGCCTGTCTTCCGCCAGGTTGCTCCCAAGAAGGACTACGCCCCCGACATCTTCGAATATGTCTACTTCGCGCGTCCCGACTCTGTCATGGACGGCATCAGCGTCTACCGCAGTCGCCAGCGCATGGGTGACAAGCTTGGTGCCCGTATCCTCGATGTGCTGGGTCCCGAGGTCGTCAAAGACATTGACGTGGTCATTCCTATTCCCGAGACCTCAACTACCTCTGCCACACACGTTGCTCAGTACCTGGACAAGCCGTACTGCCAAGGCTTCGTGAAGAACCGCTACGTCTTCCGCACATTCATCATGCCCGAGCAAAAGACCCGGCAAAAGGGTGTTCGCCGCAAGCTGAACGCCATGAAGCAGGAGTTCAAGGACCGCAACGTGCTGCTCGTCGACGACAGTATCGTGCGTGGAACCACCAGTCGCGAGATCGTCAACATGGCTCGCGAGGCCGGTGCCAAGAAGGTCTACCTGGCCAGCTGTGCACCCGAGATCACCCACGCTCACATCTACGGTATCGATCTTGCCTCGCCCCAAGAATTGGTTGCTCACAACCGTGACACCGCCAGCATTGCTCGTCACATCGGCGCCGAGAGTGTCATTTTCCAGACCTTGGAGGATCTCAAGGAGTCCTGTGCCGAGATCGCACGTGAAAATGGCCAGTCGGAGCCTACCAACTTCGAGGTTGGTGTGTTCTGCGGCAGTTACGTGACCCCGGTGCGCCCTGGTTACTTCGAACACCTCGAGCAGATGCGCGGCGAGGGTCGCAAGGCCAAGGCCGTGGACAAGGCGAAGGAGGCTGTTGCCCATGGCGTCGCCAGCATATCTGACTTCAAGATTGCTGCCAACGGTGTCACCATGGACACCAATGGCAAGATCATCCCCGCCGACTCCCCCGAGCCCGTCGCCACATTTGTGAGCGAGGCTGACCCCAACCCCAAGGTCGACGATCGCATGGATATCAGCATCCACAACATTGCTGATCACCCTTGAGCGTAGCCAGTTCCTTTTTCTTATTTCCTTTCTCTGTTCATGATTCTCAAAGCCACCACCCTTTTTTGTTTGATTTTGCATCCGGAGTCTAGGAGTTTGTATGGTGGCATACTAGACGGGCGGACAATATTCCCCCAATGTGATGTAACAAGTGACGAGAAAACGCATATTCCTCGAGATTCCCATAGCAATGAACCATTAGCTAGATCTGAATTGAGGTCAGATACCATTCGAACAGAAGAACTCTCTCTCCCAGTACTACTCATATAGTCACTAAATTCGGCCTGATTGACCACCTCGCTTCTATCACCGTTGCGAACTCACTCGCTCTTCGACCTCATTCCCCTTTCCTCTGATTGAATTCAGCTTTGCCGTCATATTCACACCGTCAAACTGACCAAGAACATGATGGCTCGACTCAAGATGAACCCTCCACGGCGTCGGGAGTCACATGAGGCCGACAACATACTCTCCAGCGAGCCAGTCGGAGCTCACCACACTTGTTCGCCCAACGAGCCTCTAAAAGCATTTCCCAGGCCATTCCTCTCAACTTTGCCCCTTCCCACATCTCAAGTTTCAAGCCTAGTTGATTCATCGATCTTAACCCCTTCCGGGATCATTCAGGAAAACAAGCCAATTGACGTCATCCGTGGCAGCTACATTCCCGATCAAGATCTGGCCATCATCCCAAAGTGGTCCGTCCAGCTTCAACGTCGACCCGACTTTCCTTCCTTTTTCAAATTATCAGACTTGGAAATTGGAGAACCAGACACAAACTCAGCGACTCCTGAAGTCTCAATGACCGGGCCAACAACCCGGTCCCCAGCTCGGGACGGCTTTCCCGCAGCATCAACTACTCAAACGGTGCCACAGAAACGCAAGAGAGCCGCTCCAAAGTCAAAGAGCTCTACAACATCAAAGTTCGTTGAGAATGAAAACTCGGAAGCAGTTGGGGATACTGGGGCTTGTGCCTCATCGGCGGCTCATAATGAACCTTCGCAGGAGGCATCGTCGAAGCTCAAGCTCATCTTCAGAGGCCCACAACCAGTGACAACCGACCCCAAAGTTAAATCCACCGAATCTCAAACTACATCATCACTTGCGACAGATGAATTCCAGGATTCTGACAGCCATTCTCCAATTTCATCGCTGGTGGAAGGGGATTCCGGTATCTCACTTGCCAATGCCGAAAAAGAGGGATCCTTGTCAAAGGAGAATGGTGTCTATGGGGTTTCAACAGAGCCTATAGAGCCTGTTTCCATGACGGATACCGTTGATTTAAAGAATCTGGTTCTCGAAGAACAGTCTCTCAGCCAGGTTGATGCTTCGCCTCATACAGCTTCCACGGCTCAGGATGAAACGTTGATCCCCTCAGCTCCTTTGAAAGCTCCTCGCAATCTAGCGACTGATCCAGATACTCTTGTCAAATCTTTGATTTCTGTCAATGGTGTCGAGACTAACGAGGAATTGCCGGATGCTCTTGATACCAACGAATCGGTCACCGCTCCACAGCCCACAGTCGGTGCACGGGAGACTCTCGCTTTCATTGAACTTCCACACAATCTGGGATTCTTGCCTGCGTCCACTAGTAGTGCCAGCTCTACTGTACCCGCAGGTAGTCTTGCCAAAGAGACTCAGTCTCAACCTCTCCGTGAGACCAATGTCACCGACCCGATTATGGATGGCAAGCCTGTGGCTGATACCGCCATCCCGACAAACCTAGCAGCTCAGGAAGTAGATGGAGTGAAAAAGCCAGCCAAGAAAACCAGCTACGGCTTGACTCCTGGTCGAACTCCCTACCCGAATTGGAAAGCCCCGTCTGTTGAAGCGTGCCGTATAGTCAATGACCTACTAACACAGGTCCATGGGGAAGTCATTGCCCCCAAGACCATTCCTGAGCCTTCACTCACTGTAACTGGCTGCGGTGAGGTTCCATCGGTACTGGATGCTTTGATCCGCACTCTCCTCAGTGGTGCCACGACTGGACGCAATTCTGCCAGGGCCTTCGATGGGCTTGTGCAGCGGTTTGGGACACTTACCGAGGGGATTGGCAAGGGGAGTGTGAACTGGGATGCCGTTCGGCAAGCGCCATTGCGCGATGTCTTCAAAGCTATCGAACGCGGTGGCTTGGCAGACATCAAAAGCAAGAACTTGAAGGCTCTCCTGGATCAAGTCTACGAAGAGAATCAAGAGCGCAAGGAGCGCCATCACGCCGAGGACTCTGACACAGAGAAGGCAGGCATGTCCTCCGACAAAACCAAAGAAGCCGATGAGGCCAAGGAGTACGATATCGCCAGTGCCAATGATCATTTCCTCAATCTTCAATACGTGCACAAGTACAGCAAAAACAAAGCTTTGAAGGCTCTGATCAGGTATCCCGGCATTGGACCCAAGACGGCAGCCTGCGTGCTTCTCTTCTGTCTGCAGCGCCCTTGCTTCGCCGTCGATACACACATCTTCCGTATCTGCAAGTGGCTTGGCTGGGTGCCAGAGAAGGCTAATGAAGTCACGGCCTTCAGCCATCTGGATTTCAAGATTCCTGATGAGCTGAAGTACTCCCTCCATCAGTTGTTCATCAAGCATGGCAAGGAATGTCCACGCTGTCGTGCAATCACCAGTCCAACAAGCGCAGACTGGGAGAAAGGGTGTGTCATCGAGGAGCTGGTCAAGCGAACAGGAAGGAAGAAAGTAGGTCCTTCTCGCCCGCATGCGCAAGCTGGGCCTGCAAAGCGGATATCAAAGACGACGAAGAAAACTGTCAAGCGGACCGCCAAGAGGAAGCGTACCACGGCCAAGTCTGACAAGAAGGCGGCAAAGATCACTCGTGCGACAAAGCAGTCTGCAGACAAACAGCCGGACTCTCAGCAAGCCCCACTCGCTGAAGTTGCGGAACAATTGGGAGAGACCCAGCCTCCTCTTGACCAATCTCAGGCGTCAGCACATTCGGAAACATTGAAGCGCAAGCGTGGCGACTCGGATGCCAACGTTCCCCTCAGAAAGCAGCCAAGTCGCACCAGCAAGAAGCCTTATCCGGCTACCGATCCAAAGGCGAAAACTACACGAACGGTGGAGAAGCCAGCTTCTAAGAAACCTGCTCCTAAAAAGTCCGGCACTCGGAAAACAGCCAAGAAGTCACAGCCTGCTGCCGCCGTTGGAACTCGTACGTCGCCACGGTTGAAGTTGATTCTCAAGCAGAAAAGTGGGGAGACATCTTGACACAAACTTTCAACATTTTCCTCTATCTACAGCACGAAACATTGCTTACATTGCTTTATGATTTTTGGTTTTGATGAATTGGTGTGGCGTTGATCTTCAGCTAAGTTACGAACGATATGCCATATACGACGGATGCATTACTATCAATAGCTCAGAAGATCAGGATTTTCGATGCTATGTTTTTAAATCAGAAGGATAGTTAGCTTTTCAACGGGCAATTATTTGATTTAATATTCAATTACTATAACTCTTGTTCTCTTCCTATTAGAATCTACTACTAACCAGCGTGGTTACTCCACATTTCCCACTATCAGACCACAGACCTTATCAGCCCACTTATCAACAAAAAAGATCCCCGAGCCCGCGGAGCGTTCCTCCTGAACACCACAGCTCCAGGGGCAACGCCCATTCCCACCAATCCACCTCCTGCCAGCATGGATCAGCTACTCTCTTACCTCCCGCCACCCGTGCTCGACTTTATCGAGACCCATGGGTCCTGTGTCACCGCCGAACACGCGCAATGGGCTGGCGTCGCGCTGGTCTCCCTAGCCGTCGCCTACGCTGGGTATCTTTATATTCTGTGCCTGAAAGAGGCCGCCGTGTCCTTCAATGTGCCATTACCGGCAGAAGTGCGCAATAGTGCGGGTGGGAAGAAGTGGGAGGAGGTTACTGGTCTCGAGAAGCGCGTGCTGGAGGATCAGGTTCGAGGGGTAAGTTGAAACATGGGGAGAGCTTCGTTGCTGTCGAGATTGTGGTTCGAGGAAGATAGCTAACATGGCTGGTACTTGGACTTTAGGTCTGGAATGATAAATTGATTATGAGCTATTGCCCTGCTGATGGGCGTGTCTTGGGCAATGGTATCAAGCCGGCCACGGTGCAGGATGTCGATGATGCGGTGCAAGCTGCAAAGGCTGCGCAGCGTGAGTGGGCGACGACGAGCTTTGCTGAGCGCAGAAAGGTTCTTCGCACTCTGTTGAAGTATGTTACCCTTTCAGATGCCAGCCGTATACTATGGAGCTTGGCAGCTGACTTGACTCCCCCGCTAGATACGTTCTCGACCACCAAGACGACATCGTAACCGCCTGCTGCCTCGACTCCGGAAAGACCAAAGTGGACGCCTCGTTCGGCGAGATCCTCGTCACTGCTGAAAAGCTGAAGTGGACTATCGATCATGGCGAGAAGGCGCTGTTGCCGTCGCGCCGGCCGACCAATTTCCTGATGATGTATAAGAAGAACATGGTCACCTACGAACCACTCGGCGTCGTATCTGCAGCCGTCTCGTGGAACTACCCCTTCCACAACTTCATCGGGCCCGTCATTAGCGCATTGTTCTCTGGCAATGCCATCGTCGTCAAGCCCTCCGAACAGACAGCCTGGTGCACCGCATTCTTCCTGGAGATCGTTCGTGGCGCGCTATCCAGCTGCGGACATTCACGCGATCTCGTCCAAACCGCCGTCTGCCTCCCCGCCGTGGCAGACAAGCTAACCTCGCACCCGGAAATTTCCCATATCACCTTCATCGGCTCCCGGCCCGTCGCGCACAAAGTCTGCGCCTCAGCCGCCAAATCCCTCACCCCAGTCTGCGTCGAACTCGGCGGCAAAGACCCAGCCGTAATCCTCGACGACGCCCGCACAATCCGCAACCTCTCCGCCATCGCCTCAATCCTCATGCGCGGCGTCTTCCAATCCGCTGGCCAGAACTGCATCGGCGTCGAGCGCATCATCGCTCTCCCGGGTATCTACTCCAAACTCATCGAGCTCGTCACCCCACGCATTCGCGCCCTCCGCCTCGGCTCAATCCTCCTCGACATCCCTTCCGAATCAACCTCAACCCCAGACATGGGCGCCATGATCTCCCCAGCCTCCTTCGACAAACTCGAAGGCCTCATCGCCGAAGCAGTCGGCCAGGGTGCACGCCTCCTAGCCGGCGGCAAGCGCTACACGCACCCTACCCACGTTCACGGCCACTACTTCATGCCCACGCTCCTCGTCGACGTAACACGGGACATGCGCATCGCGCAAGAAGAACTCTTCGCGCCAGTTTTCCTGGTTATGCGCGCCGAATCCCCCACCGACGCAGTCGCAATCGCAAACTCTACGCTCTACGCCCTCGGCGCTAGTGTCTTCGGCCACAACGCCAGCGACGTCCAGACCTGTGTCCGCGGTATCCACGCCGGTATGGTCTCCGTTAATGACTTTGGCGCGTACTACGCCGTGCAGTTACCCTTTGGCGGTGTCAAGGGGTCTGGGTATGGCCGGTTTGCGGGAGACGAGGGTCTGCGTGGGTTGTGTAATCTCAAGGCCGTTTGTGTGGACAAGTTTCCCAAGATTATGGGGACTGCGATCCCGCCGAGGGTGGATTATCCGATTCAGAAGCGTGAGGGGGTTGCTGGTGCGACAGATGGGCGTTCTGCGTGGGAGATGTGCAAGGGTGTTGTAGAGACGGGCTATCATATCACGCTTGGTGGGCGAGTGGCCGGTATTTTGCGGTTGTTGGGGAATATGTGAGGATGGATGGTCGAGTAGGGTGTGATGGATTCGGTGAGATTAGTAGACAGTATTTCTTAGGCTTGTGTCGGTCTGGTCAAGGGCTGGGTCTACGAGGTTGTACGATATATACATTAACAATTATACATCAACAAAATAGTTTCATTTCTCATTCACAAACTCGACAAGATAGCTCATCGATATGGTACATAAATCTTACACAAGATAGGACAGCCGTAGAGTCCTATCATGAAGGCATTGATATGGTCATTTGACCAAGGGTATCACAACAAGGATCGCTCAAATAAAAAACAGTACCCTCAACGCGCCGAACAAGATCCCGTTGCAATGACAATGGAAATCTTGGGCATGCATAACACGTCACATCACTTCTTCGACTAACCACTCTTCTTCACCCACCAATCCTCAACCCGAAACTGCGACTCGGGCATCCAATTCGTCGGTGGGCCACGCCACGGCGCAAGGACTTCCTCAATAAACCGAGTAGCCTCCAAATCCAAAGGATCCAACTGGCCGCAAGTAAACAATTGACCCTGTGGGAAACCCTGAGTGTACTCCAACTGGTCCGGCAGCCGCAGCACGAAATTGGACAACCAGGTCGCCAACTTTGCATTGAGTTGATTGTATTGGCTTGGCTTGGCCTGTGAAAGACGCACGTTTTCGAGCGTCCACTGTAGGATTTCGGGGGCGTTGGGGGGAATCGATTCTGCGCTGGCGCGGAGCAGAGCTTCGAAGAAGGCTGCATTCAGATGGGGGTTTTCGCGGCCCACCTTGGTAACGGTTAAGAAGTGGTCGGAGGGGATTGTGTAGCAGACCGGTTGGCCTTGTCGGGACGTGTGGAAGCGGAAGATGTATTCGTCGAGTTTGAGGAGGGAGATGAGCGCGTTGTAGTTTTTTGTGCGGATGGCTTTGTCGACGCCTTCGTGCAGGGCGGTACGGTTGACGGTCGAGGTAGTCGAGGGGAGGACCGGGGTGTCATTCAAGGCGAAGTTGTTTGAGCACATGCGCAGCATCTCCAGGTACATCACGTCGTCCGGGGTGAAGCCCGTGTTACGGCCGCGGAGGAGATGGTCGGGGAATTTCAAGATTGACAGGGCCGGCCAGATGACGATAGTATTCATCGTCACGGCACGTATCTCCACCCTCTGCATGGGTTTCACGTAGAGCTCGTACCTGTGTGGACTGGGGATGCGCGAACGGGCTAGCATCTCGGGATCCTGGGAATAGTGCGGCGCGAGGATCCTGAGAGGCGGCCCGTAGCCGTAGAAGTCACGAATCAAATCGTCCTGGCGATTCATAAACTTGTCCAACGCGGCACGCTGATAATTGTTCATCACGATACCCAGATTGACCCACTGCCGATGGATAGTGAGGAGCATGATTGTCGGGATCTGCTCGCGCACACGCTCCATGGTACACCACCGAGCGCGAAAGACCGCTTCCTGCAGCTGGCCCCGTTGTTCGCGCGTGAGGGGGACATAATCCAACGGTCTGAGGATGCGATTGATAGGATCACTTAGGCTCAGACGGGGGTTCGGCGGGGGATCATTCCAGAAGGCGAGGATGATCAGGATTTTGAATATTTTCTCCCTCGAGACTGCGGCAGCGATGACGGGCGATGCGCGTGGTAGGTTAAGATTCAACGAGTAGAGGAAAATCTTCTCCAGGATCTCCACCGGCAGAGTCTCGAGCATAGACAGCGAGCGCGGGGCCGGAGTCGATGCCAGGCTCGGGTTCGCCGGGGACGGAATAGCACTTGTCGATCGGGACGAAGTCTGGGACGAGGCCGTTCCGGTCACCATCTTGAAAGGGCGACCAGGGGGCCGCTTGGGCTTGGATGGCGAGCGTGTAGATTTCGCAATCCTGGGGTTGGAGCTGGATCTGGAGATGCGGACGCCTGGTAGAACGCGACCTTTCTTTGCCTCTTTTTTTGCCCGTGTCACGAGGGCATCACCGCCCTGGCGGGGAGCCATGGCATATCACAGTAATGCTCAGGCCCGAGTGTATTTCCCTCTTCCTCCATTACACCCGTGTCTGCAACGAGTATTCCATTGTCGATGTCTCCCGTTGAAATCTCCGAAGGTTTAAACACCGAAAAGGCTCAAATTGTTTCCGGACACCATTGCGTCTGCTGATTGGTGGGAGAGTGGCCCGTTTCCCACGAGTGTCCAGGCCAGGGCTGCGTCCGGTCACGTGGTTTTTAGAGGTTGCTACCCCACTTTCCGATGTCCGGATTAGGATGGGAGAGCTCATCACCTGATATCAAGTGACGTCAGTGACATTTGCGAACAGCTGCAAGCCCCGTCAGGTTCCTTCTTCCTCTGGAGGGGTTCGTGAGAATCATTGAAAGGGGTAGGGGGGACATGAGACTCTACCATGGATGTTAGCAGGGTCAGTGCCAATCCTAAATGCAAAATTCTAGCCAACGACAAGCTCACAAACGGCCACACCAACGAACCTCACCCGCGGCAGGGATCACCTAGAAATCAAGGAATTGGTCCAGCCAGAGCGTCGTGATGACGGCATACAGTTGAGCCACACCAATCCCAATCCGACTACATGCCGTTGTACTTTGTTACTCGAAGTCTCTGCCGTCTTCATCTCATTTCCACGGGTATAATTGCATAACGTGGCTGTCACTCTCCCTGTTCTCCATCTCCCATTTTTTTCTCCCTTCCGTATTGGCTGCCGCAAAACTACGTCAGTGCTATCTCAGCCCTATTGTCATAATCCACACCTGGGAAACATTCCTCTTATCCAGGGAAAAAAAGGAAAAAAGCCTGTGTCCATTTTGCAACACACCGTCTATCATTCACCTCTTTCAGCCAACAGTTACGTAGCTGGAAGTTCCCAAAAAAAGAAGCATTGTGTGGCAGGTCCCGTTTGAGACCCTGGCAATCCAGTTCTAATTACGACCATCGCCTGATCCCATTCCCACGGTGTTTGCTTTAAAAGGCCCTCTCCTGCATCAAGCTTCAACCTTTTTTTCTTCTTTTTACCATGCGTCCATTCACCGACACTTCTACCCACGCTACTGCCTCCTCCAGCTCTGGACCGACCATTCCAACCAAACCAAAGCCTTAAACCACTCTCCAAAGAACCTTACACTCTTGACAAAATGGGTGCCGTCGTCTCCTGTGTATGTGATATCGTCCCTCTGTGATGGCCCATGACAAGACTCCCGAGGTACTAACATCTTGTTTTCTCTTCTAGATCACCGGCGTCTTCCACGCTATTGGCCGCTGCCTCATGGGCGTCGTCAATGCCATCGGCTCCATCCTCCGTGCCATCCTTGACGGCATTATCACCATCTTCGACGTGATCATCTCCTGCCTCACCTGCCAGGGCTGCTCCGGGCGCCGGCATCGTCGATCTAGAAGATCAGCAGTCTGACGGGGCTAACACGGTCCCCTCGACCAGATAGGCCGACCATATCGTGTCACACCCGGGATAAGGACTTGGATCGGCCGTGTCTAGCGGTTCACTTCTTGATGATGACGGTTCTATGATCTATTCGGTTGATTTTGTTTTTTTTCGCTTTTCGACTTTTTCTCCTTTTTATCTATGCTACATACCCAGGCGCGTTAATATGAGAATTACTTTGGATATCAGGAGGTTGTTCAGTTATGTCTTTCGCTCAAAGTCATCTCGTAGGCTATTCAAGTAGAATGGTATGTATGCAGAACATAGTGTTACAGAATACGCCATAATTCAGCATCGCAGGCGCTCATCAATGCTAGTCGCTCAAGTGACAGGTTGTCCCAGTCAACCGCAGAAGATCCTCCTTGGCCGATGGAGGGATCACATCCCACCGCTCATTCAAAATACAATTCGCAAACGGATCCCCAGGACCCCCAGCATACCGCCGTATCAAATGATAATGCGAAGCCTGCAAGGGCCAACTAGACGGAACACGACAATTCGCCGCACGAAACGACATGCGCGACAATCGGCGAAACGGCTCGATCCTATGCTTTCGAATCAACCGCGTCGTAATCTCCACCGACCTCTCTGCCGAATGTTCGTCCTCGTCTAGATAAAAATCCGAAGAAAGTAACTGCAGAAACTCGAATTGCGCGTCCGACCACGGTTCCTGCAGTACTTTATCCGGTATACGACCCGGTCCAATGGCCACCGAACAAGGTAATCGAAACAGGTCATTTTCATAATAAACCTCATTCGGTTCCCGGATCTGCACAGCGCCAAAATGAAACCAAATCGCCACTTTGCGGTCGAAACTGCGCGATGACGAAGACCGCTCTCCGTCCGGTAATTGGGCAGGAAGAACGAGATCTCCCTTTCCACGCCGTCCATCTACCGCTTTATCACAGCTTTCTAGATCCTCGAATCTCGTATCCAGGGAGTCCAGTATACGGCGGTCTGCCTCGGAAAATACCAAATCCGCACACTTGCGCCGGATCGCATGGTCCACGTATTCCCGTTGACACCGCCGCATAAGTGGTAAGGTACACCAGCGACATGCCAAGATCGTGCTCTGCAATTTCTGCCTCTGCTCCCACTCCAATGCCCAGAAATCTAGTGGTGGTGGGAGGAAATCTGGTGTGAAGAAGCCCTCCCGCGAGCCGGGGTTCGTGCTACTGAAGACTAGTCGGATAAGCCATGTGTATAGCACGGGATTGGATAGTGCGCGGGCAAGACGGGGTGAGGCCCGGGGCAAGTTGACCTCCAGACTGTGGAGGAAGATTAATTGTATGATTTCGACGGGCAGAGATTCCAGGCGTGAAGTGCGCGTGTGGACGGCCAGCGGATCGGATGGACCCATTTGCGAGTGTAGAGAGCGAGAGGTCGTTGTTTGGATCGAATGCCTCTGAGCTTTCCTAGCTGGTAATAAGAGGTATGTCGGTTGACTTGTTTACCACAATCGTGCGGCTATGCAAAAGCGCTTTTTAACAGTGGCAGGTAGAATAGAAGAAGGTGAGTCTGTCGTTCATCTCAGTGGCATGATTGCCCACGGTATTCGACAAGCAGAAGAGTCATGACGGGGCCATTGGAGCGACCGGGTCGCGCATATAGAAGAAATCAGAGGATTCGGCGAAGCATCAAGAAGGGGGGAGGAGGGGGGAAGTGGGTAGACCTGAATAGATGGTGAAATGCCATGTCTTGGCATGGCCGGTTAGGCTCACGCTATTCGGCGTTATGACATCGTGGTGTGGCGCTGTCAGCTGGAGATTGCCTTATGGCATTCTAGCTAGAGGGCAGTTCTATGGCCGGATATTATAGACGGTATATTCTTAGTATCGTAGCTATGTCATTAATGTGTAAGGTTGGTCATCATGTATTTGGTGGTACTTGGTTGTGATCTTCGGGTGCTCTTCGTGATACGAGTAGGAGGGCCCGTTCCTGCACGAAAACACGAGGTTGATGCAGCTGCAAATTATTAAGCACTCTCGTTGGTTACGACTCTCGGCCACTCAACGATATATCTCCCGATTTTACCAGTCATTGATATGTTCCTAAATCTTACTACGGTTGGGGTTGCCGGGAAGCTCGTTCCAAGGTTGGTCCCTAAGCCCGATATATATCTTGGTCGGGTACCTGGATATACCTCCCCCTCGTAAGGTGTCCGATCGATTCCCACATCATAATAAGGTTAGTAGATAAAATCAAGCAAGTCTACGCTAGAAACTGCAGTCAAGTCACTCGACAGTGTACGCAAAAAAAAAAAAAAAAAAAAAATACAAAAGCACAAGAGATAGATCTGTCGACAAAGGAAACGCAGAAACCATCTGGATTTGAATTTGTTTCTATACACATCCCATCCGCCCCACCACGCCAACGATGGGAGGTTTCTAACCGTACCCTGGCAAAAGCGCCATATGCTTGACATTGAAAAAATACATCTTGCGGTGTAATGACACGGGGGATAACAAGGGATATAGGAGGGAAATGGTCCCACCGTTTAAACGGCGGACAGATCGCCGAAGCGCTCCTGCAAGAAGAAAGAGAGCATGAGCACCGACGGACCACCAACAATAAGTAGAATGGGATGTAACGTACCTTGTAGCCGGGCGGCATCCACTTGCCCTTGGACACGAGGGAGGCGGTCTTCTCGTCGATCTCGGGCTGGGCAGAGGCAACCTCGTCCTAGAAACGGAATGGAAACGTAATAAGCGACCGATCCAACAACATTCACAGTCCACACAAATACGTACCACGGTGAGGTCCTCGAAGGGACGAGCGGTCTCGATGTTCTCCAGGGTCTTCTGGAGGTTGACAAGCTCGGCATCAATCTTGCCCTTGGTCTGCTCGGCGTTCTGGACAGCCTGGGCCTCGAAGGCATCGATGGCCTTCAGCTGGCGGCTGACATCGTAAGAGGCGGGCTTGAAGGTCTTGAAGTGCTTCTCGATCTCGTCAATGACGGCCTGGTTCTTGAGGATACCGCGGTAGTGGGCGAAGTCGATAGTCTGGGGCTGCTCGGACAGGGCCTGGACCTTGCGGCGGGCATCGTCGTTACGCTTCTTGAAAGACTGCAGAGAGGCGGCGGTCTGGCCGCGGAGGCCGAGAGAGGTCGAAACCTTGGCCCAGTCGATCTTGAGTGCGGCGCTGCGCTGTTTCGGGTAAAGGGAGGAGTTTTGGTTAGCCGTTTTGCTCGTACGAAGCCCCGGCTGGGGGCCGGTCCATGGTGCGCATAGAAATGGGCTAGGTGAGACCTACAGCTGCCATTGTGACGGGAGGAGAGATAAGTGGTGGAGGTGGAGAGAAGAGGGGGGAGGTTTCGATGTGCAGGGAGGTACCGGACAGGCGAGTTTGACTCGGAAAGGTTTGGATGCGGATGGCACGTGACGACCCGGCATCCGAGCATCGGCTGAGGACGACAAAGAGCTGCGAGAACAACATACAAGACCGTAAAGGAACGACGATTGATTAAATTTTGACTCCGAAAAAAGTCTCTGCTCAGGCTACAGAGGTCGAAGGCTAGTCAAGTGTTACAATTTTATCATTGGTGAACATATCAGGCTGTGAGTTCAATTCTTTTTGGGTTAATTTGTGTACACTAAAACGCAATCTACGATGGAATTGAATCCATCGGACTGCTAAAACCCAGGCCACTCAAGAGATGCGCATTGACCATAGAATTGAAGGTCATTATATGCTGAGGGCCATGATCGAGTTCACGATATCATTGTCATTCTCCCGCAGGGCCTTGACAGCCTTCTTGCGGGAAACGCTGGCCTGGGCCATGACCAACTCAATGTCCTTGGCCTCAAGACCAGCCTCGTCAACCTCCTCACCATCATCCTCTTCCTCCTCCTCCTTCTTGGCCTCAACCTCGGGGGCCTTGCCCTTGCCGTGGTCGTGGTCGTGATCGTGGTCGTGACCAGCGTGCTCACCGGCAGCCTCGGCGGCAGCAAGCTGCTGGGCGGCGGAAGCCTGGGCCTGGGCGTTCAGGTCCTCAATCTTGGCCTCACCGAAGATGCTAGAAATAAGAGTCAATAAGGGAATCGCATGAAGTTGGGTGCAGAGAAAGTCACATACATCCAGGTGTTGCTGGAGGGGGAGCGGTAGACGTCGGGCTGGTTAACGACGAAGAGGATCTATAGGACCGAAAAGAAAAGCGAATCAGCATTTCTGAACACAAATTTGGTCGCAATGATGCCCATAGGTAGCTAGCATCATGACGTTTTGCGACTAGCCGTCGCAAGTGGATAGGTGGTGTCTGCATACGTTCTTGGGGCGGCGGAGGGTGACACGGGTGATGCCAGGGACGTGCTTCAGGCCGAGCTTGGCAATGGCCTTGCGGGCCTTCTTCTCGTTGCGAGAGTGGATGGTGACAGCAGCACCGCCGGGGATGACGGGCTCGTCGCCAGCCTCAGACTCAGAGTCGCTCTCGACGTTCTTGGGGACCTCCTCATCGGGAAGCTCTTCAACGCGGGGGTCGGCCATTGTGAATGTATTGGGTGATCTATTGAGCGGAAAAAAGAACAAAATCAAAAGGTCAGTTCAGCGTTCAGAGGAGGTGAATGTTGCGCAATTCGAGAGGGTGAAAGGTGTCGGTCAAGGTGGGATGGTGGGCATTGAGCGGGCAGAGGTCGACAAGCCCCCCCCACGAACCACACAAAGCTCGGGAGACCAAGGAATTCGAGATGGGGATTTCATTTTGACGGGGGATCGGGCAGTTCAACGCACCTGAAGCACAGAGATGAAGCTGTGGTGGGAGCGGGGTGGATTTTGTTGGTTCGTGAGGTTGAAGGTTAACGTAGCTGTGCGGCAGCCCCGTCGGCCGAAAATCGTTAGCGAGGCGGTTACTTGCCCACCCCGGACTCCCACACTGTGCCCTCACCGGCACGACGGACTCTGGCGCCCATGCATGTACATCATAGTTCAAGCTTGAAATCACGAGGATTCAATCTACAGATATATAGAGCATACTAATTCGGGGAAATGCAACTTTTTATTTTCGTTTACAATGGAATCAGCTCTTCTCTGGCCACTTTTACATAAATTCATTTTGCTCTCTTTCCTTTACGGCAAGAAGAGTTTTCCCAGATCTATCAAAAAGAGGAGGTCCCGGTTTGGGGGCCTAGACGCAGAGCAGAACTATGACACAAGCCCTTGCCGGGATATCAAGGTAGTTGAATCATTTTTGCTGTAGATCGATTAATGCATACAGCGATTTTGCTGGTAGAAATTGCCAGCTATTGGAAACCCGTCCCAGGACACCTCCTTCATCCTATGCACCAAACCCTCGTAATCATTTATGACTTGGCAGCGGCAGCCTTGACCTTGGCGTGGGACTTCTGGACCTCGTAGCGGGCCTAGAGCGAAAGATGTTAGATGTAATCCGCAACCAAAGGAAGGGTCGGGATTTCGGGAGAACGGGAGGTGGAGAGAATTGACTGATGATCATGTCGCATGCCAATACGGCGCATTCTCCCACATCGTCATTCCCACCCAAAAACCACGTCGTTATCAACGTACCTGCTTGCGGAGGCGCAGAACCTTGAAGCGCTCGAAGTCGGTCAGGTTCCGGCGGCGCTCAACGCGGTCGGTCTTCTGGGCGAAGCCAGACTTGGCCCACTTGCCATCGATCTCGTTCTTAGCCCACAGCTTCTTGACGGGGCCGGTACCGGCAGCACGGGGAAGTTGGGGGATAACGAAGTGGGTGAGAGTGGCGTGAGCCAGGGGCAGAACGTGACGAGGCACGATCTTCTGCTCCTCGCTGGAGGGACCGTCGACCAGGACCTGTAATAGAAAAAAATTCCACAAGTCAATATACATGTTCCCACACACTTTGTCGCTCGTTCGCATTGGGGGAGACTCCTTCGGAATCTCGATGCATGGTCGGGATATCCCATCTAGGGAGAGGGTGGTGCGAATCGAGCAAAGGGCTGGGTGTTTGGCATTTCTTTCAACGTACACGGCGGTGATCAACAATCTCGACGACGGCGGCGAGCTTGCCAGCGAAGGGGCCGCGGCGGATCAGGACAAGGCGGCCAACCTCGACCAGCTTCCAGGAAGCGAGCTTAACGTCGATATCGGCCATCGCGAATTTCTGGAAGTCACAAGAAAAAAGTCTCAGCGCTCGTTCTCTTTTTATTTAGTTGAATTGTTCGCTGCAGCGGCACTCACGGTCGACCGGGTTGGGATGTGTCGGAAGGGTTGTTGTCGAAAGAGTCGGATTGTCCAAGTTCACTCTTGCGAATTTCGGATGTGCCCACACAATTCTCGCTTAGCGGGCCACTCGCGGCGGGTCTAGGGTTGGATTATGTCAGCGTCCGGATCATCCACGGTCAAACATTATTCCGTCGGGAAGCTTATCTTGCGTTTTTTTTTTCGGCGAGAAAGCTTGCTATTGTCTTCATGTCTCTCTGCTTGAGCAAAATGGTGCTCTGTCGCAAGATTGACATTCTTTTCACGACAACCTTCGCCTTTGAACAATGACACGGCTTCGACACTAACTCTATTTTCCGGCATAGGGTGCACTAATGGTACGTGTCTGCTTTTGCTTGTCTTCTGCCCGTCTGTGACGTCTGTTGCTTAAATGATGCCGTAATTTGCGATTGACCCGGTGTCTGTGAGGCTCTCGCCGGAGCTCTCGATGCAGCACTGCTGGATGATATTCAATTTCTTACATATTCTGATATTATTGTGACACAACGTTGTTATTGTTACTGTTACCATGACCTCGAGCGGACCTCATCGCTAACTGCTTGAAGACTTAGATTATTTTCAAACTTGGCGGTGGAGCTTGACTCGATCTGGATGGCATGGCCATGTTGCCTGGCTTTGCTTACCCACGAGGTTAGTATTTTCTCAATGCCATCGTGGCATGTCTTGCACTACTTCACTCCCCCCCGGCCCGATGATTAAAAATCTTATCACGCCTAGATAGTAATTGAGCTACTGGCTATGATATTACCTTTATCACCAAGATCTCTGAGGACCACTCACACAATGCACACCCTGCTTTGCATCATCAGTTGGGATCCGTTTCTAACTGTTGATAGACTTCCTCAGCTTCATATCGTCAAGAGCCAAT
Organism: Penicillium brasilianum; assembly: GCA_001048715.1. NCBI lineage: Eukaryota > Fungi > Ascomycota > Eurotiomycetes > Eurotiales > Aspergillaceae > Penicillium > Penicillium brasilianum. The sequence continues at coordinate 1,434,175 of CDHK01000007.1, read as the reverse complement.
CACCGCCGGATAGTTTCATTAATACAAAACCATTGCTTCCAAACTACGAGCTATTTTTATCTATTCCCGTAATCCACGTTAGACATTGTTCGTGTAAATATCGTGTCTCCGTTGTAAATGATTTTGATTACAGTAAGTCGTGCTATATCGTGACTATCAGGGCCTTTCCTCCACAGACTTGAGGCCCCAAAGCAATTCAGACGCTGAACGACCACCCAGTCCGTACAAGCCTTGCCCCCCTGTCAATCCCATCTATACCCCCAAACATGCAAGTGATTTCATAACCCCCATACAATAAATCATGAGCTGGCGCTCGCACCCAGCGTGGACGGGCCCTCCCGGCTCAGCACCCACATGAAGACGAACTGAATCAGATATGCATACACGAACAGGAACTGGGTGCGACGGTTGCGCTGGGAACGAGCCACGGTGTGCATGGCACCGTTGCGCATAGTCGAGTCGGTCGAGTCAGGAAGTAGGACGTACTTCAATGAGCGGAGCTGTTGTTCCCTGTTAGCAAGAGATCAGAATTTGTGGAGAAACCGTGCCAAACTCACCAAGAAGAATGCATTGGCCAAAAAGGTGTACACGAAGACCGTCCAGCCGACCCAGCCACCAGTTCCGCGTCCAGGAGACAGGATTTCGGAAGCAACCAGAGTCACGATGATGCCCACAAATTTGTATCCGGAATAAGCGACCAAGTCTAGGAGCTGGGAATCGTTGTTGATTGTCAAGATGTACATAGCCATCTTCAGGCACAAGATCTCGAAGATAATCACTGCAATGGCCGTGGTGGTGATCGATCCCAGAAGCTCCGGGTGGAAGTCACCTCGGAATCCAGCCAGCAATACCGATAGCAGGATGTATGTGACTAGTGCCATGACGGGAATGTACATGTCAGGCGAGTTGAGGTCGTCCCGCGGGGGCAGGAACATGGAGGAGTATTGCTGCTGAACGATCTGACCGTTCGGCCCCGTGGGATTACCGGCCATTCTGGCCTGTTGACGAGACCAAGGCTTGTGTCGCCATGGGAAGAGGACAAGGGCGAGTTTCCTCAAGACGTATGAGTTGGAGACGTTGAAGTAGTGCTTCAGGGCAGGAATTGAGACGTAGCGGTTGAACTGTAATTCCATATTAGTAAAGGATAGCCGATTGATTTATCCCGACACATGTAGACATACGTTTTGCTCCATATAGTCCTGTCCAGCCTTCATCGCAGTCTGTCCGACCTGGAAACCCATCTGCGCCGTAGGGTCATTTATGAACCCACCAAATCCGGGGGCATAGCTGCCACTGGCCCCCTGTGCAGGAGACGGCTGGTATGGGTTACCTCCGCCGCCATATCCGGCATTTGGTGTCTGTTGAGAGGAGGGAGGGGGTGGTGAGCGCATCATCGGGACGGTCGACACATGCTGTGGGACAGGGTGATGCAGAGGCGGCGACTGCGCGGGCGGCGGTGCGAAGGAGCCCCGGTACATGATGGACCTGAATCAACAGGGAAAAAGGAGAGGAAGAGAAAGCACTGAATGAGACGGAGTAGTGCGTGCTTGCGTCGAGGGGGAAGGTTGAGGGGTGAGAGGTGGAGGGCGTGGAGACGGTTGGAGTTGGGTGAAGTAGAGCGAGGTGTTTATACGTGGCTGAAGATCCGCTCTGCCTCCGAGCTCCAGCATTCGCCTTTCTCCGATCCGCCACCGCGCGAACTTTCCCACTAGGTCTGGTCCTGGTCCTGGTCCTACGCACCCCCACCTCTTTTGATTTCCCAGGATTCCCCTTTTTCCTTGTACCTTTGATTTCTCTTCCAAGCGTATACAAAGATGTTGGAAGCTTTTGAAATTTTGACCACCTCTGGTGTGGTGCTGTGGTCCAAGTCATACGCACCAGTGGGGGCACACGTTATCAACAGTCTGATCAACGACGTCTTTATCGAGGAAAAGGTTGTGCCTCAGAACACTTCGGCAAACGGTGCATTGCCGGTCTTCAAGAAAGAGAAGTATACCTTGAAGTGGAAGAGGGTCAAGGAATTCAATTTGATCTTTGTGGTACGTTTGATCGCCGTCGCATGTCGCATGTCGCAAGTCGCATGGTCGACACTCTCCTGCGCTTTACTCGAATCGCAAGACTTACTTTGATCGCTATAGGCCGTCTACCAATCGCTGCTGCACCTCGGATGGATTGACAAGCTCCTCGAAAACATCTCGACGATCTTTATCGATGTCTACAAAGACCAGCTGAAGGGAAACCGCGCTAGAATCACCGCCTACAAATTCGATGCATACTTTGAGCAGCAAGTGCGGGAGCTAGAGGACAATACGGGTAGTATTGCAGAGGTCTATTCCGTAGAGACTGGGGAAAAGAAAGACCCGCTTGTCTCATCGGACAATGGAGGTCCGCCACCGCCGCCGGTGCCCGGCCTCATGAAGGGTATGTGATTGACTTGACTCCCTTATTGGCGCGAGAAGATTGTGGGCTGACGACACTCAAGCGCAGCACCAAGCTGCGCTAGCCGGGGCGACCTCTGATGAGGCCACCCCACCAGCAACTCCTGATATTTCTAGATCTTCGACTCCCACGGGCCACCTCCTCACCGGGAAGACTGGGCCCGCCGGTCGAGTGTCTCGCCGTGCGCGCAAGGCTGCTAATGCAAGCGCCAATGCCTCATCCGGTGATGAGCATTCTCGCAAAGGAAAATCCACGCCCAAGAGCTCTGCCAAGAAAATGCGCAAATGGGATGCGGATGGGTTTGCTGATGAGGATGACGGGGAGATTTTGGACTATTCTGCGCCGGCGGATGAGACCAATGCTGCCGCCTCGGTTGTGGAAGCCGTTTCCCAGGAGGACATGGGCCATAGGACTGGTAAGGGTCAATTTATCCTGAAGGACTTGGGTGACGAGGTTCACAACATCCTCGATAATGCCGACGCCGAGAAGAGCAAGGGAGCTGCGACATCCGGCGTGGTGGGCTCTGGTTTCAACGCAATTGGTGGCTTCTTCCGCAACATTGTTGGCGGCAAGGTCTTGACAGAGGCTGACCTGCAAAAGCCATTGAAGGCAATGGAGGACCACCTTCTGAAGAAGAACGTTGCTCGTGAAGCTGCCGTTCGTCTTTGCGAAGGCGTTGAACGTGAGCTTGTTGGAAAGAAGACGGCCAATTTCCAGAGCGTCGATGCTGCTCTGCGCATCGCTATGGAGGCATCTTTGCGCAAAATCCTCACCCCAACCTCTTCTCTGGACTTGCTCCGCGAGATCAACGCCGTCACCGCACCTACCACGAAGCAGCAGGCTCCGCGTCCGTACGTCATATCCATCGTCGGTGTCAATGGTGTTGGCAAGTCTACAAATCTCAGCAAAATCTGCTTCTTCCTGCTGCAGAACAACTATCGCGTTCTTATTGCCGCCTGTGATACCTTCCGTTCCGGTGCTGTGGAACAACTACGTGTCCACGCCCGCAACTTGAAGGAGCTTAGCGCGCGCGAGAATGTTGGCGAGGTTGAGCTATATGAAAAGGGCTATGGAAAGGATGCCGCCAACGTTGCCAAGGACGCAGTCGCGTATGGTGCTGCCAACAAGTTCGACGTCGTCTTGATTGATACCGCTGGCCGCCGGCACAACGATCAGCGGCTCATGTCTTCGCTGGAAAAGTTCGCCAAGTTCGCTCAGCCAGACAAGATCTTTATGGTTGGCGAGGCTCTGGTGGGAACTGACAGTGTCATGCAAGCCCGTAATTTTAATCAGGCCTTTGGCACCGGTCGAAACTTGGATGGATTCATTATCAGCAAGTGTGACACGGTTGGTGACATGGTGGGAACACTAGTCAGCATGGTCCATGCCACCGGTATCCCTATTGTGTTCTTGGGGGTTGGGCAGCACTACGGAGATCTGCGTGGCTTGAGTGTCCCTTGGGCTGTCAACCTCCTGATGAAGTGATGAATGACGCTTTGGTTAGTTTTCGATGTCAGCCTATCGAACCATGCATTGCCTTGTTGCATACAATTTGTTTCCAATTACAATTTAATTCTTACAACTTATATCTCTTGGCAATCTTTGCGTCCATCATTGTCTGCTACAGTTCTTCCCCAGCTGAATCTCCCATGCTCGGATCCATACTCGATGCTAGAAATGAACCCCACTGTGCAGATTGCATGCGCAGCAAAAAGAAAGTTCATCTTGAACGATGAACTCAACAATTTGACCTACGCAGGGGTCGAACCTGCAATCTCTTGATTCGTAGTCAAGCGCCTTGCCATTGGGCCAGCAGGCCGTCTTGTTGTAGAAGAATGAGATTTTTGGCTCCACAAGCGAGAGGCGAGTTGGGGCTCTGTTCAAATCCTCTGGTTCGTCGATGAAGATGCGGGTGGGGCATGATATACCTATTTCGGAATGGATTACATACCGAAAGATTTTCTAGAAAACCACAATTCCACAATGAAGACTTAGGTAATTGATTTTTGAAGAGGCATAATTTCCATTAGGTCAGTCAATCTTGGAGACTAACCTAACACTGAGGTATCCTAGCTTATTTAGTCATTTTAAGTTTACGCATTGTAGTTCGAGTACCACGAATGAATGAGCTCCTGAGCACATGCTTCCGAGATAAAGCACATCGAGTCAATGGTTTCTAAATTTCTAGTTCCTTAATGGTTGGATATAATTTCTAGCAAAAATTTCTTGCTAAATGGAAAGATCTAGACCTATCAGATGCAAAAAGAAACTCTCCCTCGGGGAATCGAACCCCGGTCTCCCGCGCTTATCGGTGTTAATGACAAGCGGAAATCATGACCACTAGACCAAGGAAGATGGAATGACCGAGTTACTGCTCGACCACTTGGTACTGGTTGGTGTTCAAGGAGGGATAATATGGCTCTATCAACCTTTCGCCAACTCCATATGGCAACATCAACAACGCGACACTCCCTCATCCACTAATCTTTAGTGAAACAGGGCAGAGGTATTGTATTTGCTCCTTCCCCATACATTTTGGCCTAGCCGTTAGATCATAAGCTGCTGTATCATATGAAATAGAAGACATTTGAATTTACATCGCGAGGGCATCCTGTTTCCTACGGAGCCCAAAATCCGCCTTGGACTCAGCCCAGCACCTGCAATCAATTGAAGTCTATATTTACCGATGATATCGCCTTTGACCGACTGTCCACAATTCAAACTACTACTGCGTGTCGCTCTGTATGCCAGATAGAATTGCATGCCTTTTTCGGTCGTAGTACAAAGTATCATAAAATTTAGAACATGAAATATGCAGGGCTCTAATACTGGAGCGCTGCCAAACGTCGAAGATCTACATTACATGGAGAACATAGTGGCAACAGGGTACCTGCACCTAGTTGTGCATGATGTGCAGATGAAGGCGCAATTTGCTACTTGATTGGATGGACTCGTTGCACGAGGAGTTCGATCTTTGCAGGTAAAATGGCCTAGTAAGAAGGCCCGTGGTTAAGCACAACCATCCGAGAATTTTAGCGAAAGATAGGAAAATATTGTGCTGCGGGATCACTGAAAGAATTAGTCAGGGATAGAGCAACACATAGTTATAGAGTTGTCTGAAGATCGCCCTCTATAAGAGGGTCTCTACTCAATGATAAACTTTGCCCGCAAGCAGCGGACAATGTCCGATTCCCCGCGGGCAGAATGCGATGACTCAGCATCTCCATTCCACAGCTTACATCATCCCTCCAACCCAGATTCGGGCTGTTTCCCAGTTGCATCTATCTCGAGGCAGTCATTCCAATAAGCAGTTTTCTGTTCCTGCCCGGTAGACTCCCTTTGCGACAGCAGCTGAGCACTTCAACACTGCCTCTGGTATCTCTTACTCGCACTCCCATTCTGAGAGCAAGAGCGAGAGCTCGCACACGAGCTAACAGGACCGCGGCTACGGACAGGCGACCAGCCTCACCCAGTTACCGGGTTGAGTGTTCAAGTATCTCGCCGACCCTCGACCCTCCCGGCGTGCTGCAGAAATGACGGCCTTAGAATCAACCCCGATTGCTCGCCGATCCTCCACGCAACATTACCAAACCTTCGATACGCCACCGCCCAAGTCGCGGGGGCGACCCAATTCCGGCCGGTCGGAGTCTTCTGGAGATGGTTCGCACGATCAGAACGAGTTTAATGACCAGCCCAGCACGAACTCGCCATTGCCGAAAAGGCAGATGGCCGTGCTCGCCATCATCGCCTTGGCGGAGCAGACAGCCCTCAATTCGATCAGTCCTTATCTCCCCGATATGGCGTCGACATTTCCAGAGGTGGAATCGAGTCAAGTGGGCGTCTATGTGGGAACGATAGCATCGGCTTTTGCTTTGGCGCAGCTGGCGACCAATTACTATTGGGGTTGGCTGTCCGATCGGATTGGGCGCAAGCCGGTGATCCTGCTCGGGACACTTCTTACTGCGATGTGCTTCGTCGCTTTTGGTTTCTGCAAGACCCTTTGGCAGGCTATACTGGTGCAGGCATTGATGGGTGTGGTCAATGGCAATCAAGGCCTGGTATCCACCTGTCTGGGTGAGATCACGGACCGGAGCAACCAGTCGCAGGCTTTCACTTATCTTCCCGTCCTCTATGGGCTTGGAGGTATCACAGGCCCGCTATTGGGAGGGCTGCTTATCTTTGAGCGCAACCCGTTCACTGGCAATAAGAGCACTTACCCATACCTCGCACCAAATCTCGTTGCCGCCGCCATTCTCCTTGTTGACTTTACTATAACGGCTATTTTCCTGGAAGAAAGCTTGGAAGACGCAGACACAATACCCAAATTCGGAAAGAAGGTTCGCAGCCTCTTTACTTGGCTGTGGCAGTTCACGGGATTTTCGAGACACCCGACTTATCTTCACCTTCCGCAAGCAACGCCGTATTCTTCACTTCACCGTAGCGCTGATAGTGAGGATCATGACAGCGATTTGGACTCAGCCTCCGAAGTGTCGAGCCGGGATAACCACCCTGCGGAGGAGTTGACTTGGGATGAGATTTTCACAAGGGACACCATCCTCCTCCTCCTGACATATCTGATTTTTGCTTTCTGCAATGTGTCTTTCAATTCGCTGTTCCCAATCTTTGCACAAGCTAAGCCGCCCGTCGGTCGTCATCTTACCCCCTCTGAGATCGGTCTGTCGCAAGGTTTTGCTGGCGTGGTGACGATCATTTTCCAAATTTGCATCTTCAACCGCCTGCGCGATAAGATGGGCAACCGATGGTCCTACCGTGCTGGGCTGTTTGGGTTTGTGGTCTCGTTTCTTCTGATGCCCTTTGTGGGTTATAAGAGTCAAGATGGAGAAAGTCTGACTCGCAAGTCGGCTCTCATGGCTGTGGAAGTGTGCTTCGTGTTGCTGATTAAGACGATTGCCTCCGTGGGAGGATTGACTAGCGCACTGCTATTGGTAAGTTCTTCTCTATAGGGGCCTTTGTACCTCTCTCCATTTGGCTATGAACAAAGACTAATTGTCTCCAGGTCACTAATTCTGCCCCAAACCATGCTGTTCTGGGTGCCCTCAATGGGCTTGCGCAGACACTCTCCGCAGCCGGACGTGCCGTTGGCCCCTTTTTGTCTGGCGGTCTTTTCTCGTTGACATCCAAGATCCAGCCCAAGGGTGAAGCGATTGCCTTTGGAGTCTTTGGCGCCGTCTCATTCATCGGTTTCATCATGAGCTTTGGCATTCGCGGTCGATCTCTCGAGGCCGAGGGCTGGGTCTCGGATAGTGATGACGAAAACTATAAATCAGACGATGAGGAAGAGCACGATGGCGCTTGATTGCATTATATAAGCATCCTCTCTTGCAAAACCCCGCCTATATGACGTGACGATTCTTTGCTTTTTTTGTGAGCCCTCTTCGCATTCGAAAATATACATCAAGCAATCCCATTTTGAAGGGATTGACGAAGCATTTTATAGCAGAGCGTGTCCTAGGGGATGAGGTGTTTTCTCTGTCCTCTTTTGGCTCTTTTTTGTCCTACCTGGTTGTGGTTTGGACATAGAACTATATTTGTGATTCGGTGGCTGTTTCAAACATTGTACAATCATTGACGCTGGAAGTTTCTACCATGTATCGTTTCATTGACTAGATATTTATGAACAAATAGTTTCCAAACATCAATACGCTGGCTTAAATACAGAGCCTGTAGCTGAAGTATCGATAAAAATAGAGGTATGTCAGTATATTTGCCTGTATTCAATAGACTTGGCTATCACTACCTAAGAACTTGAAATGTTCGCCCACAACTTGCATACATTCGGTCATGCCGAGGCCAAAACTCTAACAGATATGTGTCTAAATTATTTCCTCTCTAATCTTTTCCAATTTTGGTGCAATTTGTTCTCGCAGAGTTGGTGAAGCATCAATACCATAGAATGAGGTTATTCCCAGGCTTAGAATTTATGGCCATCATATGTAGAATCGACACATTTCGTCCATTCTTTCCGCGGACCCGGTGGCATTAATAATGACTCTGCCACTTGACGCAAGTGCAAGCAGGCGTCTCACACTTCACGGCACACTCTTGCCGAGCATTGATTATTGAGCATTTTGACCGGATAGATACCGGATAGACGCCCAAAGAGAAACCTTAAACCACATATTTGTACTCGACATATATATTTTAATAAATCGGTCTGTAGCTGTACCATTATTTTTCCTCTCACCAACTTTGAAGATTAACTCATCATCCACAATGACGGCCACCAACCACCAGAACAAGCTAAAGCTCATCGATCGGGCTCGAGAGTTCCTTGCCGAAGTTGAGGACTTGTAAGCATCACCACACCCACACGCAGTATCACCGGAAGAAGAAACAGAAGAACGGAACTAATTCACAATTAAAGGACCCCTGGAAAAAACCTTGAAGCACTACTGAATCGTGAATATGGTCCCGGCAACGCCTACTACGAAGACTTTTGCACCCTTATACGAGAAGGCCTGTCGCGCGACGAAGGCTGGGTTGCCACGGACGAGATTGACGGTCAAAAATACCGCCGCTCGAGAATATTGGCACCGTCCGAAGCGACTCGCTATTTCAGCATCACCGCCGTTTACATGGATAGCCAAGAAGAATATCGCGGGCAGTACCACCTCCATCCCTACGGTGAAATCAATTGCGTGATACAAATCGATCAATCGGCTGAGTTGATGGGTATGTCGGGATGGCAAGGAGCTGGGTGGACATCCCCCGGTCCTGGAACTCATCATTATCCCCAGGTTCGTGGAGGTGCCTTGGTGGCTTTGTTCTTCCTTCCTGCTGGGCGGATCTCATATCACAGGGCAAAGCCGGGAGATGCACAGCCCATTTCTATCTAGAACATAAATGACCCCTTTTTGAGTTTCCCATTCAGTCCATCTAGTTTACAGTATAGTCGGGGTACATGGGATGAAATATAGCATAACCTACGCTTGAGCTAACACCTCAAAATCACATAACTTGGTAAATACGACAAACCACAGCTTCATCTCTCTCCAGCGATACAAAATTTCCTTTGACAATTGGTATGGGGCTCTTATAAGAATGAAAGACAGGATATTCAAATTCCAATTGATTTGAGAAGTTATAATGTCACATTACTATAACACGTAGTATTTTAGCCACTTGAATGCATTCCCTGGTTGATGCTAATAATAATTCTCTTAAAGGAACTAATGCATTAGAATTATAATCTAAGTTTTAGGATCCTAACAACTTACCTAAAATAGACGTGGTTAGAGAGACTTGAAGTTACTATTCAACACAATTACTAGTTATGTGTTTTGGAGTTGCCAGTTCAACTATTACGACCTGCACATGTGGTATAGATAGTTCCACGTGCCGCTAAGCAAGCGCAGAGCTTTACACACACGCCGCGCATGGTAGAACCCTGGCGATTATTCCACGCATACAATCAAGCCATTACTTTCCTTCACTCTAATTTATGTCCGAATCATCAGGCCTAGTCGAAGCAGGTCCTGATATCGACCATAGTGTCAGCTCGGCTGTGGATTACGTTGGTTAACTTACATAGTTAACTTAAGTTAACGTAATCCACGGCCGACCGGATCACACGGCCGACCGGATCACCCCTTCTAAATTCGCGTCTTTCTACCAACCTGATTAATTCAACCACCTACCATGCCACCAATTCGCAGTGAATCTAGCCATAAATTGGCCAACCAAGAGGGCAAGATCCTATTGGCCCTTTCTGATTTAAAAGAGGGCCGTATCTCTTCTATCCGCGCAGCAGCAAAGCTATATGAGATACCCTACACTACCCTACATGCGCGCGCCGATGGCCGCGTCTCACGCGTTGATAAGCGCCCATCTGGTCATAAATTGACCCAAACCGAAGAGGATGCGCTTGCTGAGTGGATATTATCTATGGATTCACGTGGAGCAGCGCCTAGACCGGCTACTGTGGGAGAAATGGCTAATATCCTGCTTGCTACGCGCGGTAGTAACCCTCCGCCTACTGTTAGTGTCAATTGGCCATCAAGCTTTATTAAACGCCGCGATGAGCTTCGATCTCGCTTCTCGCGAAGATATGATTACCAAAGAGCCCTAAACGAAGATCCGAAATCGATTCGGCAGTGGTTTACGACCGTACAGCGCACAATCGATGACAAGGGTATACAACCGGAGGATATCTACAACTTTGATGAGACAGGCTTTGCAATGGGCCTTATATCTTCGCAGAAAGTGGTTACAAGAGCTGAATACTACGGTCGGCCACGTCTTCTACAACCAGGAAATCGCGAATGGGTTACTGCGATCGAAGCAATCTGCGCAGATGGCTATTCACTACCGCCATGTATAGTCTTCAAAGGCAAAGTGGCTATTGCAGGATGGTTTAACGAAAATCTACCGAAAGACTGGCGAATCGAGGTCTCTGCCAACGGTTGGACTACCCATGAGATTGGCCTACGCTGGTTACAAAAGATCTTTATACCATATACGAATTCGCGCGTACGAGGTCGGTTTCGGCTATTGATTCTTGATGGTCATGGTAGCCACCTTACACCCCAATTCGACCGAATCTGCACAGAAAACGATATTATACCTCTTTGCATGCCTGCGCATTCATCGCATCTACTACAACCACTAGATGTTGGGTGTTTTGCAGTGGTTAAGCGCGCGTACGGTCGCTTCGTTAGCGATCTTGCGCGTAGAGGATATAACCATATCGACAAGCACGATTTCTTAGTGGATTACCAGCACGCGCGGCTAGAAGCGTTCCAATCAACCAATCCTACTATCAAAAACAGCTTCGCAGCTAGCGGTCTAGTACCATTAGATGCTGAGAGAGTACTTAATAAGCTTAATATCTCTCTACGAACTCCAACACCACCAAACAGCCGGCCAAGCAGCAGATCTAGCGAATTCACACCACAAACGCCTAGAACCGCTACTCAGCTATTCAAGCAAGCTTCTATGTTAAAAGATCTACTAAAACGGCGGTCAAATAGCCCTCCGAGCCCATCAAAGGAGATCCTAGACCAGATGATTAAGGGGTTCCAGCTAGCGCTTCACAGCAGTGCACTACTAGCAGAGGACAACGCGAATTTACGCATGGCGAATGAGAAGATGGTCAAAAAGCGCAATCGGTCAACTAAGAAGATACCCTGCGAAGAGGGTTTAACCATTGAAGAGGCTATACAGCTAGCTACGCAGCTAAACCAGCCAGAGGAAGATGATGGGGTAGATTCGCATGCAGAGGTCGAATTGCCTAGTCAGCCAACTAGGCCAGCAGCTAGGGCTCCGCCTAGGTGTAGTGGATGCAGGGAGATTGGCCACAGGATTAATGTATGTAAAAATCGCTATATCTAATTGAATTGATAGGTGTTGGTTGAGATAATCGATTTTGAAATATTCTTATGGGGGTAGGTGATCCGGTCGGCCGTGTGATCCGGTCGGCCGTGGATTACGTTAGTTACTGTTGCACGGTACTTTATTACTAAGCTGCAACGGTGCAGGAGAAAGTCACTGGACAGCGGACCCGCCAACGTACCTGATTGCTTATAAGTGTTATATCTCCTGTCGGTACTCGAATTTGAGGGAGAACCGGGATGCCTCGTCCAAAGGTCTCTAAGCAAACTCGACAACGAATCGCAAAGGCCTGTATACATTGCCAGTCTGGCAAACAAAAATGTGACGGTTTACATCCATGTGCCCAGTGCATTAAGCGCGAACGGTCGAGCGAGTGCGAGTACTCTTCTCATGTTCGCTCCTATGGTCGTCAACGCCTCCGCAAAACTAATCCTATCCACCGGCCATCTGGAGGTGTCCATGTGGGTAGCCTCAATCAATATGGCCCTGTTGATAAGGACCTCAGAGAGGATTCTAATGCATTCCATGTTGCTATTCCAAGACTACCCCATAACGTGCGGGACTCAAAAGGGAGAGCAAGTATGCGATTACTTTTTGGATACCGTGTGCGTAAACGAGATTACATGACTAAACATCCGTCCTTCACAGTCTACTTCGGAAATTCGGCGGCACTGTCTTTTCTTCAAAGTATCCAAGAGCTGATGGAAGTCGATGACACGCTTCAAGTTCTATCCGCAGGTGCTCCTACCAATTTGGTGTCTGAAGACCTGGTACCTCATGATGGTGACAGCTTTTCCCTCCACGGTTATATCAACGGCCCCGAGATGCTTTCACTTATAGAAGTTTTCTTTACGTCGGTAAATTTTCCTTTCAATTTAAAACTTAGCAAATCATCTAGGACGGCATTAATAACACTGGTAGACTTGTGGAATCCTGGACATCTTCAATCGGTCTCAGATCGGAAGCCTCGTCGACGCCTGGGTTAATGAAACTCTTTCACCATCGAGCGGCAGCACCGCAATCCTGTATCTCGTGATTGCATACGCCGCGCAGACTCGTGACGCTTCTGAAACAGACAAAACAATCTCTAAGCATTGTTTTCACTATGGCCAGCAGACTTCAGTTCTCAAGTTGACAACCGAGCCTAGCATCGAAAGTGTTCAGGCATTTTTACTTATCAGCCTATACATGCTGGGTCAGGCCCAGCGCAATGCCGCCCATTTTAATTTGGGAATCTCGTTGAGTGCAGCGAGGGCTCTTGGGTACCATCGTATACCTGCGGACGCGGAACAAGGGGATCAACTTCCGTACGTTCACTCGTGACCTAAGCCCATGAATGAGCTTTGTCATTGATTAACGTGGACCAGGAGACGCATCTGGAGAACATTATGCTATCACGATTTATTTTTCTGTGCCATGATGGGCCGCACCCCGTCAACATCTACTACTGATTTACTAGAAGGTAATGACACACCGTCTGACTCTAGCGATCCAGACTACGGCCAGCAACTTGGCATGATCGAAGCAGCTCGAGCATTCTCCATAATGAGGCAAACGGTTATCAACATCTACACAAGGCAGTCTGTGCCATTGGGACTACTTGAACAAATTTCATCCGATCTGCAAGAACTAAGAAAACGTGTACCTGCCGGGCTATGTTACCTGGAACAAGGTCTCTCAGAAGGAAATAAACCACTCCAGCGCCAACAGTTTGTCTTACGAAACGCCAGTGTTGCCTGCGATTACCACTTCAGCATGATGCTTCTCATGCGACCTTTTCTGGTTTCCTGTTTGAGGATAAGCTTTCAGAAAACTACAGCTTCTCAAACAGGAGGGAATGAAGAATTGCAAAACTCCACTATCCAAAAAGAAATTACAAGGGGGGCGATGCAAGCTATCGAGGCAGCAATAAGCACCATTCAAGTCATACATGATCTCCACGTGAGGGGTCTACTATTCAAAAATATGCCTCTCGTAGTGTGAGTTACAGCTGGAGAAACTTATATATGCATCATCTAATTGACTTGGCCAGTGCCCGAGTACTTGTGTCAGCCTTGACGGTTTGTGCAGCCTTTTTTGGCCGTCTGGGTGACTCCAAAGAATGTGAACTTGCGATACATCGAGCCGATCAAATCCTTCAACATTTCATGGAAAGCAGTCCTCAGGCAAAGCACTATGATGCTACTCTGAAGAATCTATCCAAGGCAGCGTTTGGCTTTGGCTGCCACGGAGGTAACAGAAATTCGCCTACTGCCATTAACTCCATGTCCGATCTTTTTGGATCGCATTCATGTGATCAAAACAATCTCGTGGCTGGTGGTGAGAGAAGCCTCGCCACGAAATCGGACTCTAGGGGCATCGCTCAAGGAAACAGTTCATCTGAAAATACTTTCGCATCCTATCTTCCTTCAAATCAGTTTTCAGGGATGCCATCGGTATTCGACGATGACAATGTTCCTTTAGAGGGAGACTTCCAACCAGAGAGTGTCGGTCTTTCTGCCGATCAGGCAACTGTCGACTCTTTTAACTTGAATGGCCTGGATGATTACAATCTCTTTCTTGATTTTCAGATGACAGAAAGCATATGGGATATCAACTGGGATGGAATGCTTCTATAAATTAATTGACAAGATGAGATCAGCAAATACAAGGTCAACCTGCGGGATTTGCATTCAAGGACTCCAGACTAGATTGAAGCAAGACCTGGGGTGTACGCGACTCTATAGATCAGCTTCCTCGCACTGATGGTTCCATTTTGCAAATGCCGCAATCCACCTTCAACGGCGGCTAACCCGCCGGGTAGCACCTGATAAGGGTGTCCATTCATCTTTCCTTCGGCGAGCCACTTTCCTAGAAGGCGAAACAGAGCATAAGCAAAATCCACATCTTCTTTGCATTCCTCATCTGAATACGGTGTGAGTTGGCCATGTACCGTGCCGAAAAAGGTGACCCCAACATGAAGATTGGGAGGGAGAGAAGCATAATCAAGCCGAGGCATATAGACAGATATCCGGCTGCCTTCGGGCTCCAGTACCTGCGCAAGCTCATTCCAGCTGGTCCCGTTGTTAATAGCATCAACTGCATAGAAGCACTTCTCCCCATCCAAAGCGGCTTTCAGGTCGTCGACAACGTTTCCCTTGCGATAGTCGACAAAATGGGTCGCAGCATCCAGTGACTCGTCGTAAGATCTGCCGCCCCCGCAGACAGCAATGACTTTTGTAAGTCGGCTAAGCTTCGATAGTTTCAACGAGTAGGCTCCGATCGATGAAGAAGCACCGTAAATAACCAGGGTTGGCTGCACCTCCGCATTAAGTGGAGAAGTTGGGAATGGGATCCCAAGTCGCTGATACAGTCCCAGAGCTGCTGTACAAAGGGCGAAAGGGATAGTGCAAGCCTCTGAATACGTTGTTAGCAGCTGTACATGTTTAGAAACAGTCAAGACCCTCTCCTTCAAGCGATACATGCGGTGGTATCAGGAAACATGTGTTGACAGGCGCCGTGGCATATTCTGCGTAGGTCCCGTTCGCGGTCTGCATCGGGTGCGCGGCGGCGACCCGATCGCCTTTTCGAAACTCGTAAATCTGACTCCCGACTGCTTCAACTATTCCAGACATTTCATTTCCTTGGTTGATTTCCTCGCCAGGAATTAAATGGTCGGGGGCCTTCCAGTCCCGTGGGTTGCTCGCGCAGTATATGACTTTGATAAGTACCTCCTGTGGCCCCGGCTGGGGTAGAAGGACATCAAGTATGTCGCAATAAAGAGGATGAGCTCGAACGATAATAGACTTCATGTTGATCGAGAAATATTTGATCTGTCAATTGAATGTAGTAAGTCGTCCTTGATGGAGAGACCAGAACGGCTATATACAGGTTGTTTCAACCTTCGGTGCGCCATTGACATGCGACAACCCAGGTCATTAAATACGCTATAGTATTCGCCTTACATGAACATGAAATTGAAATCAGGAATCAACATAGAACAGTGAATTATAGCCAGTCTTTCTTAATTCCACAGTTAGGATAGATTCCGTATAGACACCGGATAGATACACGGCTGATCAGCGCCCGAAATGTGGGGACGATACCTGGTCGGCGAACTTTGCCGGGCGCCAACGTATTGGAGTCAATTTGATCTTATTTTGGTCTTATTGTTCGACTTTTCTAGTTCACATCTTTTCACAGTGATTCTCTCTTCTTGAACAGGTTGGATCCCGAGACAATATTCCACCGATCTGAGTACGGCATCTGTTACTCGGAGCACATACCCTCGGAGACGCTGAGAAATACAAGCTCGACGAATCTAGCCGCCCCGAATAATGCTCATCCAAGCAAATCGAATGCCAACCGGAGATATACAGATGACTTTGATGAGTTGGGAAAGTGCAAAGATCTTGCAACGCTCATGCATTTCCTTGATTAGCTTCGGCCGCTATTCTCACTTGCGGTTGATTAGAAGTGATCAATCGCTTTGCATTCATTATGCCCTAAGTCGAGGATATTCAGTAAAATAAGACCAAGTAAATCTGGACACCTGGCATTCAGCTTTATGATACATAATTATTGCCAAGTCAATATATCACCATCCGAATTGGTGTAGTGGCTAACATCGTCGTCTCTCACACGACAGCCAGGGGTTCGATTCCCCTATTCGGAGATTTCTTTTTTGTTTTTTTTCCCCCCACCTCTCCCCCTTTCATACGAGTCAATTTTTAGATTACCCATCTAGTCATAGAATTAAAAATAGTCAGCTTGAAATTCAAGTAATTAGCTATAGCGCGCAGGGGCCATGAAAGTGTACTGGCTCTACGGTGGATAGACCTAAACGGAACATTGTCTGTAAATCTTCACGACTACTGGCAATATAACAAAAGCCTGACTGGACAGACATGATTTCGAAGTAAGCCGGCCAGCCCGTAAGTCCTGACTGTTCGTTTTGAAAGACCTCACCTAAGTTCCACATCAGAAAGAACTGGCCGAGGAAGAGATTGAAGCAGGTCGTGCGTGAATGGCTCACTGGAATTATTATGATAATCTGAGTCTGAGACTGAAGCGTTGACTAAAGTGCGAGTCAGCCAGCATCGATATCCCCGAGTCTACTACGCATGAAGATGCGAACGTTAAAGTGACTACAAATTACTTCCCACTAGGAGTCGTCGGGGCAATTGTTCCTTGGAACTTTCCTATTTCCCTTGCTCTTGCAAGGTGGCATCGTCACTGATTTGTGGAAATACCGTGATCGTCAAGCCTTCGCTATATTTTTTTCCGTACAGTATTCAGATTTCTTCCCTGCAGGAGTCGTGCAGGCTCTGAGAGGCAAGGATAACCTGATAAGTGACCAATTTTGGAGATATAAAGTAGAGTGGCCTTGGAGGACAATGGGGCCCTCTGGGACTGATTAACTCTTTCAGCAGTGCGCGGACATTTCCTTTTGCGAAGTAGCAGAGAATTTTAACATATGAAAAACACTTAAACTGCTACGCGCAGAAGAGCTCCACAATATGATCACCCCCGTGAAGAAGAAAATGCGGGAGGCAAAGGGAGGGCTATTTGGCCTTCTAATAGAGTATTCATGAGTTAGTTGACCTACAAATCCCACTGTTAGATTCATTCAAAGTGCGATCTTGTATGCAGTAGTGATCCATGGATGAGACTGAAGAAGATACTTTGAGTTTTATAACTAGGATTTAACTAGAATGATAAGTAGTGACTGATTGATTGATTGTATGGGTAACAGATATGGTTCTTGATTGTACAAGTGAGAACATAATAGGGGGTATATAACACAGAGAGGGTGTAAGCCACAGTCTTGGAGACAGTACAAAAGGCATAACACAAAAAGACCAAACAAAAAGACAAAGTATGCGTATATACCAAGATTTCAATCAACACCAGCCGAAGAAAAAGAAAGAGAAAGAAAACAAAGGAAATATTCGCTATTGAAACAGTTTAAGGTCGCTCAACGCAGATATCAAAAGCAAATATTCAAAATAACATGACGAAGAGGGATAAGACCCAAGAATGCCAGGACGGTATCCCGCTCAAACGAAGCGCCAACCCGAATCTTGCGAGCCCTGACGTTTCATCACAGACTTGAGCAAACTATCCTTACCCCGCGGTGCGAAAGGATTCAGCTCATTCTTGCGCTTCTGCTGTTTAAGCAATTGTTCTGCAGCATCAACGTCAATGCCCTCCCCGGTATCAGTGATCTTCAACGCCCACTTGACATCATCCGGGTTAAAGCCCAGCTCATTGACCATGTGAGCAATGGCCCGATCAACGGGGTCTTGGACCTGTGGGCGGAGGGGTGGGGGCGCGAGAGCTGGCTGCAGGGGTGGGCTGCGGGAGATGGGGAGGTTTGATTCGGGGGTCAAAGAGCGTGGTGGGGTGCGGCTGGGGGTTCGGAGGCCGATGCTGGCGGTGGAGGAGAGTCGGTCGAATGATAGGGGTGGGACGGGTGGGATGGGCGGTGCGTCGCGGGGGATTGTGCCGTCGAGATTGTGCACGATCGTGCTGAACTCTGACATTGGTCGCTCATCAGCGAAGGATGTACCTGGTGCACCCTCGCGGCTTGGGGGGCCGCGTAAGCGACGTGTGCGCAGCTCTTCTTGGAATTGTTTGCGGCGCTGGAGGGATTGAGGTTGAGGGTAGGCGATCTCGTCGGGACTGGAGGATGCGAGTGAACGTTCTTGCTCTTCGTAGACGCGGGAAACGGCTTCCTTTAGGAAATATGAACGGCTGGTTTCGGTTTCCATGGGCTCCCATTTGGTCAGGCCGCTGGATCGGGCCTTGGTGAAGGTGGCGGTAGTGGCTTCGGCGGGGCACAGCGAGCTGATGGTCAACACGGCGGAGAGCCCAAGAGTAAGCACGTAAGACGTCCACTCCTCTATTGACACCGAGTTAGTAAAATGTTTCTTTCAACGAGTTACTGGTCGATCAATCACTTACCCAGTGCAGTCTCTTCTCGAACGTTATCACCTTCCGGGATATCCAGTCCCTGGAATATGCCCGCGTTTCTAGCCTCGACACACTTGCCGTGCAACGGCTGCAACAGCACTCCCAGACAGGTCCAGATCTCCGTCATATCGTACAGCTGCTTGGCAGAGAGTCCAGCGGCGCCGTTTCCATGAGCGAAACCCTCGGGTGGCTCAAACAGCACATTGTTCATGCCAAAAGGCTCAGTCACCGTGGAAGACGCTCCGAATGAGCTTCGAGCCTTTGGTCCACCCTTCAACCAATCCATCTGACCCTCCAAATCATTTTCGCGACCCTTGCCACTACCGAAGATGCGACAGAACGTCCAAATTCGCCAAAAGGCATGGTCAACTTCCTCCGCGCGAACAAGGTCCACACCAGAGAGCCCTTGGACCGTATCTCTGCGCAAAAACGGCGAGCAGCGAACTAAGATCATAGATTTGAGCTGCGCCAGCGTATAGATATCACACGCATACCGATCCAAGTACGATTTCGGGGTATACTCTGGCAAGGGAGTATCCGGCTCCAGTAGAAGCTGCCACTCATTCTTCCATGGCGGACTCATCTCGCGTAACTCCCATGCGGGCGGCGACATACGGAACAGTGCGCCCTTGATAAAGAAAAGCTCGCGATGCTTGAAGATTTGATAGAACTGCTTCTTGACGAGGACGAGATTGAACAGGTCATCCAGCGAGTCGATCTGGCCCATGATCAACATGACCAGATGGTCCGGCATTTCGATTGGGAAGTCGACGGGCATATGCGAACTCTCCATGAACATGGCGGGCATCGAGGATGATGGCGAGGGCGGCGTTGCAGCGAGCTCGTAGATCTGCTCGGGTGGTAGCTGCACGCTGCTCGCCTGGGCCGTCGAAACAAAGGCATGCATATGTCGCAGCCTTTCGCTGGCGACAAGCTCACTGGCAACGAGCATTTTCTCATCTTCCGGTGGTGTGACGCGCAGCGGAAGAGTCGACAGTTTGGCATTGCCACTCAGCGAGGCCGTCTGCGCGGGGTGGGGATGTTGATGTTGCACTTGGGGGGTGGGGCCGGGGGCGCATGGCGAGGGGGCCGTCCCCTGCATTTGCTTTGGCTCCGGTGGTGGTTGTGTCTGCTTTGTTTGTATTTGGGCGAGGAGCTCTTTCTCGGTGCTAAGCGGTTCGGAGGGGATTGGTAAGCCGAGATCTTGAGTCTGCAGGCGTGGGAGTTGCAGAAGCAGATCGTCGCGCTTGGAGGCCGTGCCTGCATCCAGATCCGAGTCCACCTTCTCGTCCGCGTCCCAATCCAGACTGGGACCCGAGTGTGAAGAAAGTCGTGGGGGCCGTTCGGGGCGGGCCTCCGGGGCGTGTGGGTCGACCAGTAAAGTCTCCGACCGTGAACTGAGGACGACGCTCAGACGGGGTTCTTGCAGAGTCCGGACCCGACGGGTGTGCGTGCGCTTGAATGATGGTATCGTCAGGGTGAAGGATTTCTTCATCTTGGGCGTCTTGGAAATATCGTCGGTGTTCAAGTTGGAGGTAGAACTGTTGGACGGCCACTCGGCCTCGTCCTTGGTTTTGAGGGGTTTGTTATCTTTGGGCGCGGCCTCGTCTTTGTTCTTGGATTCCTTGTCCGGGAGGGGAGGAGACGCCCTCTCCTTGGTCGCGCGGAGAGACTTGAACGTGGCCGACCGGGGCACAGTGGAATCTTCAACTGCTTTGGCCTTTGTGTGGATGCTTCGACTCTTCTTAAATGATTTGGAGTGTGGCTTGGTCGAGGGAGGCAGTGGTGCTGGCCGAGTTGCAACTAGATCACCATTGTGTCGACTGATCTGCAGCGGTCCGTCGAGCACTAGCAGGGTCCGTTGCTGCATATGTGGATCTCTGGCAAGGTCGGCTAGGGCGAATTCCAACTCCTCTGCAGCTTGTGCGAGCGTTGGGACATGGCGCATGCGCTGCCCATTCCTGGTTTCTGACCACTCAGGGCGACGGCCCCGGCGAGATTGACTCGAGTCTCCAATGCTACTCCGCCCGCACCCTTCACAGTTATGACATACCTGGCCCCCGGATTGCTTCCATTGTAGACTTGTGGCTGAGTGACTTGAGTTGGGGTGAAGATAGGTCGAATGAAATCCCGTTGATCTCGAGGCTTTAGTGGTCGCAGATGACGGGGTGTGGTCATTATGGCGAATCGCCAACGGGCTAGGCTCTTGAACGGGCTCGAGAGGGAGAGGCTTGTTCTTGATGTCGTTCAATGACAGTTTGGAGGAAATCGAGGCGCGTCGAGATGGCGGCAACGAGGTCGATGAATAGAGCGAGCTTGCTGGGTAGCCTGGGCTGGGTGCAGTGTCTAATGGTACTCGCGATGCAAAAGACGCAGCTCGCGATGGACACATAGAAGCTAAATCATTGAAGACACCGGCTGCAACGGGGGAGAAGATTGAGTATCGATCAAGTTCGTTTGTGGCTGGGCTGAAGGATTCAGTGTCAACGCTGGTGATCGAACTCCGACGACTATAACACGACGAGGCACAGTCAAACACATCTTCCGAGCCCGATCTCGAGGACGATCCAGTATTCCTCTCCAAAGCTTGATCCACGTCGGTGGATTGGCTTTCGATATCATCTGTCGAGTTCTTGTAGAGGGCGTGGACCCGCTCGTGGAGTTCGGTCTCGAAGATGGACGGGAACTCCATCGGCCTCGTGTGCTGCTGATCGGCATCAGCATCAGCGCTCATCGGGGACATGACTGCGAAATTGCTTGAGGATAGTTCGGGGAAGAAACGCCGGAGGGCGGCGCCAGATCGTGCTGCCGCAGATGGCCTGTCATCAGACAACGGTGAAATATCGGACTCTTCATCATCAGAGGAGCCAGGCGTATCGAGATCGATCATTGTGCGTAGTGATTCCTGAGGGGAAACAGATCGAGTCGGCATAGATGGCTCTGGCGAGGCTCGTTTGGAGATGGAGGTTGCCGTTTCCGACCGTTGATGATGGTTTGTTTCAACTGGTCTGAAGGTTCTGGTCGGTTCTAAAGGTGGTGGACGTTCTGCGAGAGAATCTTGGGCCGGCTCGAACGAGCCTTGTGCTATGGATACTTCCATCTTGAGCGGTACTTCCTGCGCTTCGTCGTCCCTGTGCCCTTTTTTCTCTTTGTCCGATGAATTCGAAATACTGCCTCGCACGGCTCTGGGAAACGGGCCCAGCACAGTAATATCTTTTCGAACCTGCGAGTGGAAGAAACTGCCCTCGAGCCTGAGAGGTGATGGCAGTCGAGTTCCCGTCTTGTTCTTCTGCTTTGTGGAGTTCCTACGCGGCCGAACGAAAGGGAAGGTTCGCCCAGACACCATCTTGGACAAATTCGAAGCAATTGGTCCAATGAGGGGCTTAGTACCCGGGCATTGTTGACTCGAGGCAGATTTTGTCTGTGATCCGCATTTAGTTTCTGGTGCCATGGATGTTGACTTCTTCGTGGACGGGAGTGGTGTTCTAGAAGAAGTATAACAAAGAACGTACCATGTATCGGGGAGCAAATGGGCCTATCAAGTGGTTCGGGCGATGCCAACCTACAGCGCGGCGTCTTTGTTTTCGAGTCTACAGTGGCTCGTCCGACCTGCTCAGGTGGTTGTGATGGTTCTTTGGTCCGTATATTGGAATGCTGCGATATGTTCGTTGAATACGTAGAGATTGATCCAAGAAGTAGAACAGATCACCGTTTGAGATAGGTAAGCAGGTGAGAGGAAGGAAGAGAAGAGATGAAGAGGAAGAGTCCTTGCAAAAGATTATGTTTCAGGGCCAGAAGGTCAACCACGATGGGGGCGAACACCACCGGACTGATATCGTTTCTCGTTCTCTCGTAGACCAAATCCTCATTCTGCTGAGGCCCCCGAATAAGCAGTGGGTGTGGATCCACACTTGCACCCCGTTACGATCGGTACGGCCCCGTATAGTTACCACTTACGGCAGCCAATCACAACCGCCTGACACTGCGACCGGGGCCAAATCTCTATCCAAATAAAAATACAATCACCCCTAGATGACTTTTCCAGTAACGCGCAAGAACGACGAACTAGGTCATTCAGGAAGGAGCTGACACCTACTGACTAGCTCGTCACTCTATACCTCTAATCAATTTTCAGGGCCCGATATTCTCGCCCTCTCCCTCCTTCATCATTGCTACTAAACATTCTTGTCCATCGTAAAGCTACCAAATATAACCTCGAGAATTTACCTTTCCCTCGTATACGGCGGGCGGGCGTGGCTATTCTTATTCTAGAGTTCAAAGGATCGGCAACGCCCACTGCTTGTCCGGGGAATACGATCGCCCGTCAACACGAACGGGAAGTCCTGAGGAATCGTAAAACAAAAATAACTAGTCCGACACGAGCCGCCACACGAGATGGTGTGCATGAATACCCCTTCGTAGCCCGGGGAGTACGGAGAATTACACTACAAATTGATTAGATTAGTTCATGAGTTACTAGAGATACGAAGCTGTGCTCCGTGATAAGCGTGTTCTTGCTATCCTGCGAAACAGTGCGAAACTTTACAAAATCCAAGTTACAGCTGCCTAGACAAGTTTGGATGTCCAGTTATTGTGGTATTTTTTTTCCTGTACTACCTAACAAGTTTGGCCCGATATTCGTTTCCCCGAAAACTGGCCCCGTGTATGGAGGGGCGCTGTTGGTCCACTTAGCTTTTGTGATTGTAGCATACCATACCTTTTAGAATCCAAAGTAGTCATCTACAAAATGTACTCCATCGACTACTGGGCATATAAAATACCCCCAAACATTGGAGTAGCCTACATCCAACAAGGGTAAGTCTGCGCATCTGGCCCCAGCCAACGATCCTCAAAGCAGTAGAACCATCCGAGGGGCCACCTCGTGGCTGACGACCGTATCACCGACAGCGAAGAAAATCCTTCATGATTCTGGGTCCTGCTTCATCAGACAACCCTCGAGGAACGAGGTACTAGGAATTATTTCACGACGAATCTCTGTGCCTTGAGTGTAGTGCCCTGACCCATAGCATGACAGCTCTGTCCCACGCTCACCTGAGTCAGACGTATGACCATGCCATCATTCGCTGCGCTTATGCGAGGAGTGATCTGCACATCATTCATGTCATAGCCTTTGTGTATGACAATTACTAGTTCCCAGTGAAGCTGCGAGTGCGAATGCTACGGCATTCGACGAGTTGCCGCCCCCATGGGGCCGAATTTATCGGTCCCAATAGTCGTCATCATCACAAATCGGCTTGTGAACGATCAAATTCAAAGTTCGTAGAGCGTTTTAGCAACTGTTTAAGAAAGTAAATTACACAGATGGTGGCATGTACAGGTAATATATCAAAGATATGCATCCTCGGCTGCCGAAATACAAGACACAAGGTTCACCCGGTCGGGAAGAGTCACACAAACCCCTGCGTGGATCCTCGGAACAAAACGCCCGGGACGTGGACTGTCCGTTGTACCGCGAAGTATAAGGAAGGCTCGTCAAAGTGAGAACTCATAATTTTGGACTGGCCATACTGCTTGTACCGAATTTTGTGGCCATAACTTTCCTTGATAGCAACCAGTGTATAGCAAGGCTACTATATCGACCCCGCCCATATAAGGGTAGATGCAGCTTCTTCGGTCGAGATCTGTAATTGTGACCTGACCATTGAAACGTGCTACGGCGAAAGCTCGTCGTGTAGAGCATACATCTCAAAAGCAGTTTGAATCACGGCCCTCGGGCTACCTCCTCATCGACGTGCTGACCAACTGGAGCTTCATTTCCCATGCTGACGGTCCCAAATCTGCCTTCTGTATGAGTTAGTGATATGGGGCCTGGGGCGAGAGGATCTGGGGGCCAGGGCATGAGAGGATATCTTCCTCTTTTGTACAATAGGGGCACATGGGTATTCAATTCCAAGGGCCACGTACTTCATGACGGGGTCTAGGTCTGCGATCAATTCCTCGAGGCCTTTTTTACAATATCTACAATGTAACATGGAGGCCGCCCCCTCTTAAGGTGTATCTGGAAGTAGAAATTGGTAATTGTGCCCCCGATCATCGCCGCGATGGGGGTCATTAGCTTTCAGTCAAGGAAGCCGGACAGTTAGAAAAACGTATGGATTAACTTTCTTACTGGTCTACTTTATCGAGAATGACATGTGTCCAAATCACTGCCCATATATGGGGCATAGGCAAAGCTTTGCCCTCCCTTCCTTCGCTCAAAAATCCTTCCCTTATTTGGGGAGTTGATAGTCTCAGTTCCTCTATTCACCCCCTTACCCGGACATCAAACTCAGGTAAACAGCCCATACCACACCAAAAAGACTGGCTACCAGCAGTCGCTGATCCACGGGGACAACGGTGAAATTGAGAACAGACACAAAGGGCCAAAGTTTGAAGCCGGCGATCATGATGGGCCAAAACTCCTAATGACATCAGACGTCAGCCACTGTGGTGAACTACCACATACTTCGAAGTGCATGCATGCTGTTGAATAATAATAGGTGCGATGCGACAGCTTTGGCCCTTGCAGTCGCGTGGTAGCGCAGATCCTGCGGTTCCAATGCGCCGGGCCAGATGATGCACGGCTCAATGCCTTGTCCAGTCCCGTGGCCGCCCCAGACCCCGGGGGCCACGGCCCGAAGGATGAAAGTGTTGCTGGAGGATAGGAAAATGGGGCCAAGTGACATGATAGAAGCAAACTTACCTCTCGGATTTGCGTGAAAACGAGTTCTTGATGTTGACCTCGCAGGAGACCCATGGTCAAGATGAAGAGTACCGTGTTCCAGGTGCCACCAATAGTCTGATCAATAACGACCTTGGTGATGGTGTTGGTGACATTAAGTGCCGGCTTTGAGACTTCTGGTTTCGAGCGCTGAGACTTTTCATCGTGCTTGGGAGCTGTATTTTGAGGGCTTGTACCAGGGAAGGTTGCTTCCAGGTTGTTTTGCCAGATGAAGTTCAACGGCGTAGTGATGATGGCGCATGTAGTGAATTGTATCAAGGCCTGAGTGTCGATTTCAAAGGCAATCTGCGGAGAGGTTAGAATAGAATGATGAGATAGATACAAGGCATAATTGTGATGGTAGAAGCATCTCTCGAAATAAAGTTGCCAATCTGTGTAGTCCCTGGCTCCTTTTGGGCACCATCAACCCCTCACTTTGTTGTACATAGCAAAACCACAAGCAGCTCATCTCGCCACTTGCTGCTTTGTGTGTCGGAGAATAAAATAATAGCCTAGATATCGAGGAAAGTATACTCACATCATTCCTATAAGCCTTGATATACTGGGCCAAGACATTGGACCCAGCGTTAATGACCACCGCCTGCAGCGTGGCCTTTACGATGGGTGGGACCGCCATATTGAAGCCCACGGGCGAAGCAGTCAACCCCTGTCCGTTTCGGTGTGACCTCGCCTTGAATCCTCTTAGTCAAATAGTCGACCTGAACTCGCCCTCACAGCCTTGATTATAATGTTGACTCAACCGTTCGGGGTCGCGATTGAAGGTCGGATTTGAAGCGACTTGTTTTTAGTGGGAGGGACAGATAGGACTAACCGCAAAGGTACAAGTGCTTGCCGGCGCCGACCCGCACCAAATCTGGAGCTGATCTCCACTTCTAGTCAAGCTTGGTGCTAATTTTAGGTATCGCAGAACAAGGCCTATTGCGGATAACACGATTAGATGGCTTGACTGTCACGATGGAGATAGAGAAAGAGGCGATGCAAAGTTGAATAGCAATATGGACACGAGGGGAAAACAACACGGGTCTGGTAACCTGGTGGGGTACTGAGTGGGCTTGACCATTGCTTTTCTTTTCCCCGCGTGTTGCATGCTGGTATGTTACACGGCAGTCGATATATTGGTAAACTGGAGGGAAAGCTCGTTAGCAAAAGCTCATGTTGTTCACCACTAGATATTTTCTATGCATAATCTTTCTACCTCGATCGTTTAAGTACTGCCGAGCATTTCAAAGGGGCTATGAATACTGACGACGAGGTGATTCAAAGATCCCGGGTGTGAAACTGGCAAAATGTGTATTTCCGAAATATAGAAGTACCCCCGGGTGTTGAGTCGGATCTCCTCGAAGGTGGTTCTCCAACCAAACATAATCGCGACAAGCTCAAGCAATGACACTGATGATAACCGCACTTCAGTATTTCGTCTGTCAACGGATGCTATCTTCAATAGCTCTTGTATTTCTGTTGAGGTTGATCCTCTCATGCATGCACCAAGACCATCACTTGTAGACTTGGTTAAATATCTAGACTATTCTCATTTCTTTGAGCGCTACCAGAATACGAGATTACCCAGGTTGCCGTACTTTCCATGCCTTGCACCAATCACCAGTCGAGTCCATTCGAGCCACTACCCGATCGAGAGCCAGAGCCGGCACAATCGATATCCTTGCACACTATGCGATATGTTAATATAGTGACGATCCAAAACTTGAAACAAAACGTACGCTGCTCGGCTTGTTGGAACAAAGAGCTCCCCTTGGGTTGACGCATCGCGGGAAGAATCTGGCTACCGTTCTTCTTCTCAAGTCTCAGGTGTCCTTGAAGCTGATCTAGAATCTGGCTAGTATTGGAACTACTATCAAGAGACCCAGGAGTAACGGATGAGAATTCAGTCTCGATTTTCTGCAAGATGTTCTTGATGGCTTCCGCGATAGAATTTGTGAGTTCACCCTCGTTGTTCCCGGTGGTCGACGATAGGCCGAACATGTCATAGCGGACCTGTGTAGTTGATTCTGATGCCGGGATAAAAGAAAGGGATATCCAGAAATGGCCGTCTTCGAATGAATAAAAAAAATTTCGAGGGAAAATGTGAGATTTGGCTTTGCTGCTATGCTGTCGGATGAATTTCAAAAACTTTGTTGCTACTGAAGGTGAAGCCGCAGCTGATACGATTTCCTCAAGCTGGTCTGCAACAACTGGGTGGTATTGAAGGCTCACTAGAGATTTTTAGTCAATGTTTAGGGAGATAGCCTTTCTCTTGGCAAACTTACTTCCAAACTTCCAGTTGAACGTCCCCGTAAGCGTCTGGCCCGCAAGCCATCTCGACTTTGAGCCAAGCCTAGCCGCGCTTGCAAATCTGTCTATATCCGAAGCTGTAGAGTTAGGAAACGGAATAAGCTCCCCGGAATCGAGGTTCACAAAGACCATTCCATGGTCAGTAGTATGCGTGTGGATCTCAAACAGACCATTCTCTGACTTATCAAAGCCAGGAATACCGTCGAACTGCGGTGCTTTGACGAGTCGGCCGGTAGTATCATAACTCCAGCCATGGTAGCGACAACCAAGTACAGTAGATATTCCAGTCTCTTTTCTGGTGATGGTATATGCCCGGTGACGACATACATTGTGAAATGCGCGAATCTTATCATCCTTGCCGCGGGTCAAGAAGATCGGAAAACCAGCAATATCAAAAGACTGATATGCCCCGGCCTTGCAGAACTGAGCCACATGTGCAAGATACAACCATGACTATAGGTGCAATAGTAAGAATGTGTTTATCATAAACGGCGCGCTTATCTTACCTTGCTAAAGATAGCTCGTCGCTCCAGCTCAAAGACCTCACGGCTAGACCACCATCCCTCGGGGACATCGGGCTCCTTTGAAACTACCAAATTGTATGTATCGTCCACCTTGGAGGACCCGCCAGAGATCTGATAAGATTTCTTTGATCGAGAAAGATGTGTCCATGATTGATGAGTCAGGAAAAGCACCGTCAACAATGCCACGATCACCGAGCTCGGCGTTAATAAATAGGCACTGAGGAACTCCATGACCTTGACTTCACGGAAGAGAATATTCAATGATAATTGCACACCTCCTTTGTTGTTCTAGCAGGCACCTTTGTCTGATATAGATATAGATCAGAGCATGGAGGCCCAAGTGTCGAAGAACCCCACTTTACACAGTTCACCCACGACGCCGTATGTAGCACCCCCGCCCTATCTAAGGATTTCCCGATTAAGTTGTAATTTCCAGTCATGTGAGGTAGTAGGGCTTTGGTAGGCCAACGCTACTTCGCTATCAGGCCATCAAGTTGGAGATACAGTTTATCCCAATATGGTCTATCCTCTTATCTGTACAACTAATCTTGCATCTAAATAACGGAACGGAAGTGGTCCCGCCTTGGAGATAATAGAAGCTGATACTACTGCGCAGGCTTACAAGAATGGAGAGAGATGATAGGCAGTCTTTCTACTACTAGAAATGTCCCATGATACCATCACCAATACTACGCTAAGCTGTCATCTGTACCAAAGGTGGCGCAACCTGATCCTTTAGCACAGAGTCATCATTCCGCTTAGACGCCCGATCGGCCGCGTGCTGCTCACAGACCATCTGGAAGACTCGCTGTTGGTAGTCTACAGGAGAATTCTATGAGTAGGTTGTCTAAGGATGTCGACCGAGCATTGAACTTACAAGAAACCCCGTTCTCCTTTTCCGGGTTTAAGATACCCTCATGATAAACACCTCTGGCCAAGTTATCCTGGGCCTTTTCGCAAAGCTCATAGTCTTCCATTGCCACTTGTCGGACAAATTTGAAATACTCTTCAAATCTTTCACCCTCGGCGAGGTGGTAGTAGTCAAACTCCATACGAGTAACTTGTGGATCCGCAGTTGGACAAACACGGAAAGACGACATACCGCCACCGTAAACGTTCAGCGTACAATTGGGGAAGAAATAGAGAAACAAACCATCATCGGGCTTCTTGGGGTCCGCGATATGCTGGGAGAAGTTGTGGTTATTGCGTACGGTGTAGAAAGTCGGCGGATAGAAGACCGAGAATGAGGGATGGGTGTACTGGCAGTGCAAGCACTCTTGATACCCATCCACCCTGCATCAATAAAATGTGAGAAAATCGTACAGAAAAGCCTCAACCAATGGCTTTGCAAGGGAATCTCACATGGTCTTCCAATTGAAGCGACCCTCGTAGCGAATGCTGCGTCGGTGGGGCAGCCGAGTGAAGTCGACTTTACCCAATAATTCTTCAAGTTCTGGGAAGAACTCATGGAAGGAAGGGGCATCGTCGGAAATTGTTGAGAATAAAAGACCAGTTGGTGTAAGGTGGCTGCGCAATTCTTTGTCCTGTATGAATTTGAATCAGCCAACTATGGACGCCAGGGTTTCTAGGTCGAAATATACGTACCGTCCTCGCATCAAACACCTTCAGTTCATCGGCAAGAGGATGTAAAGCTTCACCAGACAAGCGAACAGCGTAAATTGGCTGTTGAGCAATTTCATAGTCCACATGCTCGCCTACTTTCTGGAATCGAGTCACCGGACCAAGCAAATACCAGGACTGATCGGAGTCTTAGTTTTCATAGTCATGAAATATGATGGAATTAGGTGCATACTTTGAGAAAGACCGCCTTACGCTCCATTTGATAGAGTGGCTCGTTGCAGTACCATGAGGCAGGCAGGGTGCGAGTGAGCTCGGTCATGTTGAGTATGATGAACTTGCCAATAGATGTACGCGTACTTCAAAAGTTGACGATGATAAGAAGACATGGCAGTGATAGCCAAGAACCCCATTTTATATCATCTATCATGCCTGTCCCATTGCCTAGCTATCATTGAGAGCCCCTCATCATTGGTAACCACCCGTCTGGGCTGCACCTGGTGTCATCTGGTGAATGGGCGGTTTATCGTTTCCTGAAGGAGTTATTAAATCCCTAATGCTATACTAGCTAGTTCAGGCCAGACCGCCGCCTACTGTGCCACCACAGAAGCTTGACAGATCACTAGAGAACAAACTCCAGCGCATTATGTCTCAGGATGGTAAGCTCAAGATGTAACGATCGTGGCGTGGGTGTGGATCGATAGATGCTGGTGGGCCAGGAACCGTCAAGCTTTGTAGATAGGTCAATGCCGACGGTGCCAAGGTTGGGAGGGAAGGTCATAGTAGGTAGTAAGAATTCTTCATGAGCTGTAAGTTCCTATCTAGTATGAAAAACTCCTGGTGTTCTTCTAGACTGCGGTGACCCTTGCCACGTAACTGTCAGAAGTACAATCGCGTATATTTTCAGCGTGTTGCGTCACGCGTGCATGATAATCGAGGGGCTTGACCTCTTATTGATTGAACAAAGTAAGTTAACGGCTTTTGCCCTTTCGAAAAATATCAAAGAAAATATGAGTATGTCCACCTCAAAACGATTCATCATTAGACGGCGTCTAACATGTGATGCTAAAACTAGTGATTCGCCAGTTCGTGATCAGCGGAGTTTGCTGCTGCCTAGACCATAGTAAGTGGCGATTTTGCTGCGGAAAAGCAGGATTCTACAATAATGAAAACACAGAAAAAAGTACAAACCATCCCACGAACAAAGACCTTGACTCAACGGAAAAGGATCAAAATCTGAAAGCTGATTCTGGAGCAGTGAGGAAGACGCCAGAGACAAGCGGAGCTCCAAAAAAGAGGGGGACCGATCTGCTTATCTTATCGCCGATCATTTGATCATTACGTCTTCATCACTCGCCCTGCCTTCAACTTCAACCTTTCGCCCATCGCGTCACCATCATGGCGGGCCCAGTAAAATACACTCCTCCTCCGTCACCGCCATCGCCGACTGCGTCGTTTTACGATTTGAGTGACGATGACGAAGACGAGTACAACACCATCGCACATGCCCGGTCTGGGCGTGGGGTGAAGCTACTCTACTCTAAAAGCAAAGTACGATCGCTCATCGGCCACAGAATTCGCAGAAATAGCTAACGATAGATTAAATCAGGTCTACGTGCACCCTACACCCTCCGCCAAAGACAACATAGCTGGGTTTATCGCCCTGATCCAGCAGAAACCAAAGCCGGGGCTCAGCCACTCGACCAGCACACATTCCCACAACGATGCTTCCTCGTTTCTCCTTGCCTGGGTCCCTGAGGCTTCACTCGGTGATGCTTACAGCACCTACGTGAAAGTCGATCTTGCCGATGACGATTCCCCGCCCCGCCAGCGATATCTCGTTCCGCCGCTTCCGACTACCACCACGCATGCAGACCCGATCGGACTCTATTCTTTCGCCGTCCCCGTGTCAGAAATATACTCTTTGCTAGTACGACCTCCAAGCCTAGGATGGTGGTTTGGAAGCGTTGTGATCAATACACGATCGGGAGGCAGCTTCCCTGCGTTGTTCTTCCATGACAGCGAATGCGAGTCGACGATACTGCAGAAGAAAAAGCGTGTCAGGGAGAGCTTCGATCCGTTTGATCATGACGGTAGTCTATACTGGGGCGGTGATGAGGTCCTGCGTTGGCTAAGGACATACGTTGAGGTTCAACGTTCCTCCGTTGACCGGAACGTCTATCTGATCAACCCTTCCGAGGAAGATCAGCTCTCATTCGGGCGAGGTTTGAACGCCGGGGACGGCACTGTATCGAAGGCCCAAGCGGACGCTACTGCCGCTGGACCCAATGCAGCGGGACAGCAGCGAGATGCCAGCATGGACCCGTTCATGAAGACCCTGAAAGAGACTCGCTGGAAGGTGCTAGAACAACTCAGCAAGATTACCACATTTACCAGGCGGACTGCAAACGAGATCGCCGACAATCCTCGCATTCCACCGCAGGTTCGACGCTTGATGAAGAATCCCGAGGTTCAGACCCTCCAGGATGAATTCGATAGCGCCCGGCTGTATTTGGCGCGGTGGGCCATGAGCATTGCTGAACAGGGCGAGAAGGACCGGAACCAGCGGATCTGGACTGCTCAGGATGTTCTTGAGTCAGAAAATAGTTCTGTAGGCGATTTTGAGATCCTTGAGCTCGAGACGGGCAGCCTGGCCATTCAAGAGCGACGACGAATTGTCACGCTTACCGAGTGGGAGGGCTTCTTTGATCCGGTCTCTGGAAGACTGCATCTAACCGTTGAGGAAGTCAAAGAACGCATCTTCCATGGAGGCTTGGATCCCAATGATGGGGCACGAAAAGAGGCCTGGCTGTTCCTCCTTGGTGTCTATCCGTGGGATAGCAGTCATGAGGAAAGACAAGCGATCATGAACTCGAAGCGTGATGAGTATATCCGCTTGAAGGCTGGTTGGTGGGAGCGCATGGTTGACGGCAACTCGACGTCTGAGGAGTATGAGAATTGGAAGGAACAACGCAACCGAATAGGTCAGGCACTCGGATCCCCCTTTGGAAGTGGAAGTTCCCACCTACTAACTTCCACATCAGAGAAGGATGTTCATCGCACCGATCGTACTATACCACTCTTTGCTGGAGAGGACATCCCACATCCCGATCCGGACTCTCCGTTCGCTGATACAGGAACCAATGTGCACCTTGAGCAGATGAAGGATATGCTCCTGACGTACAACGAATATAACCCAGACCTCGGATATGTGCAAGGCATGAGTGATCTTCTGGCCCCCCTCTATGCAGTCATGCAAGATGATGCCGTAGCTTTCTGGGCCTTTGTTGGTTTCATGGATCGAATGGTAAGTTTTGTCGCATCAACAATGATTCCTTGCACTGATACTTATTTCTTTTTCTAGGAACGAAATTTCCTTCGAGACCAGTCTGGCATGCGATCTCAGCTTCTTGCTTTGGACCATCTTGTCCAGCTTATGGACCCCCAGCTGTACCTCCATCTGCAGTCTGCGGACAGCACAAACTTCTTTTTCTTCTTCCGCATGTTACTGGTCTGGTACAAGCGAGAGTTCGAATGGGGAGACGTCCTGCGTCTCTGGGAGGCACTCTGGACCGATTACTTCTCAAGCAGCTTCCATCTTTTTATCGCCTTGGCTATTTTAGAGAAGCATCGCGACGTCATTATGGATCATTTGAAGCATTTTGATGAAGTTTTGAAGTACAGTAAGTCTGCACTTTCGACTTCTACAACTGTTTTCTCGGTACTAACTACTTTGCAGTCAACGAGCTCTCTAATACGATGGACCTGGTTCCGCTTCTCACACGCGCCGAATCGCTCTTCCGTCGCTTTGAGCGATCAGTTCAAGCAATTGACAAGAAAGACAACTTCCCCGCCCCTTCTGCTCACCAGCGCCGACCCGACACTAGCAGTCCAGACTCGACTGGAAAGGGCAAATCCCCTCAGCGCCCAACAGTGGGATCCAGCAGCGGCGTTCGTCCCCCTTCGGCACTTCAACAAGCAATTGACAAGGACAAGCCGAAGGTTATCTCTCCCGAATTGCGCGAACTTTTGAGAAAGGACATCCCTTGGAGACGCCAGCAGACATCATAGCGGGTGTTGCTGGTAATGTCTTGATGATTTCGAGGGGACACTAATTGCGAGGCCATGGCCTGCTTGCATCATCTAACGATTTTCACGCCTTGTTCTTGTATATCATTCCACTCATTTGTATTAGTTCTTTTCATCTTTCTTCTTCCAGGCGAATAGGTTCGGACTTGGCTTGAGAGCCTAGTTCAGGTTCATGGATTCTCCGATTATGTTATTGCCCCGCCTTGCTTGTCATAGCGCCTGCTACTGAATACAAACGGCCTTTCCAGATTCTCTTCAAGAGTTGTACATCGTTCTACATCACTCGGTGACCAGGCAAGTCAAGAAAATATGTTCCATTCTAAATCTATCATGTATGTATGGAGTGGGAATCAAAAGCGCCAGTAAGCAGTAAATTCATGTTCTATGACTGTCCGCTTGAATGCAAAGTCATGGCTTTAGCGCGGATCCATCCAGCCACCTTGCCTTCTTTTCACACGCAGCGAGTTCATGCGCTCACACCAGGGAAGCAATCAGCAAGACCCTTCTTGTGCTTGTTGGAAGCGTGCTCAAGCAGACTGTACAAAGCGATGTTAGTAAACTAAGAGATCCTGACACATTCATCGGGGAAAGACATACGCAGGGGCCTTAGTAGTCTGCAGGAAAGTCTGCAAGCAGACCTTGCACTGAATGTTCATAGCCTTCTCATTCTACACCCCAAAAAACACATCTTAGACTCAGTATCAAAGCAGATCTCAGAATGGACTTTCACATACGGTCTTGATCTGCGACTTGGCAACCTTGCCCTTGTCGGCGGCGTTGCGCTCGCGCTTCTGGTTGGCCTTGGCTCCCTGTGGACAAACATCAGTTTAGGCTGCACGATAGCCACCTGGGGGGTTCATGGTGAGGTTGCATCTGTAACAACTCGCATATACACCATGAAGGTCTTCGTACGTTACCCATTTTGTAGATTTGCGATATGTATGCGACTGGAGATCGGACTGGGGAGAAAATTTTCTCCACTCAAGGCCGAGCGGATCAAATCTGGCGGGGCAAAAATGTGCTGACTCAGCGGGTTCTATTTTTGACAGGCAACCTGTCAAGGGAAGGCGAATGATGGCTTAGTCTGATAAAAGTCATGAAATATTGTAAAGAGAGGATCTGGTCCGCCAGCCTGGAATATCACAGCAGAATGAAGCCAGTAAAGATAGGCTTATATTGCGAGAGGGGCATCTGTCGCCTGTCTTCTAAATGGCACCATACCAACCAATCAGATCACAGGGATGAGAAGTATACAAGGAGCCACGATATGACTGATCTGAATTCTACGTACACGATCACCTTCAAAGTGTGTGTGACCGTTTTCACCATTGATTACTGAATAATATGGAGCCATCACTTAGGTTCTCCCCATGATATATATCTGCCTAAAACAACTAGTCGACGTTCCCGTCGGTGTGTAGATTTTGAACAAAGTAGGTACTGAGGTGTATCTAGTGTCCAACGAACCCCAAGTTCAGGCCATGCTGTATCCGAAATATCGATCGACATTAATACTACAGTCCCATGAGGATATTTGGCCCCATAGCCTGTCATCACTCCAAGTAGGACTGCAAGAGTAGTCGAAGTTGTTATCCTGATACTCAGAGTCCTAGCTCAGGTGTCTTGAAGCTCGCATAACGATCTGCGCAGCTCGTGCTTTCTTCTACTTCTCACGAACCTACACAGCCCTCAGAAGGGATTAGCAATTTTGGCATGAAGCAAGATTGTTCTTTGCCTCCACGCCCCTCATCCCGTATTTTCCATAACACCAACGAACAGCAAACCGTTCCCTTGATATCATTTCCACAAGTTGGTATTCATCCTCCGTCCCGAGGAGGGTTTAGGCTATGTAAACCTGACATGGATCCCCCAAAGCCGATCAACTAGCCATCGTATAGGAAACTTTGATGGTGCGATGCTCTGTGGTAAGTAGAGGTACCAGTCTTGTTCATCCACCAGGCTGAGGGTGCGTGTTAGGGTAGCGCATTCGTAGTACGCCGGATAAAATCCACTAACCTCCCAATCGATGATTCCAGTAACAGTATAATGGCCATTGATATTGGGATCCCTTGCCACCATGATGTTGTCAGTCCTAACATCACCGTGAGTGAAAACTGACCCAGGTGGCATATCACAATCGTCATGGTCCAAAAGAGAGCGAAGCAGCATGCTGTAGGTGTTGCTGCCATGGTGGCGAGCAGAGAACTGCAAGTCGCTGAACTCCTTGGTTGTGGTGATGCCTTTAAACGAGGTGCATTCGTCCACGCGAAGTTCCTTGGCCCCTTCTCCGCAAACTCCCCCAAGAACTTTCCCCTCATTCTGTCGAAGTGACCTTAATCGGCAGAATATGACTTCCAACTGCTCTTGAAATGATACCTTTGCTTCGTGTGACAGACTGGGCCATACTCTGGTCAACGTTGTGTCTGGGATGTAGGACATTAAGATAACGCGAAATGAACCAAAAGCAATCAAGCCATGGGGCCTTGGGACAGGCATATCAGGCGCTCGCTCAGCAAGGAATTGCATGCTCGTGTATTCCATGTAATCCTTAGTCCCCACAATAACTTTGGCAACAATTTCGTCGTTGCACTTAACCACAACACCTCTAATGGGGCTCTCCCACAACTTCGGCGATTCCCAAATGAGTCTCTCCAACGAAACGACGAGTCCTTCGTTATTCTCACTTGGCTCATCTTTGAAATTCTCTCCCGAGAATTGCGCCAAGAGAACAGCAGCCTCTTTAGACAATGGGAAGATAACGTTGGCGGTCTCGGCAAAGTCCAGTCGTGTGCGGAAATCAGGGGCCTGCATCTCCAGAATATCTCTCTCGGCCGGCGGCAAGACCTTTGCCCCAGTTGCCATTGTAATTCTGCGATTATAGTTTTTTTGGAAATTGGGATAGAATGTTGACTTCGGGTTCATCCCCAGTATATATCACACAGCTCATGTAATGTTCGCGGATTGATTGTTGCCGCATAAGATAGCTGACGATACTGAGAATTGCGATGTTCATGACGATATGAGGCGGGGAACATTGACATGAGATCAGCCTCTGGATTTTTTTTCAGTTCGCTCTGAAATGTGAGCATAAGATCTCTGTTCCATTGCGCCGCCTCAGCGTTGGAGAGTGCAAGGGGTTCTGGAGATGGATCTTCGTCCAGAATTGCAGGTCCACTCATGGTATGGTAGTGTTCAACGAGATAATTTCAGGGGCTTAGAGTAGTAGGGAACTATAGGGGAGCGAGAAGTAGGCGCACTTAGGAAGAAGCAGCAATATACAAAGCAACCGATGGGTCACGCGACTGAAATCAAAGCGCAGCATCGCCCATTTGACCGAGCTACTCTTGCAAGGGCGTTTTGAGAAATGATGAAAAGCAGACAAGTGTGGCTTATATACGGCTGAGCAGACGGGAAGCTCTGTTCTCCACACCCTATGGCCGTATGTGCTAGAATATACTCAAAATGGAAATAAATAGATAGAAGTTTAAAGACGGGGCAAATAACGCCGTCCTTTGATAATCGGTGGCGCGAATAGCTGGTTTAACAAACCATGCCACTAACCTTTTTCCCAACTTCATGTACTTACGACAAAGGTATAACAGAATCACCAGAAGGCTAGTAAAAAGATGCATTCTATTGAGGGGTATTAAATGCAGCCTCGAAAGTGATATCGAGTTAGACCAACTCAGACAGATGAGATATGTACAAACACGAACCCGAAAAAAAACGACCTGGTATGTGAGGATATCAATCGCAACCAAGACCCCAACAAACAATAAAAATCAAAAATTGAAACCAAAATCTTTTCGCCGCGCTGATGCAAATGCTGAAAATCAGACAATATCAAACTGGTGAATAAAAGGTGAATAAAAGGCGATTAAATGCAAATGGTTCCCGGATATGACGAAATTTTGAAGCAGGAAGCGGGAAAAACGCGCTTTACCTGCGGTTACCAAGTCCACGGAGTGAGACTCGCTTGCTTGAGCCAACAGATCTGATATCACTGATACTCGAGACCTTGGGCAAAGAGCGGCGGCCATGGCTACGGTGGTGGTCGTGGTCATCTGCCTCTTGTGGGTCAACAACGCTCTCAGTTCCGGGCGCAACATTCAATGCGAATGACGGAGAAATCACGGAGCTAGATCGGCGAGTTTGTTGAAGGACATCCTCCACCCAAGCTTCACCTTCTGGGCTCATCGAAATCTGTCGCGAGCGGGGCTTCGGACCCGCCAGACCCAGCGGTGTTGATTGCGAGTCGTGGGCGAGGGAGGCAAGTGCGACATTAGCAGGAGAATGTGTGCCTCCGAACGAGTAGTTCGAGGACATGGAGAAGCGACGTCCACCATGTAGTGCAACCGGCGGAGGCGAGATGTAGGAGCTGAGATTTCCTGTGGTGACTGATCGGGGCCCCAAGGCATCAGATGCGTTGGATCCACGCCTCTTGCGGACGGTAAGTGACGATGGAGGTCGCGCACTCATTACGGACGGAGGCCGAGATGGTGTCGCTCGACCGGATGTGACGTAGGGAGAAGCTGCTGCTGATGATAACATGGCAGCAGGAGAGGTATAGCTGGGTGAGGTTCGAGACGTCAGACCCTGTACCTCGACGCGTGGTGTCTCTGAGACCTTGCGGCGTCCGTGATGGATGACATATTCGCGCAAGTATTCGCCAAGATCAGCCCAGCCACCACCAACCCGGACCATGACGCGCTTTCCGTCTTCTCCAACTGTGCGGACGAAGAGCTTGGTGGGCGCTGTTTGGCCTCCATGGTGCAGATGGTATAGTTTCACGTAGCTGTCTTCGGCCTTGTGAGCGTGAGACAATCGCCTCCGTGCGGCAGGCATAAGCATCAACGAAGGGGCAGGGGTGATACTGCGCGACGGGGCACCATGCGGCGACTCTGAATGGCCTCTGTCCCGTATCTTGCGGTCTATAGAAGATGATGAAGAGGAGGTGTCGGCCTCGTTGCTAGGATCGACCAGGTGAATCCGACCAGGAAGAGTGCTCAAGATAGAATTAATCTTTTCATCAAGCTGGTCGCGAGGTCTCCGCCTGTGCGGAGAAGATGAGCGCGAGCCTTCGTCGATCAGCTCGGCTTCATCTTCCTCCACATATGGCAGTTCTTGTCTCTTGACGCCTAGACTTTCCAGGCTGGGATGAGCTGTAAGTCGTTGGCGCAAGCGGGTAGACTTAGGTTGCTCCTGATGAAGCAAGGCCCGATGGGCCGTGTTCATGCCAAAGGCCTTCCTGTTGTGGTCGACATTCTTCTTCGAGTTTTCGCTTTCCTTCAAATCAGATACAGACTTGCCACGAGTAAGTCTTGGGCGTCGACTAGACACGCGGGGTGGTACTTGGGGTGCAGGCGTCGAGAGACCAGTAGTAGCGGGCGGCGGTTTGGTGACCTCAGTGCCCTTGAAAGACGAAGCAAACTCCGCATCCTCTAGTTCAGGCTGTTCGCGTATATCTAAATCAAACTCATCGTTGATGAATCGCTCCAAAGGCAGACTCACGGCACGGTTCTGCGGAAAGGCTACTGGGGATGACTTGTCGTTCTCAAAACACAGCAATCGATCGGCTCGCAACAAATGCTCCCCGTGCGAAGGAATTGAGTTCGATCGAGGGAAATCCTGGCGGGAGGGAGTGACGAGAGGACCGTCGTGTGACGAGCCTGTTTGAGGCTCGGGTGCATCAGGGCTTGATATAAGAGAAGAGTTGTCAGAGAGCAAAGAGCCCACGGAGCCCGTAGAAGATCGTCGCTGGTGCCGGCGTGGCTTTGGGGCCTCTCCATCGAGATTCAGTTTCCCAGGTCGGTGTTTTGATAGTTTGATTGGGCTCTGAAGCGGTTTCCGGATCGAGATTTGTGCCTGTGGCGGCTTTTCCTCCCTTGGACCGGACACAGCAGGCCGTGACTCATATATGGCAGACTCAATGGGCTCCGATTGCTGTGTAGGCTTCCCAGAGATCTCTTGGAAAGGATCGCAAGCGCACTTCGTGTGATTCGGAGCATCAGCCGAACAAACATCGATTGTTGGCACTTCCACCTTTTCGGTATCAGCCAGGCGTTTTTCAGGTTTTCGGTTTCCGGGCGTCACAAATTCGCGGTCAGAGGGTTCTGAAACAACCGGAATCGACTTGGTTATGCCCTCCTTCGGCGACACGGGCTGACGATCGATCGACAAGGAGTCTTTGTGAGGGTCAGCCTTGATGGAGTGGACGCTATCTTCCACAGCCTTAATATCAGGTGGGGATTCTCCCACTTCTGATATGGATACGACACCCGCAATAGAGACACTTGGTGTCTTTTCAATCTCGGTTTCCCCTGAATGAACTGGTTTTTGAACAAATGGGTCACCATCGTCTATGAGATTACGTTCAGACAAAGCAGCCGGCTTCGATCCAGATGAGGATACCGGCCGCTCTTGATCATAGTTCGAGGGAGGGACATTTTCTTTGTTCTCGACATCAGGACTCATTGGTAATGGCACTTGAGACGGCGATTGCTGGCTCAAGCTGTCAACCGCATGATTGAGCGAGAAGGTAGGCCGGGTGGGAGTTTGCATATGCTCCGTGACAGTCAAACTAGTCTCGATGGGCAACTGTTCCTTGACCGACTGCGTCAAGGGGGTCTCAGAGCAAGGGTTGGGTGAGGAAGCATTCAAGTGAGAAGACACTAGCACTTGCGCGCTCCTCTCGACTGGGGACGCAATGGAATTTTCGAGACCTTGCTCATGCTTCTGCTTCTCACTAAGTGCGGCAGTCTGAGGTTGAATACTATCCTCTGCCGCTTCCTCGATCGTCTTTTTCGAAGATCCCAGTTCGGGTAGCGCCTGTGTCTCGGTAGCCGTTGCTACTTTATCTGTCAAGTTTGCAATTTCCTGCAGCGAAGGAGCTTCGTGGGGAACCTCAGGGATTTCAATCGTCTCGGGCTTTTTAGGTTGGTCTTTCATGCGTAACCAATTAGTGCGAAGCCTATACCTCTCAGCCTCGACTACCCAAGCAGCGAATTCTGACTCGATGCTCTCCAAGTCGTCAATCCAATTCTCAGGTAGGGAGTCTTGGCGACCCTCCAACGCATCAAGGGCGCGATCCATTCGCCTACCCACTGCAACAACGGCGCGTTCAAGATCAACATGCTCGCCGCGTAGATGTGAGTCGGAAAGTCGAGAATCGCATTTCTCATTTGGGTTCGATGTTCGTAGTGCATGAAAGGAGGAATCAAGGGAGGCTCGCGTCGCTTTCAATTCCCTCAATAGGCCCGGTACTTGGCGAAGAACAAGCAGACGGACGTCCCAGGTAGTCAAAAGGCTATTAAGTCTTGATAGCAGTGGCAAGGCGCGAAGGATAGTAGCGGTGACGACAGCTGTAAAATCGCTTAGTTGCACATAGCTGAGCGGTGGGGGCACGGACACTGTGCTGTTCGAGGAGGAAGGGCGAGACCGGGATGGAATGTGGGCATTGAGGACGTGTTCCTTTAGCTCATCCACATCTAAATTGTCCATTCCATCACGTATCTCCTCGATCCTCTTCTCATACTCTTCTACCACAGCGGCTGGCAAGCTGCCATAATACTCCACATCAGCACCACCACCCCAATTACTAGCCGGAGGGAGCAGGAGGGAGCTCGATACGAGAGAATTGTCTTGCGATGAAGTTTCTGGTGGCGGCTCAAATCCCATTCCGAGCTTCGCCTCGCTATGTTTTGGCCATAGCCAGGACTGCACCTCCTTATACCAGATACCCAAGTTCTGGGCGGCTATGGCGGCACGGATGCCGAGGGCGCGTTCAGCGGGAGAGACTTGCGAGATACTCTGTGAGAGTACATTATGAGAAAAGTCTCCGTTCGTGGGGACGGCCTCGGTCGATGTCAGGGCGTGTAAAGTGGATTCGGGGGATAGGTTGCTGAGAAGGGGATCGATTTTTTGGTATAATGAGGCTGGATTCCGTTCAGGGGACGCCGGACGTGAGTTCTCTCGCGAGACCACCGGAGATAGCCGTATCGACGGGCGAAGAGGACTCGTTCGACTGGTTGCCATCCCGAATGGCAGGCTTTATAGCTCCGGATCGGGCTTCACAGGGAGGAGACTCGGTGTGTGTGGGAAGACTCGAGCTGGCATATGAATGTGGGAGGTCGGAATGATGCAGCGGGCGGACGAAGAGAGCACTGTCGAGCCCGCATGCTGAGACGTGATCGAGAGGGATTTTCAGATGCGAAGAACCCTTATGTCCGTTCCAATCTTTTCAGGAGCTGTTGCGGTGCGGCTGACGAACGCGAGAAAACACGGAGGTTGGCGGTCAAGAATGATATAGTGGATTGTAGGGACTTTGGAAGAGATCGAGATGAGTATCCAGACGAACGGATCAAAGAGCGGAGGATAGAAAAATGAAAGAAAGACAGAAAGGACCAGCTTTCTGGGTTGAACGCTCACGGCGGAAATAATTGATGCTGATCGAAGTTCTTTGGAGACGGTGGAGTCAAAAGGGGGCACGGATGAAGTGGACCTTCGGGCTTCCGCCGATCCGCGACGCTATTATTTCGCGAAATGTCCGGGGCGCGCTGCGGGTGGTTAGATCGCTTGGTGGCGGACTAGATTTGACGCTTACTTCAATAGATTTACAGTACTAATTAAGTGAACCAAGGGGAGAGTTTGGTGGTTATAGGAGCTGATGTCTACTTGGCGTTGTGGTACGAGAAGTATGCAAGGGCTCTATACATAATCGGAAGACCACACCACACGACGGCATACCCAATGAACACAAAGGGAACCAAAGATGTCCTCGGCGCACGCTAGGTTGTCATTTTTGTATGGCATTGGCTCGAGTTTAGTCTAAGTCTACACGGCCCTTCGGTGGCCGGTCACGATGCGGTCATCCTGGCGTTGTCGAGGCAAATTTGAGCATCGCAATTCCGCAAACTCGAGGCCGCCTTGATGAAAAAAAAACAACATGGAAAAAAAAGGAATGGTGGGAGGTCATCCCATTTGAGTCACTCAAAAAAATGCCTTCGTTACGCTATCGCCCTGAAATGCTGGCAGATGTGCCAGAAG
This sequence comes from Penicillium brasilianum, assembly GCA_001048715.1. Classification (NCBI taxonomy): domain Eukaryota; kingdom Fungi; phylum Ascomycota; class Eurotiomycetes; order Eurotiales; family Aspergillaceae; genus Penicillium; species Penicillium brasilianum. The sequence goes on along the minus strand of CDHK01000007.1, from coordinate 1,391,164 downwards.
AGCGCATTTCCTTCCTGAAGCAATATGAGGACTGGTTTACTGTGGAGACACCCAAACTCAAGAAGATCACCAATCACTTCGTGAAAGAGCTGGACAAGGGCCTCTCAAAGGAGGGCGGCAACATAGTAAGTCCTGCTGCTTGGCTCTTAGTATTGGTGCTACCCAGCAAGCGCTAATGTTAGCGTTCGTTCTCAACAGCCTATGAATGTGACTTGGATAACGGCATTCCCCAATGGCAGTGAAGAAGGACGAGTGCTGACTATAGATATGGGCGGTACAAACCTCCGTGTCTGCGATGTATACCTCCCAGCTGGTAGGAGGGATTTCGAACAAACCCACAAAAAGTACAAACTGCCCGAGGAAATCAAGACGGGCACCGGAGAACAACTTTGGGGTTGGATCGCCGATTGCCTGAAGTCTTTCATGGAAGACAAGCGCATCGAGGCACCGGAGGGCGAAAAATTCTCGTTGGCTTTTACATTTTCTTTTCCAGTCTATCAGTGCCAGATCAGACATGGTGTCCTTCAACGCTGGACGAAGAATTTCAATGTGACGGGGGTCGAAGGCCACGACGTGGTGCAGCAGCTTGAGGCGGCCATTGAGAGGAAAGTAAGCATTATCGAGTCCGGTATGATCTCCCCGTGAAGACAACACAATGCTCATTCGCCCAGCAACTTCCAGTCCAAATCGTAGCCTTGATCAACGACACGACGGGCACGCTTCTTGCCTCGCATTATTGCGATCCTCACGTCAAAGTGGGCTCAATTTTTAGCACGGGTTGTAATGCTGCATACATGGAATATTGCAAGAACATCCCAAAGCTGCAGGGAAACGGACTTGCAGAAGACGCGACGGTCATCATCAACACCGAGTACGGTGCGTTTGATAATGATCGCAAGGTCCTTCCCCGAACACCTTTCGATGTACAGATCGACCAGCGATCCGTCCGACCTGGAACGCAGATTTATGAAAAGATGGTGGCTGGACTGTACATCGGCGAAATGCTTCGTCTAGTGTTGGTCACGCTCTGGGAGGAAGGCAAGCTCTTTCAAGGCCAAGACATCAGTCGCCTCCGAAGAGAGCATGCCGTCGACGCGACGTTTCTCTCAATCGCGGAGCTTGATATCACAGAGGGGCTCAGGGATATGCGTGCTGAGTTTGAAGAGAACTTTAGCTTGTCACCAAGCATGGATGATCTCAAGATATGCCGGTATCTAATCGGCCTAATTGGCAAGCGTGCGGCGCGCCTCTATGCATGTGGAATCGCGGCCATATGCAAAAAAACCAATACCTTGAGATGCCATGTTGGCGTGGATGGCGCAGTGTTCAATAAATACAGTGGCTTCAAGTCGCGGGCATCCCAGGCTCTACGCGAAATCTTCGACTGGCCGGCAGAGGAGTTGGACCTGATCGCGCTCAATCCGTCGCAGGATGGTTCAGGCGTCGGTGCAGCACTGGCTGCAGCTTTGACCACGGGATGCGAAAGCAGAGGCAGATCAGCCAAGACTGCTTTTCTTGTTTAGATGAATAGAGAGATCACAATATAGAAGAAGTAAGTCAAAATTTGAAGTGAAACGTTTGGTACGCGTCGCGAAGAGCGATAAGATAAGCCGATAAGGACATGCGATAAGAATCTCTCCACAGTGAATCGGTCAACGGTCACCTTCCCTCTTGCCATACTCCGCGCCATATCAGACATAATGCGTTTCCGAACCCAATTGAAGAATACCAGAACTTTTTCCAGTTCGTGTGGGCTATTTCCTTTAGAGACAATACAGCTAACTTAATAATGATAGAATTAACTGCCTCGCTGTCATCACTGGGCAAAGTATGTTGGATGCGGCTGGAATACGACGTAGTCCGCTTCACAGTGATCCCAGAGCAAGGCACCCAAGTATGGGCACAGATCCCGGTTGTACGTGTCAAATTGGCTCTGGATTTGCTTCTTGACTCAGTCTCACTGACTTGTCCCCTAAGGACACCATCTTCGAGGAGTCATCGTATCAATTAGAATCCAACTCAAATGCAATCAATATCGAAATCAACATCAGCCTTCTGAACCGTGCGCTGCGGTCAACATTCGGCGCCTCATCCTCTCAACTGCGCCTGACAAAGAAAGACAAGATGCCACTGCTCGCGCTCACAGTACTCACTACTGAATGGACCGAGGGTAATATGGCCCTTGCCACCGACGAACCAGGCGAACAAAGCCACGCAACAGGCCCATCCGCCCAAGGTGATGTCGTCGGCGACCGGCGAGCGCGTGAGCGTGAAACGTGGATCACGCAGGAAGTCCCCATCAAGATCCTACACGAAGACGTAGTAGAAAGCCTCCACGAGCCGCATTGCCCGGATCCAGATGTATACATCATTCTGCCAAACCTGATGCAGTTGAAGAGTATCTCAGACCGATTCACTAAGCTTGCCTCTTCGGACAGCAAGGGCCGACAGTCTGGGATCGTGGTTGCGGACCCGGCGGCCTCTACTACCGGTGCCACGGCGCTTTCTACTAATTCGGCCCCCAAACTGGAGTTGTCGGCTAACATGCACGGTAAATTGCGCCTCGCGATTGCGACGGATGATTTGCGCATTGCCAGCGTATGGTCCGGACTCGTGAATCCTCCTCTGGATCCTGCACATATCACGCAGGACCAGGCGTCTCAACTACCTAGTGAGCGAATGCGCGAAGCCGGTGACGATGATGAGGCTGGATGGGCAAAAGTGAGGATTGATGGGAAAGATTGGGGTCGGGTGCTGAGCGTAGGAAGATTGAGTCCGAAGGTCGTTGCTTGTAAGTTGATATGCCCTTTTGCACAATGAGTCTTTTAAGGCCCTTGAACTTTCAGCTAATATTGCGCAGGCTTTATCAACGAAACGGCGCTAGTTTTGTATGTCTACCTACCAGGCAGTTGGAACGGCGAGGAATCATGTCTGACTGTAAGTTGTTCCATGTTCAGTTCCTGTAATCCAGAGGGGCTGACCAACATCGAACTCAGTACTACATCAATTCTTTCACGACGTGAATAATCAATCTCTATCTGGTTTATCTAAGATAAATGGGCAAAGAAAGTTCTGGCGCCTACGAATATAGCGGCGGGATTTTCAGAGAATCAATAAACACACTCGTAATCGAGATTATAACGAATCATTATTAAGACAGGCGCACGGTAAGAAAGCCATGCGGAAAGAAACCTCCCCAAAGACTCGAAAACCAGGAGGCAGGAAAACAACGCAAGGGGAGGAGCAGGAATATGATATACATGATGCAAGGAGAGTCGTCTCCCTCGCTTCGCGGACGAAGTATTTCGCAACAAAGAACAGCAGAAACAGCAAGCTATGTACAAGGACTTTGCGGTGCCGAGCTGGCTCAGGGTGCGAGAACGCCTTGGAAATGGGGGTTGTGTCGGTCCTGACGCGGGATCAGATAAGACACATGCAAGATGCTGGGAGAAGAAGACTTGACAGCAGGGAATCTCTATTATATGGGCGGGGAGGGTGCGAGGACTTCATGGGGCAATCGGGCAATGGGGAATTCAAGCGTGATCAGAAGCAGAACCAGACGGACATCAGAGGCATAAGAGCACAAATGAAATAACAAAAGAAAAACAGTCCAATCAGTCAATGATTCAACAACTGATTAGACTTTCAAAAGCTCAGCACTCTCGAGAGAGTCTCGAGATTATTGAGCCATCACATCAACATAGCGGCCTTTCTTCTTACCCCTAACGGTGTTTCCCTTACGCGCGGTGGGAGCGCCGAGGAGATCATCGATGGAGTTGGCATGGGTCAAAGAAGAGGCAGGTCGAGGTGGTGGGCCAGACGAGCTACCGGGCGGTGTTGGAACAGCCGCACCCGTAGAGACTGAACGAGACATGTTACCAAGAGGTGGTGGCATACCAAGTGCTGACAACGCAGGGCTCGATGAAAGAGGTGGGGGCGGCATATCGCTAGCAGAAGACTGGGGTCGGCTACCTGCACCGGACATAGGAGGTCCAGCGGGAGGAGGCATACTGCCAGAGCTGGCAGCTCGACTCGGCGGAGCAGAACCTCGTGGTGGAGGCGGCGTAGCACGAACAGCAGCAGCAGAAATGGGGTCCTTCTTGTTGACCCACTTCTTGAGGTCTTTATCATAGTAGAAAGAATTCTCTTCGCCGAGCTTGGCCTTAATAGGACCGCCGCCAGTGTTCTCCGCTTCCTTTTTGGCGCCTCCAAACCACCCACCAAACCACCCCTTCTTCTGAGCTTGTAGGGCGTCTCTCTTGGCTATAATTGCGAGATTAGCAAGATTGCAGAAGAACTGGGCTAAAACTTCCCCATCTTTGACTTACCATCTTCTTCAGCGGCCTTCCTGAACGCTTCATCCGCCTTGCGGTCATTCTCAGCCTTCTGCATGGCAGCGGCCCTAGTAGCAAGATCGTCATCGTCATCGTCATCCATGAAAGACTTTTTCTGCCGAGGCTGAGGCTCCTCATCCACCGTTGGTTGATCCGGCTCCCCTGAAGCAGGGGCGGCATATGAAGGTGGCGCATACGCATTGCTAAGTGGGGCCATGTAGGACGAATTTTCCGACTGCGGCATGCCAGGGGGCCCCTGGTAGTAGGGCGACTGTACAGCCGGTGTCTGTTCGGTCTCATGATGGTGTTGCTCCTGCTGTCCATGAGGCTGGTAGAAGAGACCATTGACAGGAGGCGCTGGCTGGGTAGGCGGTACAATGTCTGCAGGCGATTGAGTAGTCAAATCCTCTTCGACCGGGGCAAGTGGCATGTAGGATGTCTGAGGCGGAGTAGGCTGGTAACCTGAAACAGCGCCAGGGGAACCGTATATAGGTGCAAAACTCTCGACTGGAGAGGCAGGGTATTCTTGTGAGGTCCGACGTTGTCCAAAGGGAACACCCCCAAACGATGGAGACCTCTGGGAGTCCATTGACGATCGTCCACGGAATTGTTCAGGCGATGCATTCGGCGCATACTGGTTCGGCATGTATCGCGAGGAACCGCCAGCAGGAGCAGGGATAGGTTGAGCTGCTGCTGCTGCTCCAGGATATGAGCCATAAAGGTCGGACACAGAAGGAGATCGGCTGACAGTTGGCGTTCCTGCAACGTTGGCAAAGGGACCAAAGTCTCCAATCTCGCCTGCTTTGCCGGAACCTGTCGACGCCGCATCGCTATCGTCACCAGCAACAAAGCTATTGAAGCGAGCCCACATAGATCCAGATACCTTCTCCATGCTCGGCTTGGAGATCCAAGAGCCACCATCTGTGGTGGTTTGACGAAGTCGAGCAGAAAGCTCATCAACCTCAACAAACAAGTGCTGATGATGATAAGGTGAGGGTCGTGTGGTTGCTTTGAGCGATGCGGCAACTCCATCACAATAGGTCTGAGCCTCAGACTTGCGTCCCCGGTCGGCGAGCTGTTTGGCGTGGACGAGCTTGAAGGCCAAGAGATATGGCAAATTGGCCGCCGGCGAATTGGGCAGGACGGAGATAGCATATTCATAGATCTCGGTCAGAAGAATGGCGTCCTCGTCCACCAAGGAGCAAGGAAAACGTTGGTGATCAGCACCAAGGAGCACAATGTTCGCTTGAGGATCATCGGCGCCACCAAATACCGCACTGCGAGAGACGATAAAACAGAGATGTGCTGCCTCCACGCGGCCATAAGAAGATAGCAAACGGCCAAGAGCAAGGAGAGATTGCTGATCTTCCGAGCTTCGGTTGCTCAGCACCAATCCGACGGTGTCTCTCCAGCCATTCAAGCCATCCAGCGCGTTCTTTGTGGAACTTTGGCGATCATTCATACTAATCAGTTGGTGCCCAGCCCGTGCGGATGGAGGTACAAGTTCGTCGACGCTTTCCTCCACATTTCCAGCGAAGATTTCGTAGAGGGCTGCAAGAGATTCGGTGTTTGCAGCTGTGGATTTGATCTCACGTCGAACAAACTCTTGGACAGCCTGCTTCCAGATAGCCCGATCCATGGTAGATGCAAGAATCATTGCGTGACCCCATAGACGGCGGTCGACGGCGGCCCAGACGGCTTTTTCCCGTTCACCTAGGAGCAAAAGATTCCGCAGCTCTTCCATCCACTGGGGGTCAGCAGCTGCATCCGGCTGGGATGATGCCCCGAGGGAAGCAAACCCGCTGGACGTTCCAAATGGACTGATCACGGAGCCATCCGGCCCGAGTTCTGGAAGATTTGGGACGAATACCTGACGAAGGGAGTTCTGTATCTCGGCCGACCCCTCAAGTTGACCATCATTTTCAACCATTATCTTTATAACCTTCCATAGCAGTATCTTTTCCTCGTGGCGCTTCTGTATGTCGGGATGAGACTCCCCAAACCCGTGAGGCATGTCATTTTCGAATGCAGCAATCTTGCTTGACAGCCAGGCGAGCACATCCTTCTTCTTGGACTTTGCCTTGAGCAAACCGGGATGCTGCACAATGGTATCTGGGGATGGGACCCATTGGCTGACCTGTGAGAGCTTGGGTTCACCAGGACTGGGTTTGATCATTGGGAGAGCTTGACCAACAGAGTACCTAGGAATTTGTTGGGGGAAGCAAGAGACCACAGCTCCGCCGAAGCCGAACTTGAAGATAGGAGCGCCTTTCCATCGCTGAAGAGGGTCCTGTTCTTGTCCGTCGGTGGGTGCGATAAACTCCAGGTGCTGGGAGGGAGCACGGGCGCGGCCCTGGATAGAGGGCTGTACTGGAGCATACGGATTGATTGTCTTGGTAGGCGAACCAGAGCCGTGCACAGAGGCCGGGCGCGGTAAAGTTGTAAGTGGAGGGACAGCAGCTCGGGGACTCGTCATTTGTTGACCCGGTGAGGAAGTATGGGATCGGCGAGGAGGAGCAGACTGCACCTCGGTCACCTGATGGGATGACGGTGGCCCGACTCCCGCAACTGGGACAGGTTGGTAGGCACTGTTTGGTGCAACGCGCTGAGCGAATTCGTTGACATACTCTGGCGGTGCGTAGCGATTCTTGGCCGGCGGGGGAGTCTGTCGTGGGGCTACCGGGGGGTGTGCACCATCAAAGCTGCCAGTTCCATTTGACAGTTGCGGAGCATAGGGCGACCCTTGATCAATGCTAGGCCGCTGCGCACGTGGTGGAGAAAGATCAACCGACGGCTGCAGCGATGGGGGCTGCGGTTGTTGAGACTGAGGCTCATCGGGCTGATACGAAGCCTTTTCATGATAAGCTAGAGGACTGGAGGTACGAGGCTGGAACGGCAAATTGTTAACGTGGCCTGGAACAGCCAAAGGCTGAGAGGCATAGCGATTACGCGCAGCCGGTCCCGAGGGAGGAGGCGCGGGTGAATATCGAGGCATCGAAGGTGGCTTCGCCGATGGTTGCAAGCCTGGAGGCTGAGGGGAATACCGGGATGCAGCAGGCGGACCAGCTGGTGCACTTGATGCCAACAACGACGGCACGGAATATGGATCCAAACGCTCTGGTGGCTCAAGGGAAGGCTGGGGAGGCATATTGGCTGGTAAGGCAGCAAGAGGTGCAGTGGGTGCATATGGATTTTGCGGCAGCGATGGACCAGCAAGCGACGAACCAGTCGTCGTGGTAGCGGCAGGATTGGGAGAGTATCGCCCCGAGCTTGTTGCAGGTCGAGACTTTGGAATCGGCAAGGGAAGCTCTTCGTAGAAGTTCTTTGGAGCAGCTGGCGCTGCCGGTGCCGGCGCAGCAGCAGCGGGAGGAGCTGTTACAACTGGGGATACCCCGTACTGGGGCGTGCCACTGCCGGGTGGTGGAGGTGGAGGCATACTGCTCACAGGCAATGAAGCAGGCTTGTGAGTAGTCACGGGCCGCCTGGGTCGAGACAAGTCATCTGGCAGGTCGTATGGAGATTTATAGCCCTCTTTTGATCGCTCTGCAAAGCTCTCCCCGCGAGGGGGCAACACGGGGTTCGAAGGCTTCTGAGAGAAGTACGGGGGGATTACAGCATTCGCCCCTGGGGGTGCTCCGGGTACAGGGATGCCTCCAACAAGGTCCGCAGTAGTAGGTTGATGTGGCGTATATATGCCGGGAATAGCCCGAGGCTGCGTCTGACTGTTGGGGGTCTCGAACGGGCTATTCAGTCCAGTAGGAGCAGAGTTGATAGCTGACAGTGTCACGCCCTGGGGAACATATTGTTGACCAGGTGTAGCGGCTTGGGGCTGAGCTGGGGCAAGTGCAGTTGTATCGTCCTCCAAGAGTATATCGTCATCATCCAGGTCGAGGGCAGCCTCCCACCGAGCAGCCAACTCATCCTCGCCTGTATCGCTCAATTCCGCTTCCCATCGGGCAGCAAGATCGTCTTCCGTAGGCTCTGCAGCTAATTCCGCCTGTACCGCAGACTCTACAGGTTCAGACGTAGCGGCAGCTTTCAGAATATCGTCAAATAGGGCAGCAGCCGACGTATCGCTTGTGGGAGAGTCGATGTTGAACCCAAGCGACTCGATAAACTGTGACGTGCTCTTGCGAGTAATATGCGGGGAGGAAAAGTCATCGCTCGTTTCAGCCTTTTGAGCCGAGCTGAAGAAGTCATCCCCGCCGTTTTCGTCATTGGCAAAGGGGTCCTCAACATGGTTTGCCGGGTGTTCTTCACGCACTGGGGATTCTGGACTCTCTTCATCCAAGAGTGGTACTCCTTCTTCAAACCGAGACTCGGCCTCGGGAGGTGCGAAGATGGGCTTGGTTTGAGTCTTTAATTGGTTGAAGAAGTCATCTCCTTCTGAATCCACATCGTTTTGCGCTTCCATGGTCCAAGGATCGGCATCATCCCGGCTTGGCTCTTGCGCAGGTGACTCAGCCTCCAAATAATGGTTGTTTCCAGGTGCAAGGGCCGACGAGAGCGGCTCTCCGGGAACGACAGGCTCCACCTCGACTGGGGGTGTTGGTAATTGCTCTGTATGAGGTTGTTCGGCTTGCGGCTTTTCCTTTTCTTCCTCAAATGATGCGATTTCAACAGAAGGGACACGAGGTTGATCGACTAGAGAGTACGCAGGTTGAAGAACAGTAGCCGGGTCGATAATCAGCTCCTGTTGATCGATCGGTTGCTCAGCCACTTGAGTAGGCACAGTGTTGTCTTCGTCCTTCTCTAATCCGGCCAAAACGGAAGACTCGTGATCGGTCGTAGACCGAACATGCTTGACAAGAGGGTTGGATAAGGAATCTTGAACATCGGTTGGGGAGAGAGCAGGTTCGGTCGGGGTGGCAGTGGGCTCAGAGGAGGGCGGGAACGCTGGTACAGGATCGGTTTCTGTGGATAGTACCTCGGATGATTCGAGCTGAGTAGAGTATTTGGTAGGGATCACTTTATCTTCCAGATCTCGGGTCGTCGCACTGTTCACGGTCTCGACGTCCCTGACTCCGCTAGTTTCCTCGATCGGAGTGTTGTCATCCACCACGGGAGTCATCCCTTTCGCCTCTTCGACCTGAACAGGATTTTTGTCGGTCTCATTTGAGATATTCCATGCAGAGAAGTCGTCGTCGCTTAGAGGCGATTTCGCGTCGGATGCATGGGCTTGCTTCGGACTTGCTGCGGCCAGGAGGTCGGCCAAACCACCTTCTGTAGAGGCCGCCGCATTGGAAGGCAAATCGTCTTCCGGCCATGATGCGGGATTCCAGGAATTTGCATTGCCCACGGACAATGTCTGCTGCGCCATGGTGCACGTATCGTTCTCGTCCGTGGCCCAGGTTAGGGGGAATTCGTTTCGGAGGTAGCAGCAACCTGACACGTCTCCAGTGACGTCCGGGGGTCAACAATCCTAACTCGGCCAAACTCTCGACGAACGTCAAATCAAAAGATCCATAAGACAGCGCAGGCGATGAAAGCAAATGAGAAAATTAAATTAAAACGGGATTAGAAGTTGAAAGCATCAAGTTCGCCAAAGGGCAAAAAAGGAGGGAATGGCTTTCGAAGGGCTTCAGAACCAACGCCTGAACCGCGATGGGCGGCCTCCGGGGTGAGATCGGACCTTGATTCGATGATGGCTGCTGACTCAGCTTCCTGAAAGGGTAGTTCGGATCAACTAGCCTTCCGGAACATTAAGAGACACCGCGCATAATGGCCCGCTTTTATGCATTGTTATGTCAGCGGATGTCCGTAATTGCACAGTATACGCAGTCAGGTGATTGCGGCCGCGTATCACGGGCGCTCCGCCAGGCAGTCACGTCTTGTCGCAGATCATTAAACAATCTACTTGTCCAAAACTTACAGCAATTTCAGAAATCGGATATTACTAAGATCTAGTATCTACGCCCATCGATCTGTTTCTCAGCGCGCGTTCAACACTCGACCCATCTCATTATGCTCCCGCGGAACCCCAATGCTCCTGGACCAGTTATCTAAGATATGATCCTGGCATGTGCTGATAGAACTGGAACCCACCACGTTGCCTTACAACTCACGATTTAAGTCATTGTGGACCTCCACTGGCTTGGTTATTAACTATGTCTTCCTCACACGACTATCTTCATCCCCTCCACCGGCCAGAAGACCCTGGCGAATACTCCGGCTCCGATGACGACGACTTGGACCTTGAGGAGCTCGATCCCGATACCGCAACACCCCAAGCCTCTCGGACTTCCAGAGACTACACGAGCCGCTCTCGAAACTATGGACCCGGGATCGCTCTACGAAACCTGCGTGTGGGTGTGGGAAGCAGGTGGAAACGAAGTGTCTCCGGGCACCACGGGGAAGCAGATGGGGACACGGATGCGTTGCTGGAGGACCGCAGGGACGATGGACCTCGACGGTCCCATGGCAGCTCGCAAATTATGGCGGAAGATGATGTGCCATTGCTTGATCGTCGGGACTCAATCCGGTTGTCTCGGGACGATAGGCCATCGAAAAAGGGCGGCCGGTTACGTCTACCAAGCCTAAGAGGCCCCAGTTTCCTCCAAAGTGCGACAAACCGGCTACGGCGAAACGTGGAGGACCATGAGAATAAACCTCCACGCGAAGTCCTTGTTGGCCAATACCAACCCACCAAGTACCCGGCGAACGTTGTTTCGAACGCAAAATATACCCCCTGGAGTTTCTTGCCTCGCACACTGTATAACGAATTTTCCTTCTTCTTCAACATCTACTTCTTGCTCGTCGCTTTGTCGCAAGTTATCCCTATACTTCGGATCGGTTATATGTCCTCATACATCGCGCCTTTGGCGTTTGTTGTCTCAATATCTTTGGGGAAGGAAGCCCTTGATGACATCGGTCGGCGGCGTCGGGATGCAGAGGCAAATGCGGAGGAGTTTACGGTGGTCTCGCTTGAGAGGTCAAATGCGATGGAGATGACAAAAAAGTCTCGCGATCTAAAAGTGGGGGATGTTCTCAAAGTCCGCAAGAATCAGCGCCTGCCCGCTGATGTTGTGATTTTGAAGAGTGTCTCAAACGACTCAACCTCGGAGCGTGAGCGTCAAGCATCTATGGATGAGCCCGTCCCTGGACCATCTACGGACCTTCTGAACTCCCCGGGCCCTGGTCCTGCCGAAGACAATTTTTTTACAGATTCTGCAGACGCCTCCTCTGCTAGCGACACTTTCATCCGAACTGATCAATTAGATGGCGAAACAGATTGGAAGCTTCGTTTACCCTCTGTTCTCTCCCAAGCTCTTCCTTTGAAAGACCTAACACGACTCAAGATTACCGCCAGCCCGCCAGATAAGCGGGTCAACGAGTTTGTTGGCACTATTGAACTTGGCCCTCCTACTGGTTTCTATGATGCCCACGTCGACAAATCTACTGCTTCCACCAATAACAGCGGTGCCGAGGATGACGAGAGCCACCTTACTAACTCCGCCCCGTTGACCATCGACAACACTGCTTGGGCCAACACCGTACTCGCTTCCAACACCGTAACCTACGCTGCGATCATCTACACAGGTTCGCAAACTCGTGCAGCACTTTCCACGTCACCTTCAAGGTCAAAAGTTGGCTTATTAGAGTATGAGATCAACAATTTGACGAAGATCTTGTGTGCCTTGACCCTCGCTTTGTCTATTGTTCTGGTTGCCCTGGAAGGCTTTGAGCCGACAAACGACAAGGAGTGGTATGTCGCGATCATGATCTACCTCATCCTCTTTTCTACTATCATTCCCATGAGTCTTCGAGTCAATCTAGACATGGCAAAGTCTGTCTACGGTCGGTTCATTCAACGCGATAAGGACATTCCAGATACATTGGTGCGAACGAGCACAATCCCGGAAGATTTGGGCAGGATTGAATATCTGCTCTCAGACAAGACCGGGACTCTGACTCAAAATGGTAAGTCCTGTCTCCATGCGACATTGATTTTAGGTAAATATAATCATCACTAACTCCCACTTAGAAATGGAGTTGAAAAAGATTCACGTTGGCACTGTATCCTACGCCAACGAGGCAATGGATGAAGTTGCTTCATTCATTGGTCAAGGCTTTGCAGGCGATGCTTTGACAACACCGTCAACTGTATTTGGCACTCAAACCGGGCAAGCTGCTGCTCCGCGCACCAGAAGAGAAATTGGATCTCGGGTTAGAGATCTTGTTCTAGCCCTCGCTGTTTGTCATAACGTCACTCCCACTGGAGAAGAGGAAGAGGACGGGCGAAAAGTAACCAATTATCAAGCCTCATCTCCCGATGAGATTGCGATTGTTCGATACACCGAGGATGTTGGCTTGAAGCTCTCGTATCGCGATCGCCAAAGTATTGTCCTCGAGTCTACCGACTCGAAGCAGGTCGTCGTTCGCGTCAAAATCCTCGACATCTTCCCGTTCACCTCCGATAGCAAGCGCATGGGTATTATCGTTCAATTCGAGCAAAGTGAGAATGCTCTTGAGACTGGTACTAGTGCGGAACCCGAGATCTGGTTCTATCAAAAGGGCGCGGATACAGTCATGACATCGATCGTTGCGGCAAACGACTGGCTTGACGAAGAAACCGCAAATATGGCTCGTGAGGGTCTGCGAACGCTGGTTGTTGGGCGTAAGCGCCTTTCCCTCCAGCAATATCAGGAATTCGCAAGCAAGTTCAAGCAGGCCTCTCTCTCCCTTCAGTCACGAGACGTCGGTATGGCCAAGGTTGTAAGCGAGTACCTCGAACGAGACCTGGAACTGCTCGGTGTGACCGGTGTGGAAGATCGCTTGCAGCGGGATGTCAAGTCTTCGCTGGAATTGATGCGCAATGCAGGTATTAAAATCTGGATGTTGACTGGAGATAAAGTCGAGACTGCGCGCTGTGTCGCTATCTCTGCCAAACTGGTCGCTAGAGGACAATACATACATACCGTTTCCAAGGTGATGGACAAATCGACTGCCCAGGAAGCATTAGACTTCCTCCGAAACAAGACCGACTGCTGCCTCCTGATTGATGGCGAATCTCTCAACTTGATGCTGGGAGAATTCCGGTCTGCTTTCATCGCCGTCGCGGTGCTCCTGCCCGCCGTCATTGCGTGCCGTTGCTCGCCGACGCAGAAAGCCGAAGTCGCCAACCTGATCCGTCAATACACCAAGAAACGTGTCTGTTGCATTGGCGACGGTGGCAATGACGTCTCCATGATTCAAGCTGCCGACGTTGGTATTGGCATCGTAGGCAAGGAAGGTCGCCAGGCTTCTCTCGCTGCGGACTTCAGTATCACCCAGTTCCACCACCTCACCAAACTACTGGTTTGGCACGGCCGCAATTCATACAAGCGATCTGCCAAGCTTGCCCAATTCATTATGCATCGCGGTCTGATTATCGCTATATGCCAAACCATGTATAGTATCGCGGGCCACTTTGACCCAAAGGGTCTGTTCATCAACTGGCTCATGATCGGATATGCCACGGTCTATACCAACGCACCCGTGTTCTCGCTCGTGTTTGACAAGGATGTCGATGAGCGCCTTGCCAATCTCTACCCCGAGCTCTACAAAGAACTCAAGTCCGGAAAGAGCTTGAGCTACCGCTCATTCTTCACCTGGGTTCTTATCTCTGTCTACCAGGGTGCAGTCATCCAGGGTCTCTCTCAGATCCTGCTGAATACTATCACTGGGCCACGTCTCATCAGTGTATCTTTCACGGCACTGGTCTTGAATGAGTTGGGTATGGTCGCCATTGCAATCACGACCTGGCATCCCGTGATGATCGTTTGTCTTCTGGGTACCCTCTTATTCTACGCTGGCAGCATTCCCTTCCTTGGTGACTATTTCAACCTCCACTTTGTGGTCACCCTTGACTGGCTGTGGCGTGTCTTCGCCGTTTTGGCCGTCTCGCTGATTCCCGTATGGGCCGCCAAGTTAATCAAGCAATCATGGAGCCCGCCAAGCTATCGCAAGGTGCGCGGCTGATATCTGCGATATCTTTTGTCCGGATTATCTTGGGATGTATCCGTGCAACATTGTACTCTTATCCCTTTTGACCTTGAGTTGTTCTGTTTGATTCCCCTTGCTTTGTTGCCCCTCAGAACTACCGTCCGATCTGACTGTGGCTACCTTTGTATATCCCACCTCCCAGCATTTTGTTATCCCGAGCGCGCATTAAGCGTTAGAAGCGCAAGCATTATTCCGAAATTCTCAAGCTTTTTGCAATACATATTCAACTGGACCGTATCACTCATCTTTGATAGTCTAGGATGGAGGAGTTAACTCTCGATATTATACGTCTTCCCTTTTTCTCCTCTATAGTCATTGGTTGTACGCGCGGGATCTGGTTGGCAAACTACCCGATATGCGATCTTGTCACCGGCACGCAAGATAAAAGCCAAGCCATACGACAAACTTGGCCTTATTCAATTGATTCCCTCTCTTTCTAGATGTTTGGATTTAACGGCCAGAGAAAAGTCTAGAAAGAAACGCGTCAACTACCGCTGTCTTGAAAGATCTTTCCTAAATTCTTTTGAAACGTCTCCGTAGACAGCTGTTGAATTATCTTTCGGGCTATCTTTTGGTTTATGATCAACAAATAGCTTTCCAGAATAGAGCTATACTGATTAGGCGTAGATTATAGTAGGAGCTGACTTTACTGGCCAGCAAGTACAAACAAAACCCTAGATATATACCACGTAGTCCTCTACGTTGAGGGCGACAAGAGGCACACCCAGAAACCATAACAGGTAATCCTACCTTTCCTGGCCAATACAAGCTCTTCGCCCATTCAAATAAGCCTCGACGGCGTGGGGCTAAAATTGAACCCTCGACGCACGCCCCCCTGAACCCTGGACCTTCATTTCCACCCATACGGTGGGGGCGGAATCTATAGCCACCAGCAGTCATGCCGAGTCAAGAGGCAGAGTACTGAAGCGAAAGGTAACTAGGGTTGTTTTAGGATAATTATTATCAGGTCATATAGCTCGTCACCATTCTCGTTCTCGCTCTCCCTCGGCCGCCTACCGTTGAAAGATATCAGAAGTCCCATGCGACTCAACCCGCCCCGGACGCGGAGTAGGGGCCAGGGATCTATTCTCAACACACACAGACCCATTGCGGGCCTGACAACTGCCCCATAACCTTGGTTGATTGGCGCATCTAAAGGTTGGTGCTTCTGAGACGGGCAGTGCTTCACACCTCACACATGGCCCAGCACCTTGACCGGGATTTGACAACTAAGCCAGGCGCGAAATGCCGATCTATGTGACTATTATTGGGCTGAACTGCCACCGTTAATCATCCTGACCTCCCAGTGCTCTTCACCCGACACTTGGTCGTGCTCCCCTTTCCCCCATCGCTGGTCCTCTAATATGGTTCGTGTCCTCTCGCCATGACGACAACCACGGATTTCGGTCCTCTCACGACCATCTTCTCTGCCCCGACGGGCTGCGCTACGGAACAATGGGTTGAGCGGCAGCCCAGCTCGTCGATACTCCGATGGGGCGCCGGCTGCAATGGCAAACATATCGGCTGGGATGCCATTTGTTTTCCGCCCGGATGGACGGCGGGGAATTCTACCAAGATTCTGAATAAAGCCTTCAATCCGGGGTATGCTTGTCCGTCGGGTTACGTCTCGCGAGCAAATGCAACGGGCACGACGGCCACAAAACAGTTTTCAGAGTACATTGGTAGTATAGGCACGGATTCTCTCGTGATTCTTTGCTGTCCCACGTAAGTATCTCACCTCATTATGATTGTTGATTAAATGACAATCTTTGCCCTACTAACATGAAACGTTCAGTGGCTACATCTGGGCCGGTGATTATTGCATTGACAATCAACTTCGACTCACAACGCGCAACTATCTTACCCTCGACAGCAGCAAATGCATAACGACATCCGCCCCCGCGTACAACGGAAGCAATAGCCTCGCAACCCTCCAAGGCACGCCTATCTTCCTCATTCAGAAAGTCGGCGCCACATATAACATTCCAACGTCCACATCGAAGCCTTCCCCGGGCACATCGAGCGAGGGTCTCGCGACGGGTGCGAAAATCGCGATTGGTGTTTGCGTTCCCCTTGGCGTCATTATCATAGCGGCGATTACATTTATCTGGTGGCACCGACGAAGGAAGGCACGGAAGACCAAAGCAGCTTACGTGGCGGTCCAACGGGCGGAGCAGAACTTGGATCCATACACTGGGAAGCCGGAACTTGATGCAGGCGAGGCGGTCAACCCATATTTAAAGCAGGAGCTTGATGCGGGTAATGAAGTTCGACCTGGGCGACCCGATGCACCGGCTGAGCTGCCAGCACTGGAAACACCAAAGACGCCAGTGGCTGAATTAGCTGGAGCAAGTCAAAGACCTGATGCACCTCAAGCTGAGTTTGCCGGTAAAGGGATGGTAGGAGAAATAGTTCCCTCAAAGAAAAGCCCGGATGCGACAAGTCCTAGTGGTATCTCGGATCAGAGGTCAAGTTCTACTGGAAGACATGCGGAGGATTGAAAGATTGAATGTCAAGATCAACAACCCAGGCAACGGATATCAACGAATTGGTCACCAAAAAGGGGAACGCTGGAAAGGTCGGCTCTGCTTGCATTTGACTCGCAGAGGGATTATTGAGGCGTCAAGGAGGCTGTTTCTATGTAAACACTATGGCTTTGATAGCGTATATTATATTTCCCTCTTGCTTATGAAACTTCGGCTTCTAAATATTCCTGCAAGCATTGGATCTTTTTCGCGTTTGCAGCCTTTATTGTTGAGATCTCGAAGGCGCAGTGCCAATCTTTGGTAATCGTAGTCTGTAACGAACCTGTCTTGTGGGATGTCCAATGCCGGGAATATTGCTTGTACGACAGGCTTCATCCTTGCAACTCGGTTCATCACTATACTTCTGCTCCTTTTTGAAGCTATGCACATATAAGCACCTCTCCTGCAACGTCTCGGCCGCTTTCTAGTAACTCCACATAAACAGTTTGACTGTGGAGAGGGAAAATGCTGTGGACGATGGGAGTTTGAATGGGGCTAATCTCAGAATCATTGCAAAAAAGTAGATGTAGCGGGGTGACAGCTTGATATCTGTCAGAGCAGGTCATTATAAAGAGTCGCTTGGAGATCGATCCTGCCTATAGCAGGATGGTGGACAGTGTGGTCTCCAGACTGTACCTCACTTTGAACAGAAACTCCTTGACCCAAAATCGTCCCTGAGTAGACGTAAAATCCAAAATGACCCACAGGGAATTGAACCGGAGCTATCCAATCTCGCCGGCGCCAAAAATTTGCGAATAACCTCACCTGACAAACGCCCATCACAAGCCTTGGGCTTCATTCTTGTAGAACAGCATTCTACTAATGTCATTCTTGCTCTCATTCTTGACGCAGACTGCACACAAATCAATAATCATGATTATGGTTAATGCTTTTAAGCTTTGGTAATGAAAAATGGAAATCGTTGTCTGTAATTCAAAAAAAAGGGAAGACGGCCTAATCACCCATCCAGTCATGTTGAATTACTGGATATATCAAGCAAGCTCCTCGCGAAGATCGGCCCCAAGATGCCAGTGGTACAGGGATCTGCACCGTCGCAAATGGAAGTCGCAGGCGGATAGGATTCTTGGTTACCGTTTGACCACAGGGGCAATTAGGCAGCAAGGGAACCCTTAGGGGGTTCTATCAAGCGTGAGAAGGGAGATATTTGGGGATGGGGAAGAAATTACATGTGACATGGGACGAGGGGGACACTTCGGACGATTTTAGGCTCATGTTTGTTAGTTATTCCCTTGCCCAGGTATGCAATGTGATATTAGTCACATAGACAGTCATGCTCGGGATTTTAGTGAAACCCGTATAATCAAGGCGATTGGCTTCCATCGTATGCCATGTATGCAACCCGTAGTTCAAAGCATACCCTGGTCTGTCACAAATTGGCCGAGTATACGAACGCCCAGATTGTACCCCGCAACAAAACGCGATGCGGAGAACGGGTTAACGAACCTTGATCCCGAAGGCTCAGCAAAAAGAAGAAAAGTTTCTATGCCATATCTAGATAACCAGGATCAGTAATATTTAATGACACTCTAGCACCACAATAATGTAAGAGCAGTTATCGCAAGAACTAGTGAGCGATGCCCGCCTAGTATGACAGCAGGAAAAGGACATATAGAGAGCGCCATGACCTATATAACAAGTTGTTATTACTCGCATTATGAGAGAAATGGAGTTTACACGACGCAACCCGCGTATTCGGAATAGGCTCTTACTCCACTCGCCAAGCTTCAGATGGATCTAGTTGATTATAAACCCCAAATTATAGTGTGAGAAATAATGCTAGAGTGATGTGGCAATACCTTGAAAAAGACCTTGATGGCGATGGGATCACCAAGCGCAAGGAAGCAGGGAAAAGCAAATGAGTTTTATCGTGTCTACCCAAGAGAACTAGAAGCAAAGGCCGTATATGGGCCAGCAAGGGCTAGTTCTGGACGCCATGAAAAAGGAGATCCGGTAGGAACTTTGCGGCATTTGCGATAGAGGCAAGACTCACAAGAAGATTCCATTGGGCCTGGTACAGGCCTTTTTCGTGGGGGACGCAGCTAACGTGTATCTAGTTACAGTTTTTTCTTGAGGCTATAAGGTCCGGGGTAGTATTGTCGGCTGATTTGCATACGGTACCAGCGTTCAGAGCGACGCCCGCCCGAAGTGTAAGCTGTGAGAGTGCGGAGGAGGCTGTTCCGCCTCGTCATCGTCTCAAGGTGAATAGAGGACATCGATTTGGCCAAGCCAAGCCACCCGCCCAAGCCTTTGGACGTGCAGCGAATGAGGTTCTCGGCTTGAGTGAGACGGGAAAATCCCGCAACTTCCTAGCGGCCCCCGAGATCGCTGGGCGCACCAGCAAAACTCAGAATTTACCTCCGACGATGATGATCCCGTCTTGGGACTCCTCCACAAAAACAGCACCCATTCGGAACCTAGTTTCCTCGAGTCCAATGGTCGTCTCGATCGTCCCGCTTGGACTTCCGGGTCGGGCTGGCCCTGAGCGCTGAGTGGATGCCGATGCCCTGCCTTTTCGCCGAAGAGTCGCCGACGCGCATTGGAAACATGGGGGTTTCCCCCCAAACTCAGCGTGGCGGATGCCGTAATGAGGAGATTCAAGCCGGACTCTGTCCGAAATCATCCCCAGCTCCCGTCCCTGTCCAGGTGATGCACCCGTGTTTTTTTCGACCTTGCGGAGCCCCCACGAGTCTCGTGAACCTTGTTAGTTGGACTCGTCTCGGCATTGACTTCTACCGTGGCCCGTATGGAAGGGGATCTCCACTTGCCAGGCCCGAAATCCTGCGCTGCGACTTGCACGGGAAGCCGGGAATTTTCGAGAAGTGCCAGTCCCGATGTGACTCGTGACTAACCGTACAACCACGTTCAAAGGCGCCATATCAGATCAAGAAGTCTATTGATGAAAGGCAGGTCCAAACTGGCTTTTGCCACTGAACGCCCTGCCAGCACAACCTTGGGAGTGCGACTAGTTAAGCTTCTCAGCCACTACCATTCTACCATTCGTCCAAACGCCCGGTCAAACCCCCTCAAATTCCCCGGCCTTTGCCTCACTCCACATTCTGCGGTTCCCAGCGAGTCGAATCGAATCGACTCGACTCGATACATTTTTCCCAATCTGGTGCAACTATGCCAGTCTGGGATGACCGGTGAGCGCCCGCGTTTTGGTCGTCTTCTCCTCATTTTTGTCTCGGTCGCTGCGGGCGCCGTCGCCGAACCCGTGGTTGGCCCCGGTTCTGCGGATCCTCTTGGACTCCACTCGAGTCAAAACAGACTGTCGTACAGTCCGTGACTCGGCTCCCTCTCTGTTCGGCGGAGTACGGAGTACGGAGTACATCCGGAGACTCCAGATCAAAATTGCGAGAGAAACTGGGGCGCATCCTCGACCTGGTCGTGGGTTTTCTTTGGTCACAGTTTCGCCGACGCTTCTCCACCATCGTTTTTTCTGGCGTCAGAGTCTGCCAGCTCTGGTCGTCAAAGTGTATTTCCGGTCGTCATGCAACGTGCTATTCACGGTGGTGTGGTGTGTCTGAAGATCGGCCTCAAATAGTCCTCGTTTCCCCCTCCCCCCCCCCCCCTCATTCTTCTTGCCCCAGGTCTTTCTTTTTCTTTTGACCATTCTCCATCTTCTTCAATTCCCACTTCTCCAGACTGGGGTCAACCTCGTCCTTTTCTGATCTATAGTTCTGTTCTTTCTATATAAACACGCATCCCCTTCAATCAAGGGTGCATAATCCCAATCCATCATGTCCGACCTCAAGGATGCGGAGGTGCCTCGGGACCTCCACAAGGAGGGCGGCGCCTACGAGATCGATGATGTGCACGAGCAGAAGCTGGAGAACCAGATGACCGAGGCGGCCATGGACTCCGAACTGCAACTGCTGGAGGAGCAGCTGCAGACTATGCCCCAGTCCCGATTCGAGCTCACCCTTTCCAACCCGGCCCTCTTCACCTATCTCCTGGTCGCGTTCGCCTCGATGGGAGGTCTGCTCTCCGGTCTGGATCAGTCCCTGATCAGTGGTGCCAACCTCTACCTTCCCCGTGACCTCCACCTGTCCGATTCAATGAACAGTCTGGTGAACGCCGGTATGCCCCTTGGTGCCGTCGGCGGTGCTTTGATCCTGTCCCCTGCCAACGAGTACCTCGGTCGTCGCATGGCTATCATTGTTTCTTGCATTCTATACACTATTGGTGCCGCCCTGGAGGCTGGTGCCATTAACTTTGGCATGATTTTCGCTGGTCGTTTCATCCTCGGTATGGGTGTTGGTTTGGAAGGTGGTACTGTCCCGGTCTACGTCGCGGAGTGTGGTAAGTTTGCATTTTATTATAAATTTCTCCTTTGATTCAGCACACTGCACGGACTCGAGACTAACGATTTCTTTTTCCCGAATCTTCATAGTTCCCCGCAAGATTCGTGGTAACCTCGTCTCGCTCTACCAGCTCAACATTGCGCTGGGTGAAGTTCTCGGCTACGCCGTTGCCGCCATGTTCGTCGGCGTCAAGGGTAACTGGCGCTACATCCTCGGTTCTTCTCTGATCTTCTCCACCATCCTGCTCGTGGGTATGCTCTTCATGCCCGAGAGTCCCCGTTACCTGATGCACAAAAACCAAGAGGTCGCCGCGTACGGCGTGTGGAAGAAGATCCGCGGCTTCAACGATATCGAATCCAAGGATGAGTTCCTCGGCATGCGCCAGGCTGTCACCGCCGAGTCCGAGGAGCAGTCCAAGACCAAGAAGTATGCCTGGATGGACTTCTTCACCGAGCCCCGTGCCCGCCGTGCCATCGTTTACGCCAACATCATGATCGTCCTCGGCCAGCTCACTGGTGTCAACGCAGTCATGTACTACATGTCCACCCTGATGACCAACATTGGCTTCGACGACAAGACCGCCGTCTTCATGTCTCTCGTTGGCGGTGGTTCATTGCTGATTGGTACCATCCCCGCCGTCCTGTACATGGAGCGCTTCGGCCGCCGCTACTGGGCCAACGTCATGCTGCCCGGTTTCTTCGTCGGTCTGATCCTCGTCGGTGTCGGCTACACCATCGACTACACCAAGTACCCCGCTGCCGCGCAGGGCGTGTACCTGACCGGTATCGTCCTGTATATGGGCTTCTTCGGTTCCTACGCCTGTCTGACCTGGGTCGTCCCTTCGGAGGTCTTCCCCACTTACCTCCGTTCCTACGGTATGACCACTGCCGACGCGAACCTGTTCCTGTGCTCATTCATCGTCACCTACAACTTCACCCGCATGATGGAGTCGATGACCCGTATCGGTCTGACGCTCGGCTTCTACGGTGGTATCGCCGTCTTGGGCTGGTTCTACCAGGTTATCTTCATGCCTGAGACGAAGAACAAGTCTCTGGAGGAGATTGATGAGCTCTTCTCCAAGCCCACCTCCGTCATTGTCAAGCAGAACCTTAAGCAGACTTCGCAGATTATCAAGGACCTAGCGCATCTGCGTCTGCGCAAGGTTTTCTCGCCCGAACCTTACCGCTAAGGGTGTGTGACTGGCTTGGGAATGACTTGATGTCGTTGTGATGAATATATTTTTTTCAGTTTAAGAAGGTTTACGATTCATGTTCTGGGATGAGCATGTTAATTAGTGATGATGCGATTGAAAGGTGCATTGAAATATACCCCCAATCTTTTTTTAAACTTTTGGAACCATTGAACACCAGAAAGTAGAGCCGATTCTCTCGCAGTAGTTAATAACCTTGGACATTTTTTTCGTACATAATCAACAGCGCAGTACGGTTCTTTTCCGAAAAGGAGCATGCTGTCTAACAGAGATATTTAGGTCAGCGCGCCCAACACGCAACGACGCCTACAAGAGTTTCTTTGGCTTTCCATTCCTCATAGGCATAGAGAAATCGCCACTGGAAGTAAAGTGGCTGACCGTTGAGGGATCACCACTTTAGCGGGCTCCTTGACCCCTAATGGCCTAAGGCACTAATCTAGGAATAGCCTTGACTTGTGGCGGAATTTCATAACGAATTCCCGGCCGATCTGGCCACTCCAGAACACCATACTAAATATAATATTTCACTACTTATCTTTTCAATTGTCAAATCTGATGACCTTGTCTGGAAGTATCTTATTGTTTAACATGCCACATTGGGTATTCGCTTTAATGCGGGAACTAAGTCCGGGTGTAACAATGTAGATATATATATCTACATCGGTCGGCTGTAGCGTATTATTGGTATTGCAAGTAAATAAAAGATTCCTAAATATGTCACTTGTGCTATACTATTTCTAATGCCAGGAAAACATCCTCTACCAAGAATCAAGCAAGAATGACTTCTCGTTGTTAATATACTAAGCTGGAGAATCGCCTTTGGTATGGTGTTTTGGGGTGGCCAGATTGGGCTGGGGATTGACTACGTGTTTAACTTTACTAAGACTTGTGAGCGATTATAATCTGTGAATTTGCCTCCACTTTCGCAGAAACTTGCCCCTTTGGTGTAGTGGTTTATCACATGGTACTTGTAATACTAAGGTCCCCGGTCCCCGGTTAAGCATAGTTTTTAGACCCTATGATATCCTTGAATAAGCAGCTAACATCTCACTAGATATCTTCCCCGATAGAATGCTAATTACAGGGTAGTACCAGGCAATATTCCTTGGCAGTGTGCTCTTTAACCCAAGGGAAATATAAAGAGGCCGAAGTGGTATATCGACTGTAGCTATAAGTATAAGAGAGATGCTTGGTTTAAGCATACTTACATAGTTCCAGTGACGATTATCTTGGCTTATTTCCGACATATACTAGTGAATCTATGGCGCCCCTCTAACCTAGCGTTACGGATACGGAATCTGGAGATTTACCTGGTGATGTTTCATGGAGTTGAAGACACCTCCCTTCTGAGTGCCGAGTGACGATGAACCTCCTTCCATTAACGAATTTCAAAGTTTGAACTGTATGTACAACTATAAGGAACGCAGGGCACAGACAACATGAAAAAAGCGGAAAAATGTTATCAAACTCCGAGCGCCATGCTTGACGGGCAATGCAATCAATCCAATGCGACCCATATTCCCCGTCCTACCATTGCCTTCCTCCCACGGGCTTGCGAACGCTCGGATCTATATTCCCTGGACTGGGGGAGCGTCCACCATGCAACCTTGCCCGCAACCGTTCCTGTGCCGAGCTAGCCCCGGATCTGCTATCTTGGCTAGACCGCCCAGATTGCGTCGACTGATAAGATCCAGAACGCTGGCTAGGCAGCGGGCGAGCACCCGAAGGATGCAGACCGCCCGGCGAAGGAGAGTGAGACTGCGAGTGCGAGAGCTGAGGCGGGGGCGACATTACAGGGCCTGGCGGAGCACTCAGGGCAGGTGTCAATGCCGAACCGCTCGCACCACTCGCGGCACTACCGCGGCCCCGGCGGAGACTGGAAGTTTGTGCACTTCCTGATGAAGAAGCACCCGAATCACCCCAAAGGTCGCCTAGACCGCCACCCCGGCCGTAGGCACCGGCGGGGGCTTGCCCGTATTGTGCGGAGGAGGCGGTTGCGATGGGGCGAGGTGCAGCGGAGGCCGGAGCCTTAGGGTCGGGAGGGAGCCAGCTGGGGAATGGCCGTCCCTTTTCTGTGTAGTATGCTCGGAGAGCGTTGGATATGTGCGAACCGTCCTCGTTCTCCGGGTCGTCTTTTTCGTCGCCTAGTGTGATTGCCCGGCGGAGGCTGTTGAGTCTAGACCCCAGAGCATTGGAGATGGAGGATGAGGAGGTAAATGAAGCTAGATACGAGCTCATTTCGCGATTCCTAGGTGAGGTGAGGTGGCAGTGGTAATGTAGTCGAGCAAGGCGTGGACCGTAGAGGACAGCTTCGGTGTGGGGTGGGGTTGATGCGGAGCTACAACCCTGCAGGAAGCCAACAGTGCGGAGAAGGAAGCCGGGTGGAAGTGGGTAAAATCGAAGATTGTGTCAATCGTTCAGCAGGCGATTAGTCGTACGTTCCACAAAAGAGCCGGCTTCTGTGGGAAACAAAGAGTTGAAGTTGCAAGTGTGGCGGGCATGAAGATCGCCGAAACACAACCCTATGACGACGGCACGTGATCTCATACTAGGTTTCAGAAGAATCGCGGGTCAATCAACCTGAGACCAGCGAATGGATAGAACCAAATATAAACGAAACTAATAGACATGGAATGATATCTCAGACCCGCATTGACAAGTATGTATAGCAATTGATGCAATAACTGGGTATGATGCCCGATCATAGTAGAAACACATTGACAGAAAAGAAAAAAAAAACTTCAACCTGTAAAACGCCATGCAAGATCACATAAACTTTTCCCAACCCATTCAGCGAATAGTTTACGCCATGACATGATCCTTGCCAACACCCTCGGTCTCGTACTCGATTTCGATACGAGGGCCCTTCTTCCGCGGCTTGACCTGGGGAGCGACATGCTTGCGCTTGGCACCAGGCTTGGGCTTCTTCTCATCCTCGCTAGGCGCGCTCTCGCCGTCGCTCTCATCATCACTCTCATCATCCTCATCGTAGTCATCGCTGGAGTCGGCCGAATCACCGCCCAGCCAGTCCTCGATATCCTCAAGATCCTCCTCTTCATCAAGGTCGCTGACGTACTCGACCTCACCAACACCTTCCTCCTCATCCTCAATTTCCTCTCCATCATCCATATCCTCATCGCGCTCACCCTCACCAGCACGCTCCAGACCGCGGAGAACCTTCTTCCAGATGTTTTCGTCAACATTAAGCGGCTGGTCACCGTAGGCACCACTGCGCAGACGCTCGATAAGCTCGCGCTCAATTGCACGCTCCACCTTGGCCGCAGACAAAGCCTTCCGCTCACGAGTGTCCTCACGGCGGCGAATCTTAGGCGCTAACTTGGGCACGATCTTCTCACCGAGGCGATCATCCTCCTTGGCAATGTTCCTCATGCGGATTTGCACCTGCGTCAGGCGGGTGAGACGCTGCTTGCACTTGTGGACCAGGAACTTGGGCCAGTAGATCAGGCGCTCGTCGAGTTGCTCCAGCGCCTTGGCGTAGTTGGAGGACAGGCGCACACGTTCCCACCACTTGCTGGGCATGTGGGCACGTTCGACGGTCTTCATGTACAGGTACATGTTTCCGGTCTCGGGGTCGGAGCGCACCGTCGCATATCGCGAATTGGCGAGAGGGCAGGATTGCCGATTGCACAAGCCAGTTACGTTGTGTTCATTGCGGCAGAAATTTTGCTCCTTGGTAGTTCTAAAGCAGACAGGGTTCCAAGTTAGCGAAACGTTTCACATATCTCATTTTTTATTGCAATTCAATCTCAAGTGCTGGCGGTGTCTCGACTGGAAAGATCGACAAACCAACGCAGAGAATTTTTCTTAAAGGGTAGGAAATCTATGCAAGACACTTACTTGAGCTTGTAGGAGCAAAACTGCTGGTTGATAACCTGCCAAACGATCTCGTCCGACATGATGGGCAGGGAGCGATGTAGTGTTCGGTGCTGGAGAGCCGTTGCCCAGGTGTTGATCGAAAGAAAAAAAAAGTAGCAGTCACGTGAGAAGTGCTTATCGATAGCCGCACCTTCACTAGGCGGAGACTTGACCCCAAGTACAGACACTATCCGAATAAAGAGAGAGTAATCATTTCCGAACTTTATTACTCCACATGAATGCATTGGCAAGGAAGGTTCTAAGAATGAGCTAGTACAATAGCTAGGGTATATGCAATTCGTCTATGTCGCTGTGCAGCATGGTTCATGATACTCACTGTGGCCAGCCACCCTCCACCTGCATTTGGCCACCCTCCCACTCATTCCCGTTTACCATATGGTTGCCTTGATCCGAGTCATCGCCGGCAAATTCATCAGCAAAGCCCCATCCCATAGACTCTAATTCACGGACAAAGAAATCCCGCTCCTCTTCCATCATGCTGGATCCCTCGGGCCCAGCCATTACATCCTTATACTGACGTAGATGCCACCAGTGTGTCAATCCACGAAGAGCCTGCTCCAGAGGGAGAGCTTCCTCAACTTCGGCATCAACGTCCGAGCCGGCAAGCCAGTCATCCCGCAACTCTGGTCGGCAATACAGGTAGATAGCGGTGATGACGCGCATGTTGCTCTGGCGCCATTTGCGACCGCAATAAGGTACTTGCGACTTGAATAGCTTGAGAGTGTAGAACCGAAGATGAGGATCCGGGATCTTAAGGCCTTTTCGGAGTATTGTACTCGACTTATACTGCACGAGCAGAAGGCAGCGATGCGCTTTGTCGCGAGTAATCTTCTGCATGATGTGAAGGTAATTGATGGCGGAGAAGAAATTGCGGAAGGAGAAGACGGTTATGGGCTCTTTGGGCAGAGGAGCCGTGGGATAGCCGAGCTCATCGACCTCAGGGCGGGTCGGACCGTCAAGTATACCCGCGATGGACTCTTCAGGGGAGAGGGCTCGAACGCCGCTGCTGCCGGTATTCAAATTGGGACGATGACGGGAGATGGGGGGCGGAACAGCGTCATCCTCACTCTCAGTGTCACCGTCATCCGGTTGCTGGGCCCGCACTGCGTAGTCAGAGTGTTCGCTGCAGAAATGGAAGAAACTATAGTATTCCAAAGTTTGTTTAGCAGCATTCAGTATGAATGGTTCGACCACATCCACTTACGCCAGGTCCTCGCGGTCATTTTTCTGCGCCACGGCTTGATCCACATCTTGATGGGCGAACATTTTCAAAATAAGGGGCAAGTAGTTCGAGTCCAGTAGTAGCTGAGTCATATATTCGAATTTAAGAATGTCTTCATGGGTCAGTAAGGTGGCACGGGAGCAGCGTGATAGACAAAACAAAGGACTCACGAGATCGCTTGAACCACTTTAACAAGAGAAGTAGAGTGCCGGATACGGCTTTACCGGTGATTTCTCGTAGCCGAATATTATCCAATTCGTCGATGGAGGAATCAGAGAAAAAGTCTGCAGATGATCCATTTATGCCATGGCCATTACTACTGGCAAATTAGCGATAGTCGACTATTGGAGTGATTTCATCTTTCGTACCTCATATTCTGGGAGGTCTGGGAATTCGCCTGATTCACAACAGCACTGACATTCGTCAGAATAATCTTCAGGAACACAATTGTGATGGACTGAAGATGAGCCAATGTTTGAGACTAGATGAAGTAATGTTAGTTCGGCGCATTTAGATGACTGTTCTCAGGTACTAACATAGAACCCTTCTACGGCATCCAGTCGTCGCTGTACATCTGGATCATCCGTTACTTTCTTATGAGGAGTATGCTCTCTTTCGGACAAATCCAAATTGTCCAGTTCGCCAGTAGTATCATCGAGAGACGGGAAATCGGGAACTCGTTGGTACGACTGCTCCAGGTTCCAGCCCCGATCGTACTTCATAAAATTCTCGCGCTCTTCCCACAGTTGTTGCATTGCCCGGGTCATCTTCACATGGGTGGAGAAAAGCTTTCCGGCTTCAATGACAGACGCAGGTACATCACTGCCCTCCCAACGCTTGCCTACCAAGACGTCCTGTCGTTCTGTAGTGCCCTTTCCGCCGATGCGATTGCTAGTATCATCCAACGGGGGATACATAAGCGGGAAGTTCTGGTTCGTCTGGTAGTTCTGTTTCTTGCCGGCCTTTCCGCCAGGACCGATAGGAGACGGCGGTGGGGACGGCGCCGGAGTCGCGATATGAACGGCCTGTTGAAGGATAGAGCCATTTCCACCAGCAATAGATGGACCGACTCCGCAGAAAAGACCACTGGAGGAGTTTGCCCTGCTGGGATGCTGTGGGAGAGGGGGTAGAATGGAATTGTTTTCAAGTTCCAGAGGGACAATTGAGGCAGGGGGGTTGTAAGAAGGGTATTTGGAGGTTATTTCTTGGCGAAACATGTGGTAGTCGAGGGGCTTTGCGGTCAAGAATGGCGTCCTGCGATTTGCAGCATCCTCTTCAGAAATCAAAGGAGGCTCCAGAACCTCCTTTGTCCTCTTCAATTGGTCACTGCCACCGAATACGAGAAGAATAGATTTCCAAAGCAAAAGAATAATTCTCGTAAGAGGTATATTGGCGGATTCATCCCATCTCAGTCGCGCGATGATTTCCACAATGGTGACCAGTAGACAAGGATTCGATTCGGCAAGAGCATCACGAATCGAAGTATTCTGAGCGTCTCGAGTTTCTTGACGTCGGCCGACTTCGATTGCAAAGTAGAGCAAGGTGAGAACCAGGTTGGCTTCACGCTCCGGCGCGGCAATATCACCAGGGTTCAGTCGTTCGAACTCAATTCCATCTGGATCAGGACCAAGCGTGGCACGATTCTTATCAAACAGCTGCGACAGCCTCAAGATTAAGACTGGTATTCCCGAGCATCGCTGGAGAAGAGTCACATTTTCCTCGATCCAGTCAATTTGAAGGGATTTTGACTGGGGTGTCTCGGCCGCTGACCGGGCATCTATGTTTATGGGATAGTCCGGGACAGACCGTCCTCCCGTCACGCCCCATACACCGGTAACCGCATAGCAAATGTTCTCCAGTGCCTCCAATCGAACAGAAACGTCCATGTGTTGCAGATTGTTCAAAGATCGCATAATAAAAGATCGACGAAGATCCTCCGATACATCGACCCATGACTGCCCACTGGCGCCCGAAGCATTCTGCTGACAGAAAGCACTCCATTGCCTGTCGAAGGTAGCTTTCATACCCACCAGCATCACGCGATCGAACTCGTTGTACTGGAACCATTCTTCCAGCTCATCTGGAAACGGCTGCGCATCGGCATATTCGAAAGCATACGCGGGCTGCTCGACCTTGGGCATTTCTTGCACCAGTCTCCGCAGCTGAGCCAAGCTCAGCGAGGAGTCGGTTGGTCGGTCCCCATTCTGCTGAACGGGTGCGGGGGGAGGTGGTTGTAATGGCGGTGGAGGGGCTGATCCGTCTCGTCGCAATTCGGGTCGTTTTCCGGTCACCTCTGGCTGTGAGGAAGCTGGTATCGCCTCATGTGCAGCGGATGAAGCCTGCTCTTGACGTAGACCCTCTGCTACCTCCTCCATCAATTGGTCGTCCGAGACGGGCGAGATATCCGTGCCAGTCTGATCCACCTCATCGGCCTTGACAAAGTGGTGTTCCGGCTCGGGCAGATTGCGGTCTGTGGGGGCGGTGGGAATATCCATCCTGGCGTTCCCTCGGATAATGTTAACCTCACAGGGAAATCGCTGGACAGTTGAGCGTGCGGCTAGTAGGGGTGGTGGAGAGGCGCAATATGACTGTTTGGTGAACAACGGACATTAGGTGAGTGAGAGTTGAGATGGAAGCTGAACCGCCCTGGGGATGAAGTGACCTCAGCAGACAGGATCATCTCGCAGCTTGAGCCATGATTGAATAGGTCTCGTCAGAGTGGTCGCGACAGCAGACCGCGGAGTCGCGGTGATCAATGCTAGCTGATAGCAGTCACGTGGTCTACGCGGATCATCCTACACAATTGTAGCCAAAAGGCCAGGGTGCATCAGGCACTCGAACTCTATGAAGACAGCGACACGCGACGTATTTGTGATCAGCCTAAGACCGAGGAACAAATGAAGACCTCTTCATCTGCCACATATTCTATCTATAGGCAATCCTAATCGATAGCAAAGATCAAAAACTTGGTAGAATAGTTGGTAGAGGAACAGTATGCAATGGAAGTCTGATATAAATCCAGAATTTCCTTTCCCCAGCATCAATCAGCTACGATAGCCTAGTGGTACCTGATTAACAAACTTCCGAATTGGTGTAGTGGCTAACATCGTCGTCTCTCACACGACAGCCAGGGGTTCGATTCCCCTATTCGGAGTTCTTTTCTTTTTTGTCTTGCCGACTTGGCATTATCTCAATCAATGCTCAACATGCTATAGAATTGAATTTTTCGAAATACGCCATTCATGGTGAAACTTCACTTGGCAAACAGGATTCCATTCTAGAAATCCGCCCGCTCGGGCCTTCAAGTAAAAGGTGAACCGATTTAAGTACGAGATGGTTGTGATTTGGTCAAAATATGTTTACATGTGGCCCACTTCGTAAATGCCGAACCTATAGCAGATGGGATGTCCAGTAGACTGGCCCTTATAAAGAATTTAGACAACCAACAACGTGACTATACAAAAAGCTATAGTATTCCTTTACAGATATCTCCTCAGTCCGACTTGCCCACTTCACTGTGGCGCTTCTTCAACCTTTGCGCTTCCCATCGTTGCCAGCCGGCCTCGGCCAAGTCTTCACTTACCACCAGATCGCGAATTCGCAATAGACGAGATAGGGTCAATTCCGTCACCCAGTCAATCCAACCGGAGCGTCGGAGAAGCCCAGTGACCACGAACCAGCTACAGGCGCATATGAAACCAACCCCGGAGCCTGCCAGAACCTGTCGGGGGGTATGGTAGCTCAGATAGACACGACTGGCTGAAACTGCGACCGCGCTGGCACAAAGCCCCACCGCCAGGGCAGTTCGGAGTAAGAAATCAGAGTAAGGATAGGAGCCTGCGTAAGATGGAGAGTGTCGGAACACCAGGAAAAGGGTCAAGTAGATGGCGAAATAAGTCATGAATTGAGCGTGGGAGGATGGCATGCCGTAACCTTTGCCGAACATTTCTGTAGACACGCATCGGACCACATCAGCGCCTGCCCTTTGCAGTATAGAATTATAATACGGGAAACAACAATCCTTACCCTTCGGGCGCTCTTCCTTAATGATGCGCTTCAGCACAAAGTTCAATGCTTCACAGCCCAGCTGTCCAGCGAACATCAGGATCACCTCCACCTCTCTCGAGGCCCAGACCAGGGTGGCATAGGAGACGCAAAGGGCCTGGGGCAGTAGCGCCAGCCATGCCGACGCAAAGGACAGCGAATCCTCGGGGTTCTATTGGGGACTGTTAGCACATTGCAGCCCAAAGGCAACAGTGCAGAGAACAACGCACGTAGTGAACGTGAGTCAAAGACAGCGAGGCCAGCGGAGTGTCGCCCATTTTGAAATGGGGGAGGTGTCCTCGTGCTCCTTAAGAAGTAGAAGTAGTGACGAGGGAACGAGTCGAGTCAAGGAAACAAAGGAGGGAAGCTTAGTTCGCCAGTTGTGAGCTGGGCAGTTGTAGCTCGGCCGGATAAAACCAACACTGTCAGCCGATAAGCGGAAACCGATAAGACCCGATAAGACCAGATAAGAGACGAAGGTCACGGCGGGGCGGCAAACTGCAGGAGGGGGAAACCCTCTGGCCATTACGAGACACAAAAATAAATTCCCCTTCAGGCACCAAAAGGGGAGTTCGCTTTTTCCTCTTCTCGCCTCCCTCGCCTCCCCCCCCATCTCTTCCTTTCATCTCATCTCCTGCTCTTTGTTCATCCTCCCTCATCTCAATTATTCGTTCCAAATCATGACGCAGTCCCTGTCACTCTATACTCCCGCTTTCTTGTTACATCATTTGATAGACCCCTCCCCTGCACAGTGGACTCGCCTGGACCGAGCGCGAATAGTCCGCACAAGAATACCCTGATTGTGGTTTATTCTGGTAGCCCACTGGGCTGTTCGTACGGTGCTTATTGAAAGCCTTTCGCGCAGACAAAGAGTGTCTCCCTCCCAAATTCCTTCGTAATCGCCACTGGGGTGATCTAAAAATCCTGCTCGCCATCTCCACTTCAGACCTTGTACGCAACCCTTCTACGACGGCAGCAATGGCCGCTGCCTGCTAAATCACACGGGATAGTTGGAGCCTCCTGGGCAGTACGATTACGACTGTATAACAACGTCTTCTCAAAAAGATCCTTGGTGTCTTGAATTTGAGCCCCGCCACTTTCAGGGCTGGTCACAGTATGGCCGAAATTCGGGACGAGGACGATCGGTCCATCGAATTATCCTCCATCGCCGCTATCTATCCAGAGATCAAGATCGATTCGGCCAACCCTTTCAAGGCGACCCTTGAGCTCCCTGTCACACTCCCGTCGCCCACTCAAGTCTGCTTCCGGCAGCCGCTCGATCTCGGACCCCCGCCGGCGCTAACGCCGCCAACCTCTGTCGATGGCTTCAAAGCTGACTTGGGCCAGAATACTGCCCGTGACGTTCACATCCTCTCGCATCTTCCCCCGCTGAGCCTGAGCATCGAGCTGCCGGATGGCTACCCCACCGAGAACCCCCCGATCGTTCGGCTTACAACCCATCCGTTATGGCTCCCGTCAACGGTCCTTGCGAAACTGAACGACGATTGCACTCGGTTGTGGGAGGAATGCGGGCGGGATATGGTGGTCTACACCTACATTGACCACCTTCAACAATCGGCCGAGTCGGCCTTTGGCATCCAGGATACCACCGATGGAGAATTGAGCCTATCACGGGACCTGAAGATCGCTCTATTGGATTTCAACAGCAAGGCCGAGCGTGAGAAGTTTGAGCAAGAAACTTTCGAATGCGGGGTATGCCTGGAACCGAAAAAAGGTGTCACCTGTCACCGGCTACTACGCTGCTCCCACGTGTTTTGCGTCCCCTGCCTGCAAGACTTCTATAATACCTGCATTGCTGAAGGTGACGTGGACAGTGTGAGGTGCTTGGCGCCGGAATGTGAGAAAAGCCAGAGCCCGACACTTGCGCCGGGTGACGGTCAAACCCCTCGCCGCAAGAAGCGCGATCGAACACTCGGCCCCAGTGAGCTTCTTGAAATTCCTCTGTCCACAGAGACGGTGCAACGATATGTCTTCCTTAAGCGCAAGAAGAAGATTGAATCCGACAAAACCACGGTATATTGTCCACGTCAGTGGTGCCAGGGAGCAGCCCGATCAAAGCGGCACCCCAAGCCCACCGACCCCATGGCCGACGCAGATGACGCCGATGCTTCTGAAGATGAAGAGGAACCCAATTTCGACCCGCTAGGGGAAAAGGGAGATCTTCCCCCCGTTGCCGAACGAGTCGCCATCTGCGAAGAGTGTAACTATGCCTTCTGTAGCGTCTGCCGAAAAGGCTGGCATGGTGAACTCGTCAGGTGCATGCCTCAGCGCAAGGTCGAGGAGCTGTCTGCCGAAGAAAAGGCAACCGAAGAATACCTGCGCATGTACACCTCCCAGTGCCCGACATGCACCGTTCCTTGCCAGAAACGCATGGGCTGCAACCACATGCGTTGCTTCCAGTGCGATACACACTTCTGCTATTTATGCTCCGCCTGGTTGTCCCCGGATAACCCGTATAGCCACTTTAATCAAACTAGCAGCACATGTTACAACCGCCTGTGGGACTTGGAGGGCGGCGACGGACTGGACCCAGAAGGTGCCGAAGCGCTGCACCGGATTCCAGAAGCCCTGCTTGTCTTTGATGACGAAAATCAAGGTGGAGCTGTGCAGGATGTCGATCTGGATAATGAGACCGAAAGTGAATGGAGCTCCTCAGACGAAGATGATGACCGCCCAGCGTGGGACTTTGACTTCAGTGACGACGACCAAGATCGCCACCACCGCCCTCCTCCTCCAGCACCCGTGCCTCCTCGAGTTCCAGGCGCACCCCGCGGTCTCGGTGCAAACCATCCGGGCCAAGATGCCGCGGCTCGTGCCGCCATGGAGCGTGAGGAACAAGCCCGAGCGATGGCAGAAATCCGTAATCGAAACCGCAACCGACCTGCGCGACGAGCGGAGCAGCCACGCAACGGCGCCCCTCAGGAGCCACGGGGTATGATCGGGCTCCAGCGGTTCTTGGAGTTGGTGCAGAATGATCGCGAAGATGAATGGGATAGTGATGAACTCGAGGATTTTTAAGATGAAGATCATGAAATATGAGACATGCATAGGACTTGTTCATAGGAGGAAGGGAAAGATTTACGATACTCACGCACAACATCAAAACGGGCATATGGTGTTTTCTTATGAAGGATGATTTTAATGATTTGGAACTTCATAGCTTTTTCTTGTGAGATTGCATTTGTCTTACATTTTACATAGCTTGTCTAGCATATGGTTGTCCTTTCAATTGGCTTTTGATTTGATATCACACAATCCAGTACTACTGCTTCTCTAGCCCAAACAAGCAGAATATGGGGATTCACAGCTCCAAGAGATTGGAGGGTTTCCAGATTGGACCCCTTCTTAAGACTGTAAATTGATACCTCATCTCCTCTGCAACCAGACATGAATAAACGACATAGAAACTTCTTCACCCCTGAAATGCGCAAAGTAAAACTCCTTCGTCCTCAAGATCCACTCCGACACAAGCTCACCACTTTTCTCTTCCGAGTAATTCTCCGGATCTCCATCCCTCAAAGCCTTGAGAAGGTAACCAGAAATCACAGCCGTGACCCAATCAATAATAGCATGCGTATACTTCCAAGCCGCCTCGTCATCCACCCGACCCTCCTTACTCGTCGCCCTCTGCAGCTCCACATACGCCGGATGCACCACTTGATTTTCGAAACACTCTCGTATAGTCCAGAACTCCTCCACTTCACTCAACGAAGATTGCACATCTTCAATGCTCCGGTTATAAAGCGGCTCATTCAACGAGGAAAGAACATCTTTCGACACTTTCCCTTCAACAAGCATAAGCTTTAATGCACCGAAGATCGAAGAAACGGGCCCAACTAGATCCGATGACCCGGAGGCTGATTTATTCGGGAAAGAGAGGACCAGCGTGCCCCCGGGTTTAGTCTCTATTGCTCGAAGATGGAGGAATTGGAGTAGGTCTTTGTGTGACTGCTCTTGCAGTATTTTGTCTGCATCGGGGATTCGTTGGAGATTCTCGTCCATCATTGGCCGGGTGGTGCTTAGGTGTTGAATGCATGCTAGGGAGAAGCCAATGTCGACGGTTTGTGATGGGAGAATTTGATCATAGAAATTCCCTGGGATCATGTTGATGAAGGGCTGTTTGCTGAAATTGTTGGTCCATTCGGTGATTGTTGAGGAGAGGGTGTTAAAATCATTGTTTGCTTTGTCGTTGAGCATGATTTGAAGGTTCTCTGGTGGAATAGATTTGGTGATTGTTTCCAGTGGTTTTATCCTATGAAGGAATTAGATAGAAGAGATTTAAGTATGAAGTAGGCGGACAACTCACGAGTTTGCGCCTTGGGCTGCCCCATATTCTGCAACTGTCAAGACTTGACCAGCTCCCCGATCTTCAATTTCCTTTGCGGCCTTTTCGATCAAAGGTAAAGCCTGAAGCATAACTTCATGCTGAAGATCAGAATGAGAGCTGTAGACACCGCTGCCTTGCATGGTAACATCATTAGCCACAGCGGAGGGTGTATAGTCCCCCATTTTGCTTTCAAAGCTCAGGTACTGATATTTCGATATTTAGAAGAGTGGACGGAGACACCCGCGGAAGGGCAGCCTTTATAGAGGGGAAAGTCCTACCAATTTGGCATTCTCGCATGCTGAGAATGCAAGTCTTCGAAAAAGTCGCGGTAGTTCATGCACGAACTTAATAGCCCTCATGATCTTGCCGATCTTACATCTCAGCCTCGGCGGATCTCGGTGGGGCTGAATCCAATAGGATACTGGGTGCCTGACTATACAGTATTGTGTAGCAAGTCAAAGCCAGCCTGGACTGAAGATCGTGCCCTTCTCTTTGAAAGAAAAAGAATGGACAATGGACTCTAGCGAAAAGAGAAGAAGGTATTGGAGGAAAACAGCCCTATACTGTTTGATGATGGCGGTCTATACCCAAACATTAAAACATAATTCAAAGCCCCCAGCCATGTAATGGGATCACCCCTCTCCGATAAAGAACCTTCTCTTAGTATCATACTTGAAATAGACTATATAGAGAGCAGGCTATCTTGAATTCATACTTGGGGTTACTCGGGGCTATTCTCATGCCAGCTCATCAGCTGTACTGACGCAGGGATCGGAGCCTCTACACCGAAAACCCAAAATAAAAAGAAACTAAGCTTGAAAAACAATTTTCAAGGTGGAGATATTCCGAATCTAGGATTTCCTGCCGCGAATCTGCCATAAGTAATTTCATCCTCAACGGCAACTTGGAAGCCATAATCGGAAGCCATCCAATTATAGCTCAAAAGCAAAAATTTCTGTTAGAAGAATAGGTGGCGGCATGTTAATTCATATCATACTAATAGGCCAATCGCTAATTAGGCCCAAGGACGTGTGAAAAGATAGGATAGAGGTGCACAGCTAAAGATCCTGCAACGGAAGCGGTAAGAGGTAACCCAAGTGAGCGTTGCCTATTTAGCAAAGTATGCCTGAAAATTCAGGTTGGAGGTGCTGCAAATAGTTATCGGCGATGGGAAAAGCGTTATTTCCCTTTTTTTATCACCCATAATCTGGGGGATTAAGGGTATTTCGTGGAAACCTTTCTGTCGATAAAGCGGGCTGAATCCCCCCCGCTAAGCCCCGGTTGAATCGGAATGTGGGGGATAGCGGACGCAATGAAGCCAATTGAATGAAATGTGGATGATTCAACCAGGTTAAAGTGTGGGGTCTCCTCGTTTGAGCGCTCGTCTTCGAATCTATGTACTAGAGCGGATGGTGCTGATGGTGAATTGGCTGTACGTATAGATGTTTAGGTACCCTTTGCTGGATTATAAATATCTCTAGCTCACTCCACCAGCGTCTCTATTCCTGTTTCCTCCTTCCAACTCGAAGCACGTATAGATATCGACTTTCGAATATTTCTCAATCACCCCATCAGCGTCTCTATATCTAATTTCTCCTTGCACTTCAAAGTACTATACTTTCTTTTCATCGATTTGAACACCCTCATCATGGCCACCTCAGACTGGCGCCCAGGGAAGCGGGTCGCCATCGTTGGAGGAGGACCTGGGTCAATTTCGACAGGCCTAGCCTTTATCAAACGAGGCTACGACGTGCGCATCTATGAAAAGCAGCCTGAATGCAAAGCCATTGGAGGCGCAGTCCTCTTATCGACTCCTGTCTTGGCTATCCTTCGAGCCTATGGTGTGGACCCGGAAGATTTTGGCTCCTTTACGGTCACTTATTTCAAGAACAAGTCCGGCGCCGAACGTGTCAAGCTGCCTTTCAATACGGAGGTTGAGAGAACTATGGGCATTAAGGGCTGGCACTATGGCGTCCTTCGCTCTTCTATTTTCAAAAAGATGTTGGACCTTGTACCCGAGGGAGTGATTCATGCAGACCATGAGTTTACTTCTTACGCCGAGCAGGAAGAAGGCGTTGAACTCTCTTTTAAGAATGGCTATCGAGTCACGGCCGATATTCTCATTGGTGCGGATGGAATTCGATCCCAGGTATCACAACAAGCCTTTGGTGAACTCAATCTCTTCCACACCGGAATCCGGCTCTGGCTTGCCTGGTGTGATCATATCCCTGGTATTCCACCCAACCAAGGTATGATTTCACACGACTCTCAATATCAAGCCAGCTTTTTCCCAATGCTGCACGACGGCAAGCCAGGATTCGAGTGGTGGGTAGTTGAGCCATCGTGGGATGGAAAGCCTCTTCCAGATGATCCCAAAGCACATCTCACCGAGATCCTCAAGGACTGGGCACAACCTATGCCTCGCTTTCTAGAAGCCACCAATTTCGACACTCAAATGTACCGATGGGAGATTTTTAACCGGCCATCGATGAAGAAATGGTCCAAGGGTCGGGTTGCATGCGTCGGTGATGCCGTCCACCCGGTGTCACCATATGCGGCGTATGGCATGGGCATGGCAATTGAGGATGGTTATTTCCTTGCCAGAGCACTGGATGGGGTCGACCTACGTGACTTGCGTGCAGTCAATGCCGGATTCGAGCTTTACGAAGAAGAACGGGTCGACTACGTGAATCACAATATGGAGTTTGCTCGTTTCCTGGGCAGAATGTTTCACTCTATTCCTCGACCTCTCGCTAACATTCGCGATATGCTTTTCGACTACACTCCGTTGCTGAGCAGTTTCCTCAAGAGTGGTTACCTCAAGAAGGCAGAAGAGGAGACACTTCACCTGAAGGAGCTTCATGTGATCTGAGTCGGCTCGCGAATGTGATTTGGCATTACTTCATCATGCAGGGCAAGCTTGACCTAATATGAGAGGGGAAGATTCGTTCCATATATTTCAACGGACCGGCAACAGGTGGATTGTGAACTCTGATAGACCGTGGGAGGTGTGCCTATAATTGCCCAACCTATCAAGATCCATCCTGTTCTTTCATAGAATGTTTACAGTAATAGGGCATTTTTTGGTAAAATACAATCTAGTTGACTATATGCGTCACCACAACTTCAAATATGTACACGATTTGCAATGACTGCGTGGTAGGCAATAGGATTGAATTCTCTATTGAAACGCTCCGACTTGGTCTGATCCGGACCTATGCCCTGTAGTACTTCTTGCACGTATTGAATGACCTCTACTTGTTCAGAAATTCCAGTCCTTTCATCATTTCCCGTTTTCTAGGGTGACATTAACGACATGACAGAAAAGTTCATGGCACGACAGGGCTAGTCCCCATGAGGAAAGCCCCCTTTTCGATACAGAATGCTGCATTTGAGATTTATGTTGTGCCTGTCTAGTCATAAATGTATAATTCACATTAACGCTTCTCGCTAATATCGTTAGCGACCTTACACGACCTCCTTCTATCTTATTCTCATAATAGACTGAGTCATTTTTCTACTCCCCTTCCTAAGATCACCCTTTGTTGAGGTCTTTCCAAGGTCTTTTCCAAGGTCTTTTCTCAGATATAGGATTGTGCATACATAAGGACACGGCAGGTACTATGTACATAAATCTCGAATGAAGCATTTGTACTAGTGGCGTGGGCCATTCCTCATTAGGACTAGCCTTATCGTGCCATGGATTTTCTGTCGTTAATGTCATCCCTTTTCTATCCCGATTTCATGTGGGGGGACAATCGTCCCGATCCATCGCAGGATCGACGACCTCCCGGAGGCCCCGGCGTCCAGGCATCCATGTCATCAGCCATGTCGCGCTCCATCCTCGCACTTGCTGCTTATCCTAGTACATAATCCATCACCCATCATACATACAGTACATAGATCGTCATGGCAGGGTCACCAGTGAAGCGCAGCTTTGCAGGAGCCACTCTAGACTACATTGGAGCCCGCTACGTCGGCGCCGGCCCAGAAACGTGCAGTTACACCACCCAAGCCATTCAAATTCCCCTACGAGACGGTGTCGAATTGGCTGCCGACCTCTACGAACCAGAACTACCTGACGGCAAAGCACCTACCGGTCTCATCCTGATCCAGTGCTGCTATGGTCGCGGCGCAGGCATCTCCTTCCTCTACGCCCGTGTCTTCGCCGCCCGAGGCTTCCAAGCTCTCTTCGTAAGCACGAGAGGAACCCATGGCTCCGGTGGGACATTCGATCCCGGCAATCATGAACAGTCCGATAGTCAAGACATCGTGGCGTGGATGCGCCAGCAGCCCTGGTATCACGGCTCCTTTGCAACGCTGGGCCCGTCTTATCTTGGCTACAGCCAGTGGGCGCTTTTGCATGATCCGCCACCCGACTGTGTCGCTGCGGTTATCGCCGTTGGGCCTCATGATCAAGGGTGGCATGCGTGGGGCACGGGCTCGTTCCGCCTTGATCGAGCTTCTTGGAGTGATATGATGTCTAAAAAGGAAGACGAGAAGGGTAGTTTCCTCTCGCTACTTGCTAGACTTCCTGGTTTGAGCTTTTTGCGGTCGCCAGAGCTTGATCATGCGGTCGCTGGCTTACCGTTGGAAGATAGTTTGAAGAAGCACTTTGGTGATAGGACTCCATGGCTATTCGAGTACTTGCAACGTCCTAATGTTGAGGATGTGTACTGGACATCGCGCCGACACCCGGTCGCCCTCGAGCGCGTGAACATCCCCATCCTCCTGATCGGTGGTTGGTACGACACGTTCACGATGCAGACGATGCACCAGTTCAGGCGTCTGCATGATCGGGGTGTGGATGTGAGTCTCATCGTTGGCCCATGGACGCACACTCAAGGCTCGGGTATCCATTCGACCCCCGATATACTAGACTTCCTCTCCGAACATCTCGCCAAAAATGGAAAATACAAGAACCCGCCAGCCCGCATCTTTGTCACCGGCTCCGAAGAATGGCGCTCCATGCCAACTTGGCCTCCATCGACTCAACCAAAGACTTTATATCTACAAGAAGGCAACTGTCTCGGATCCAAGAAGCCTGTGCAAGACGTCAGTCCAGGAACTTTCACCTTCGATCCCTTGGAACCTACTCCCAGTATCGGCGGCAATCAAATGTCTGCCGGGGGACGGGTAGACGACAGCGCCTATGCAGACCGATCAGACGTGCTAGCCTTCACGAGTGAGCCTCTTTCCGAAGACCTCGAGATTCTAGGTATTCCATCTGTGCACCTGATCCATGCCAGTGATTCGCCCTTCGTAGACCTGTTCCTGCGAATCAGTGAGGTCGATGACCGTGGCGTATCCCATAATATCACAGAGCTGTATCAGGCACTTGATCCCTCTCGCGACACGTCTCAGCCTCTCGTTTTGGACTTGCAAGACTGTGCCCATCGATTCCGCGTGGGGACGAGGGTGAGGCTCATTATTGCGGGCGGGTCTTTTCCAATGTATGCGAGAAGCCTGGGGACTGGGGAGGATCGTCTGCGGAGCGATACGACGGTCCCTCAGAAGCACACTGTTACTATTTCTGGCGGGGTCTCGCAGCTTATTTTGCCGGTTAATGCTGCTGTCTAACTACTGTTGGTTACCTGGCGATTTCTGAACAATTTGTTGTGTATACGTTTACACCATGTGCATACTTATCATGAGAACGATATGATGCGAGTCCCGATAGCTATTACCTGGACCACGATCGATGCAGTGAGAATATGTTAATAATAATCTGAATTCATACAAGAGAGTTGTAGATTTGGGACATGCTTATATTCGTACAAGGCGGCTACCTAAGTGCAAGTAAAGAAAACGTGGGATGCGGAAACCAGTTCACGATCACCAAGAATGTAATTTAGTCCTTCCAGTCGTGCCAGAATTCATAGCTCATCACCGTGTGGTCACAATACAGTAGCATCAATCTGTAGTGGCGGGACGGATGCCAGCCGTCCCAGCGTTCCGGCGGATGGTAAGCGCGTGAGGCATGGGCGTGAAGTTCTGGGAGGGTATAATTATTTTTGTCATTGGTTGTTTCTGTTGTATTGGATTGTGTCTCTGGCGCTTCGTCTGATTCGGAATCAGAGCCAGACGGCGAGTGAGAATCCTCATCGCCGTTGTCAGACTGAGAGTCATGTGTAGCACGAGAAGATTCTGGCCGAGCGGACGGTTTGGATGGAGAAGGGTCGGATGTTGTAGATGAGGGCGAAGAAGGACTGTCGTCTTCTTCAGGATTGAGGATGCGGTAGTTGAATTGAAGCCAATCGTCAGGGTCAACGCCATGCGGGATGGAGGGGACATCCGGTGGGATTTCGTAACCTGGCATGGGACCGACAGCCATACCAAGGAGTGGGATCATAGGCCGTTCATCGCTACGCTCTTGGGTATGAAAAGGAACGATCCAGTCGAGGCGAAATGCATAGCCAATTTCTTCTTGCCAAGTAAGAGATATGATCGCCACACGGCCTTTCTGAGACGCTGCAACCACGATTCCAAGCTCGGGGACATATTTGA
Source organism: Penicillium brasilianum (assembly GCA_001048715.1). NCBI lineage: Eukaryota > Fungi > Ascomycota > Eurotiomycetes > Eurotiales > Aspergillaceae > Penicillium > Penicillium brasilianum. The sequence goes on along the minus strand of CDHK01000007.1, from coordinate 1,348,768 downwards.
CCATGTTGAAGCGATCACAGGCGGAGCTCATATCGACAGTGAAAGAGAAGCGCTGGAATAGAGGATTTCGACTAAGGAGGTGGTAGTCCGAGTCGATTGGGTAGGGTGCCATGCTGATATGGTGCTCAGAAAAGTGAATTGTGGGGAAGAATTGCGGAGGATGGACGGCTGCAATGGTTGAATCAGCTTGTTTGTTCCGAAAACTTTTGACGTTATTAGTAAAGGACGCTTACGATGCACAGGTCTTTGCGTAAAAAGCTTAAAGCTGTGGTCGGAGAAACCCTCCAAGTCATAGACAAAGTCTGGGTGCAGACATGGTGATGCGTGGAGCTGGTCGCTCTCTTCCTCATAAAGGCTGGACAGAGGGCGTTTGATCCGTACCACCCGGTCCGATGAATCGCTCGAGACATCGTCAAATTCTGAATCAGTGACCAAATCCTCTTCGAAACCACCCTTGGGCTTATCACCATCCGCTTTTCCGGGTTCCGACTCCGAGTCTAAGCGCGTTCGAGAATGCCGCTCTACCCTACACCCAGTCGAAAAAATAGTATCAGGCAAGCACTGAACCTGGCGATTCAGATTCTGCGGGCGTTTGGAGTTGATGGCGCCGAATACAAATATTTGCGACGCATCTCGCACACCTTGGATGGCCCTAGACACATCCAGGATGGTTCTAGATGCGAGTAACACCGAGCCTGGCTCACATCCGCATGCATCCTCTTTCGTCTGGTGGCGTTTGAAGGTTCTTGGGTCCAGAGGTATGACAGTCCACCCCCTCTGGGGAGGATTGTTCAACGGGTGGCCAGGATAGTAGACCCTGTATGGACCGAGGTCATCCCAGATACGCCAGATTATGACCCGGTTGCTAATATCAGTGCTTGCCATCCATGAGCCATTGGAATCCAAGTCAAAGTTGGCAAAGGATATGTGTGGGATGTTGTCGAAGTGACCCCTATATGTCAAGCGTAGATTGCGTGAACGGTGGTTACGAGGCATAGACCTCTGTAATTCCCGTAATTGCTTGATATTATGAATGGACACCCAGGTCGGGTCAGACTGGGTGGCATTCAGACCATCTGAATCGGGATCTGAGGCAGGATCATCCATGTCTTCTGATGATGGGTCTACCAAGGCAAAGGCATAGACCGTAATTTGGCCAGTGTTGGCACTAATGGCAATCAAACGGGCAAACTTGTGAGTTGCAAGGCCCCAAGCGCTCATGCCGACATTTTCCACAAAGAATGGAGTCACTTCGGAACCATCAAAGGGTCGTTTGTATCCGCTTTTGGCGCATCGCTTCACGGCGGAGAAGATTGCTTCGACATGGTATCCGCAGACGTTGCCAGAATCGGTTGCCAACAGCAGAACTTCGTCACGACCCAGCTCATCCACAATAATATTATTAATGGTATGTGGATGTGCCGGATCAATGTAACCATCGGCTTGAGGTTGCTTCATGACTGGTTTGATAATCATCTCGGCCTGAGAACCCAAGGCCTGAAAAGGACCCGATGGGATCCAGACATAGATATCGGATACATGTGCTACAAAGAGAAGGTTGCGCCGCTGGGAGGAAGCCGCCTATCGAATGGGTCAGCAATGGAACATTGGGCCCGAAAGCTTGAATGAGGATCTCACTAGATTGCTTCTCCAGGTGGCCACCGGAGGACCAATGATATCATTCTTCCTATCCAGATCTATCAGTATATTGCAGACTTGACCAGCAATGCCGGTCTACACCTACACGGAGAACTGCCTTCGTCAGTTGAAATCCCTCACGTGAGACATGTAAGGAATATCACGCACTCGTTGTCCTTCTTTTTCAACACTCAGAGCTTGGAATCGAGGTCTGAGAGAGTCTCGAAGAGAGAAAAGCTCCGATTCGGAACTTGCAGGGCTGTAAAAGGCCATGTCCCCCAGGCTAAAGGTGCCTGTCGCCAGTAACCAAGCTTGGCTTGTAGTATGACCACGGATCTGCGCGGGGGAAGTTGGAGAGGAAGAGAACGGGAGGACGGGGCGTCGGGTGTAACGTTGTCATTGCCAGGGACCGGTAGTTCTGAGAAAAGGGAAGAGAAAGCCAAGGGAGTATTACAGAAGGACATGTTCAAGCCAAAACACGGAGGGTGGTTATCATCACCGACAGCGGGGGAGCGGGAAGTGTGGAGCAGCCGATGATGAAATCCACTTTCTCACCGCCTTCCTCTGCCATCCCGTTAGATCTTATCCCCAATTTCAACATCGCCCTTTACCAGTCAAAGATGGATTTGGTTGCGGGAGTCCGGAAAGAAGGCAGCCGGTGAGTAGTTCTCTGCTTGCACACATTCGCTCGTTACCCATGGCGTATACTCATCAACTTGTCCATATAGCGGCGGCCGGGGCGAGTTCAAATGGTCTGATGTCCAAAACTCGAGCCACCGCGAAAACTATCTTGGTCATTCGGTGATGGCCCCTGTCGGCCGATGGCAACAGAATCGTGATCTCTCATGGTATGCCAAGGGCGATGCAGATGCTGAGGAGGAACGGGCCCGCCAGCAACGCGAAGAGCTCCAGCGTGTCAAGGATGCCGAGGAGGAAGCTATGGCCCGCGCACTCGGACTACCAATCCCACCCAAGGCCGAGGAAAACGCCAATTTGACGCCACTAGGAGAAAACGCAAAGACTCAGGTGAAACCAGATGAGGCTGGGGCGAAAGAATCAGGGAGAGAGTCGCGGGGAAGCCGAAGACACAGGCATGACCGCAGTCGAAGCCCACATCGAGAGAGGCACAGAGATCGCAGCGATGACCGTGCTCGAGATCAGGAGCGAAGACACCGCAGACACCACGATGACGACCGGGAAAGGAATCGTGAAAGAGATCACGATCGAGATCGTCATCATCGAAGCCGCCGACACCGGTCTCGCGACAGAGATCACCATAGGAAACGATCTCGCTCGCGCTCTCGTGACCAATACAAACGAGGAGAGGAGACTAGGTCTCGGCGGATCGAGCGTAGTCGTTCCCCTGAACGTCGCAGAGACCGAGATGATCGCGACCGGCGACACTGATTTATGACACACATGATATCCATTTATTGCAATACAATACCACTTGGGCAATCTTGACCCAGCCTCACGATTTCGCAAGAACCCGACAGTTTAATTACTTAGACGAGAATGTCAGAAGATACAACCATTTTCACTCTATCTCTTCGTCGAAAACGGCAAATCTCGAGGGTTGGACACATAGCCAACAAACTCATGTATGCAATGATCATCGCTATCTAATGCATGCAAAATGCATGTGACGAAAAGCTAATTTACATAAAAGGCCAATCAATGCCTTACAGCTCATCGTGAGAGGTCTGTTTGCCCTCGGGCAGATCCGGCATGGACATAACGTTCACCACCAGACTGGTCCAGCCAGTAAAGTGCTGTGTACGCTGTCCCTTGCCCGTCTCCGGGTTATACTGTTCCCAGGCAAACCCAGTGCTCTTCCACTCACGGAAAATATTCTCGACCAAGTTCTTCCGCAGCTTCGAGTACATCTCCCGGGCCTGCTCCTGGTGAGGGCCGGAGGCAAGAGCGGTGTCCTGCAGACAGGCGATCGTTAGCATGATATGCAATAATGCAGCATTGACTGAGATCCGACTTACATATAGATTCTTCAGCACCAGGTAGTTGATAGGCATCCAAACTGGGCTTCGCCAGTAGTTCTCTTCCGTGCCGTAGTACTGGTCCTTCTTGCTCAGACTGCGAATACCATAGTCGCTCCATAGCTCCTCGGGATCGTTGATCAGGTCCAGCACAGCCTTCAGACGAGGGCTGTCGGGGCCCAGCATGCCGGTAAGGAAGGGGAAGATAGAGATGTAGCCCTTGTGGCAGACATGAATGCTCTCCTCGTATTCATCGATGGTCGCATCGCAGAAAGTCTGCTCCTTCTCGTCCCAGTGCAGGTCATCAATGTTTCGGGAAATAGCATTCTCATAGTAAGCAAACTCCTCAGCATCTTCCACCTCACCCAGGTATTCCGCAATGCGGCGTAGAGTGCGTGTCATCATGCCCATCCAGCTGATGAGATCCACGTGCAGCTCACCGGGGTGCGGTGGCTGGGGCCGGGGATAATCGTCAATGCCAGAAGTAAGGATGTGTTGCACTGAGCGTCCACGCCAGCGGTAGCCTTCTTTGCTGGAAAAGGCTTCACGATCATAGGACTTGATGTCGCCGCGTTGGGTGCTACGGTACCACGAGTAGTGTTTCTTCATCAGAGGGTAGAAAGAGCGCAAATACCCATTGGCCAATTCGGGGTTTCGCAGGGTAGCTGAGCGCAGGCTCTCGGCCGGGTCGTTGTGATCCAAGCTCACGGACTGAGCGCTCTTGTTACTCTTCGCCTTGTCCATGAAGGCTTCCAAAGCCATGAACAAAGTGGGTGGGTTAGCGTAGTGGGGATACTGGACAGTGAATTCGGCGGGAACCTTGCTACGGGCTTCCTGTCCCAGAATTTGCTCACGAGCAATCCAGCCGTCCTCATCCATCAAATGGAACCAGCTCTTGATGATCTCAAGCCTAAGAAATGTGTCAGCTTCATTACCTCGAAGGCAAAAATTTTCATGACTTACGCAAGGTCAGAGTCATATTCCATCACAGGCATCAGGTGGAAACCCTCATCCCAGAGAAAGCCTCTGGGGAAGAACGGCCGAGAAGGAACGCAAGTAAAGAGATCCTTGGCCCCTTCCATGACCGGTTGGGCTGCGGCGCGAGCCTCGGCAGTCTCTTCCCAGAAGCCTTCATTCTCTTCATCATATGCGGGAGAGCCGGAGCGGTCAACAACATCGTCACCGTGGAAAAATCCGATACCACCGACCAGGTTGGAAAGCATGGCCTTAGAGAAGGTAGAGAACTCGTCATCAAGGTCAAAGGGCGCCTTGGGGGCAAGGACTTCCTTGTGTCTTTCAGAGAAAGAGAGAGATGCATCCTTAATTTCCTTGGTAATAGTCTCCGCTATGTCCTTTATTAGAATCATTGCGGAATATAAGAGTAGGCAGACTTACAAGTCAGAGGCTTAGGGGCGGAACCAGAAGAAAAGAGGACGTCAAACTAGAATAGATCAGCAAGAGTTCACTTCAATTTAGGTCTGCGGATCGTACCTCAAAAGGACCCTTGAAGACTTTCTGAACAAGGTGGACGTTTCCATCCCCAGGCGCATGTTTGATTGTGAATAGCTGGGCTGGGTGCGGCGGGTTATCGGGTCCAAGCTCCTTGATGGCTTCCTCAACCTCGTCCTTCATCTGCGTAAACAGAATGCCTGGAGAGGAATAGGTTAGTAACAAGGCATCAAGAGTGGCACGTCAGTGGGGCACACCTTTGGCTTGCCAGAGATGCTGCTGCGGCATAGTTGCGCTGGACACAAGACCGTGGCCCAATGGCTTGCCCTCGCCGTTGGAGCGATCGGCCTCGAAATAATCGTTGCTGCTCGGACCGTCGGTGACATCAATGGTAAAGTCTCCCAGTTCTGAAGAGTAACCATTGAGCCTCAAGTCGCCCTCCAGTGGTGCGCCTTCGGACACCGTGTCCATGTCCACACCCAACTGGCCTAATCCTTCAAGGGTAGTGTAGAAGACAACCGAAACGGGCTGGTCAGGGTTTCCATCCTCACGAGGAGTACCCTTCACGCGGAAGCCCCAGCTGCCTCCATGTTGACCACCGGGCACCTTGATGAAATCGATCGTCAGGTCCAGAGTATTTCCAGCGTCGTGAATTGTCTCCCGCCCGCCCTTCCGGATATCGTATTCATCCCAACCGTATCCAGCCATACCCTCATTCTGTTCGCAGGTGTGCCTAAAGTCTGCATCGAAGGATCAGCAATTATTCATGCGCAGCGCAACTTGATTAGGACAGGAGATTATGACATACTCTGCTGAACTGTAGCAAAGTCATCGACCTTGGCCCACATCAATCCTGCAGCCAGACTGTTCGAAATGCGAGGCCGCACTCCAAAGTAGAGGTTTGGCTTGTAGGGACCCCATAGCAGCGACTCGTTGTTGGCGCGCGCAGCCTCTTTGATCAAGACAGAGACGTCATTCAAATCTTGGCTAGCAAGGATCCCAGTCGCATAGAGCAGCGAGGTTAGTAGAACGGAGAGCCTTAGACGATGCATTATCGATTGCATCACTCAAGGGCGTGGCATTGAAAGGTGGTCAAGTTCGCAACAGTAGGCGGAGCTGGCTGTTCTCTTCGCAATTACGTGGCCCGAGCTCTCCGCGGCGAGCTTGCGTTTTAGTAGTAAATTATTGCCTTGGCACGACGATTGAATGATCATCAGAAAAATAGTTCTGAACGAATGGATCTCTTTTGTAATCAAGTCTTCTCCTTCTAGTATATGTTGATATGTACAGGCTATGTTCAAAGCTGATCACGAGGGTCCAAAGACGCAATCTTCGCACTCTTGGCCTCCCCGTCAAATACGAATTCGCTCATGAGCTTTCCAGTGCCAGGCCCATTCTGGATTCCCCAGCAAGTATGACCAGCAGCGAGATAAAGGCCCTTGGTATGAGTCAAGCCCACCAAGGGACCTCTGCCGCTTTCACAATTAGGCAAATAACAAGCCTGCCTTGTCCGAATCTTACCATCGCGCAGTGCATCCGAAATGCTCCCAACCTGATCAATGATCTCCTGGCAGCGCTCGGCGTCTACCTCGACCTCTGCAGATGTACTCGGCAACGGTACAGTCTTGTCTCCGTCACCACAAGCGTAGACGGTGTCGTCGGGACGAGTGTAGATCTCTGGTGCTGCCACTGTTGGTCGTGATTTCTTCGCAGGGTTGAAGTTGGCTGGAATCTCAATATTTGTAAATAGAGCATATGCGCTGACGGGCTTTGCCGGTTCGATAACAACGCTGTGCGCACGCGTTGCCGTAATGGGGGCTTCTGGGAGGACAGAACGGGTCCATGGGCCAGCGGCGACAATCACATCAGTGGCCGGGATAGTGCGCGACTCTCCAGATGCCTTATCAGTATAAGTAACGGACTTGACAGTCTCACCTGGACGAGCAATGTCGGTGACCTGTCCCAAGATAATCTTTGCGCCCTTTTCTTCCGCCAATTTTGCCATGGACGTAGTGAATAGGTATGGGTGCACCTGAGCTGTCTCTCCGGGGCCACTCATACTCTCGTAGGCTCGCAGAAGGTCTGACTCAATCCAATCAAGATCGTTGGGGATCTTGGCCGATTTGAGCTTGGAGACTGCGGCCGTGCTGCGCTTCTGTAGGGACTCGCCTTCTTCTTTCTTCTGACTCTTCTCACTCATAGCGCGACCCTTGACAATGAGCTGACCGCAATTGGTCTCTCGGTACCCCCATTTATCCTTCCCATCATGCTCCTTCGCAAGTTGCGCGTGAAGCGTGAAGCTGAGATCGACGATGTTGCTCGGATAAGCCCATTGCGCGAGAAGTCCGCCCGCTTTACCCGATGCCCCGCCTGCAATGTCGGAGGCCTCGAGGAGCGTTACTTTGTGACGGACTGGATCATAAGATGGATGTCTCGTGAGAAAGTAAGCTGTGCAGCAGCCAATGATGCCACCGCCTGGAGTTGACGGATCCGCGGTCAGTTATGTCTATTCCAAGGAAAGCTATGCGCGCGGGGTACATATTAATGCTGGCAAGAGGGACTGACCAACAACGACAATTTCACGGGGATCGCCCGTGGCGGACATTTTCGCTATCGGCGCGATCTTGAAAGCAAAGGTTCGTAACAAAGACACGTTGTGGTGAAACCGAGGAGGACGAGTAAGGAGTAAAGATGCGAAATGGTGTTGGTAGATGTTGGGCTACGTCACCGCGATTAGGACTGCCCCAGTCATGTGCTGTTGTTGCATTCTATATGGCCCAGCCTACGGTACATCTGACTACACTTTTATGCCGCTTCTTTCTCTGCACGATGCTCAATTTCTTTTCCATAGATCATGTGGCATACGAAGTCAGAAGTTTTGCCATAAAAAAGTTAAAATCAAACCGGGCTACCATGCTCCGCGAAATGCAAATTGTGCTGGGAAGAAAGGACAAGACCAAGAGAAGAGAAGAAAGATCCGTCCCTGAAAATACAATGCAAAAGTCAGATAAAAGTGGTTGCAAATGAATCACCGCGATGGACTGAGTGGCCGATTGAAACCGCCTGTGCGGTTCATGTACTGGCGGTACTCGCTCTTCTTCTCCTTGCGCACACCGTAGATATCGTTCCCAGGAACCTTGGTGTTTTTGGTGGTTCGGAATCTGGTAAAACCCATGCTCTTTCGCATCATCGCTTCCATCTCATCCTCGTCTGCGTCTTCCTTGAAGTCCACTTCCATTTCCTCCGCATGGCGACCGGTTACAGCCGAGCCGTTTGCCGTTCGCCCATCATCACGAGGCCGGGGATCTTTGCGATCAGGGCGGCGGTCGCCTTTAGGTCCTCGAGGAGGTGGAGATCGAGATCGAGTTTTTGTGCCATTGCGGCCAGGTGATCGTGAACGTTCGCGGAACTTGCCGCCCTTACCGGGGTAACCTGTTTGCGCATCTCGAATTAGAAGGACTTCAATCAAAAAAAGACGTAAGCCAGGGCTTTGGATGGGTTGCAATTACCTCGTCGATCGGATCCACGTTCCCTGCTACCACTCCTCATGCGGTCTCGGGCCCCACGCCCATCTCTATCTCGATCCCTCCGGTCTCGGTCGCGGCGATCTCGAGACCGGCTCCTTTCTTGCCTTCTGTCATTACGATCCCGGGAACGCGAGCGATAGCGGCGGTCTTCACGAGGGCCATCGCGTCGGTTGTCTCGGGGATGTGGTGAGCGTCTGCGGCCATGTTCCGAGTCTTGCTCTGCAGAGACGGTGTGAGAGTCATTCTTCTCCCACATTGTACTGCTATCGACGCGCCGAGCACGTTTGGCGGGGGGTTCTGTCATAGTGGTAGCTGGAAATGACTGTGATGTTGAAGGCAAGAAGGTCGTGTGGCGAGGTTGCGGCGATTGAAAGGAGAAAAGGGGGTGAGGTAATCTCGCGTCTTGCGTGTGTGCAATATTGCGATGGAATTAAAAGATAGTACAAGAACACATCATTAAGAAAAGTCGAAGTTAGGGGTATCAGGTCGTCACATTCGAAACTGCCAGCGCACCTGGCGGAAGACAGAGAAGTTTATTCCGGTCACCCGGATCAGCCTTTTGCGCAGTTTCCCAGTTTAGGTGAAAGTTTAGTAGTAAAAAAGCTTCCAGTATCATTACACGACCTTTTATTAACATACATTTATTTTCAGTGAAGCATTCTATGATTAATTAATGACAATAGATACTACAGACATGTCAAGTTAATACACTCATCTGTGTAGCATATTCGGGTGTGTCAAAATGGGTATATCCACTCAAGTCAGAGTGGATGAATCTGACCAAGCAGACAACGTTGAGGTAGGTAGGTAGAGGTACACTCTCCATCCCGATCTTGGCCCACGAAGAGCCTTTTAGTTGAATCTGTAGCACGGATATTTTCCAGATCTAAAAATCGGGAATTCACTTGAATGACCCCCAATACCTCAAAAGGCTACCAAATATGGAGCTGTGAAATCTTCGAAGGCGCGGTTGGTAGAGGCTGATCAAGGACAGGCCGCAATTCCTTCGGCCACAAAACGACTTGATACTATCCCCGATAAGCTTGTCCCTCCGAGTTGGTTTACTCAACCGTATGAAGCTAAATGGAACCATTCTAGCTAACAATATCAGAAGGTATCGACAGAGTGATCGTGTGCTGCACCCAGCAAAATTAAAATAGGCCATGACCTTTGATCGGCGGAGAAGGCCTCAAGTCCATGGAAGGATATAGATTTGACTATATCGAAATGCATTTGTCTTTGAATGTTTGATCTAACCGATGGTAAGTTATATCGCCGCGGGGCATCGTCGCGAGGGTAGAGAGCAATGTGTTTGAGGGGAGCGGTGTAAAGGCAAGAACCTCAAGGTGCTGTAATGTATTCAATAAGTTAAGAAGGTAATAAAATATGACTTAGAGGTTGAAAGACCGTCAGAGGCTAAGTATATGCTGCAATTATAGTTTGAAGAGCCTGTACTCGTGAACTCGGCGGCCGACCGCAAAGGATCTTATAGTTAGGTTTGCGATTTCAGCTCTTGGGACTACGGAAGGCTTGCTACGGCATATTTCTTGGGCAAATGTACTACACCCAAAAGACCATGTATAATTCCCCAAACTTTTCATTGGAATGGATTTCCTCTGGCGACGTGCTCTAGCTACTTAGTTGACGAGAGGCGGCTGACACCTGTTGGTAGTCAATAAGTTTATTCAGCAAAACATAAAGTAGCCCTCTCAAATAGTGATAATTCTGATACGGCTTGGACGAACCAGTCTAAAATTCAGAGCATGAACTGCTCCAAACCGACAAGATCCTCATTGAGAAAGCCCTCCTTGAGGGCTGGCCATGCAGCCCCACGGGCCGACCCGTCGAGCCCCAACTTTAAATCTCACTGCGAAATTTTCGCAGGCCAACTACCCCACTTCAGTTGGCCTCGACTTCCCTGCAGCAACCAGCCACATCTCTCGCCACATACAGCCATGGCTCCCGTCAACCTGTCTCATCGAAGGACGCATAATTTGCTTTTGATCTCGAAGCTATTGAGCCTAAGGGATACGGCCTCCCCGCTTACGCTCCTTCAGGATTCATTGGAGCAACCCGCCACACCCCTCATCAAGGAGTATATCAGACGCGCTAAGGTAGGCTAAGCTGTCAAAACCCTTTAGATAGGGATGAATTGCATCATGATATACCGTCATATCCTAAGCCGGTGATGCTGACCATATTCATAGCTCTCTAAGGTGCATGTCACCTTCGTTGCATTTGAAACATTGAAGAAACCGGATGGAGTCGATGCATTCGTAGCAACCCGCCGAAAGAGCCCGGCCGATATTGTCAAGGAGGTAGCATCTATTTACCAGCCTGCCGTAGCAACAGGGCCATCAAGGCGTGAGTTATGATGAGATCGCTTTACACCATCGATCGATTGCAGCCGAGTTAATCAAAATCTACAGGCCGTCTTATTATAATTGATGCGATCAATCCTCTCCTGAGCTCGAGAGGGTTGGACCCTGGATTTCACCTCCCATCTTTTCTCGGCTCCTTTATCGCGCCTTCAGGCCCATCGGCTGGCAAGGCTGAAGCTTCGCTGGTGGTGACATATCACCAAGATGTCCCTGCCCTGCCTCAGCAGAATCCCTACTCTCCGCCGTCGTTGTCAGTCTTGACCTATCTTGCGACAAGCATTATCACCCTTCATTCGTTCTCCCATATTCTAGCTCAGAAGGCTGCCCGTAATCGCAGTTTGGCTGCTCCGGTATTCGGTCTTGAGGAAGAACAAGACGGTGTCCTTCTTGGCCGACTGGATAAGCTGGCTGGAACTGGCGCCGCAGAGGGTATTGTGCTGGAGCTTGAGCACCGGCGGAAGAGTGGTCGTGGAGTTCTGGAATGGTACCTGCTCCCCCCTGCATCGAGGTATTCTCCTCAACACCTGAAAGAGGTTGTCACACTGCTTGATGACAATGTTCTATACAATCCTCCTATGGAACCCGATACAAATCCTAATGACGACGAACCCAAGTCGACATTCGAGCTAGGTCTAACTGACCGACAGAGGCGGGACAGAGAGGGTGTTGTCCTGCCATACTTTGACGCTCAGCACGGAGACGGCCCTGGCGAAGGAGGTCGGATTCTCTACGACATGGGTGAAGAGGACGACTTTGACGAGGAAGAAGATGAGATCTAGAAGATACACATTCGATATTCTACAAAAACCTGCGAAATTACTCGTTTTGGAGTTTGCACACATTTCTGCATTTTAGAAAGATAGGTGGATCGTGTCCTGCAACCACCTGGAGGTATTAACTATGCATACATTCATACAGAAAGGGGGGCCCAGTATTGGGGATGTAGGAGACGAGTAGCGCTCAGAAAAACCGCCACCACAACAGAATAAGCACGACAAACCCGACGCCGGCGAAAGGCCCGTACTGTGACACAATTAGCCACTTCATTCTAATCCAACAAAGTCCAGAGACTATCTTACTTGCTTCACCAACAATTCCCAGTTGATGCGGACTGCTGCCTTTCGATACTTCTTGCTGTCTTCCCGCAGCCGACCGGACAGCTCGCCCATCCGCTCCAGGCTATCGCCTCGATAGAGCAGGTCCTCGATGTTCTTGGTCATGACCTTGGTGACGTCGCGCAGCTCGTCGTTCAACTTATCCAAGTTTTGAGAGGCCCGGCTATCTTGGTACAGCTTCTTGGTGCGCTGGATGAAAGTATCGAACTCGACAAAGGCATACGGACGGAGTGTGGGTGAGTGGTATTGTGACTGAGTGTAGGTGGTGGTGAATTCGGAGGCCAGGTCAGCGAGATAGGTGAAGGCGAGTTTGCGGGGATAGGAGCGGTCGCAAATGCAGAGGAAGCAGACGTCGTCTTCGATCATGTAGCTTTAATCTGGTTAATCATCAACTCCCTTTGACTACGGTAGATGGTGCCCACTTACTGGAGGTTGTATTGTCCAGACTCGATGCTGGCCTGGGGTGCGGAGTTTCGATTCAATCGCCGAAAGATCATCTTAGCCTGGCCCTTGATCTCAGCCAGCTCCGACTCAGCCTGTAAGAGAAGCTCATCAGTCCGAGGCTCCAGATAATCATTATCTCTGAATGCGCTCTCACCTGCTCATCATCCACCGAGGCAGCCAGCATGAGGCCTGTTTGCGCATATATCAGCTTTGACGACCCCTCACACAATTTTACTTTCTTCACCTACCATCGAGCCGAGCAATCTGAGTTGACTTCACCATCTTGACGACTACTGAACCGAGAGACAGCAGTTGAATCGCTCTTGTTTAGTTGCCAGAAACGGCCAACCGGCCAGAATGGCTACTGGAAGAGGGGCGGTCGCAAGTGGCAGAAGGGGCGGCCATTCGGGGTGAGCTTGAATGATCCACCGGGGCTTTGTTCAATCTGGAAACTCATTCTCACAATTCTATACTAGACGAGCTACTGCTGCCCCTGCTGGCCAGGCAAATGTAGCAGAACACAATCTTTTGGAAATGTCATCGCCAGTATCATCTCCAGCTTCTCCAACTCCAAGCCCTCGGAAGCGAACCCCCCGAAAGGCCGCGCCCCGGGGCAAGTGGAGCGAGGAGCAGTTATTGACGAGCGACGAGTCCGTCCTTATCGATGCTGACCTAGTGGTATGGCCTCCCAGTCCTCCATCTAAGATTAAGGAGTCGCGACGCTAATAGTATACTTCTCGCGGAATTCTAGAAGCTCCTGGCTAGACCTGAAACCTGGGACATTCTTGAAGAAGAGGAGAAACGTGAGATTCTAGCTCTCCTCCCTGCCGATACCCACCCAGCTTCAGAGCTCCTACCCGACGACCCCGACGTGAGAATCCCCCCACTTCCGGATTCGTTCGTTCGATACTCCAATAACTGGCGCGATGGCATTCGTCAGTTTCAACTTGATCTTCAGAATGGCCGATTTGACCCAGAATGGCTGCGCCAAGCCGAGGCTGCGCGGCGGAAACGAGAGAATGGAGACTTTGATACCTTCAAGGAGCGCGAGTTTGAGAAATTTTGGGGTCAGAAGCAGCGGACTGACATGTCTGTGGTTTCGGGGGAAAGCTCAAAAATCAAGCTCACTCAGCTTATTGAAGCGGGTGTCTTTTTGGTTGGGGATGTCTGGCGGTTCTGCTACGTTTGGGGCAAGGGACCCGACCGAGTGATTATCGACAAAGAAGTCAGGGTATGGATCCTCCGACTTTCCTGATATGCACCTCGCTAAAATTCTGCAGATACATGAAATTAATGACCAAAAGCTTTCGTTCGTGGTCCCTACCGGTCAGCGGGTCTTTCTCCTCTCGCATGCAGACATCGAAGAGCGAAAGCAAGATTCTCTCCAGAACAATGGCTATGACACAGAGATCCCTCAAAAGACAGAAAATACAACGAACGGGGCGTCTGAATCAAAACCTCCAAAGGAAGAGCATCGCACAGCTGATATCCCGGAGAAAGAGGAACTTCAACCCATGGAAGGTCTCCAAGAAACGGATACAGCTCTAAAGCTGGAAGAGCCAGTTGCAAGTATCAGGCAAAAAGATCTTACCGGTATTGAGGCACTGAAAGTGCCAGCGGACCCAGAAGCGAAACCCCTCAATGAGAATGGATCAGTCCAGGTTGTGATCGTTAGCCCACGGCATAACTTAACTGCGGCCGAACAGGGGTCCAAGCGACCGACACCACTTCCTGCCGTTGAGCCTCCAGCAAAACGTAAGCGCGGACGTCCTCGGAAGCGACCTCCTTCACCTGTACCAGAGGTTGAACCTGAGGCGGAAGCCGTACCTGAACCTGGACCTGGACCTGATCTTGAGCTCGAGCGCGAGTCTGGCGTTCAAGTTATAATTGGTGCTAGAAACTTTGCACCTGCACGAACACAGGCACTTTCACAAATCATTATCCCTCCGCTTCCGGCGGCTGCGCCCTCATCGTCCACAAACAATGACTCTACGGATTTGACAGAGCCCAAGCCTGATGGGCATGGGGCAATCTTTTTATCCCGTTCACCAGCCACATCATTTTCTCTATCTTCTCCATTATCTGAACCTCCCGGAGGGCTCATCGATGACTTTAACGATGAACTTATCGAAGAACCCATCATCGAGCCTTCTGCAGAGCTCTTGGATGGGCCTACCGAAGAACCTACCGAAGAACCTACCGGAGAACCTACCGGAGGACCTACCGAAGAGACCACTGGAAAGGACATCAAACAACCGTTCGAAGAACCGAAGGAAATGCCTACTACTGAAGAGCCCATTAAAATCCACGCCGAACAGGCAGCTGAAAAGCTCATCGAAGAGCCTCCACAACCTCCGTCGGAATTGCAGACAACTTCCAATGAGCCCGTCGAAATTATCCTATCTAATATATCAACGCCGATGGTCTTGGTCCGTGAGATACTCCGAATCGACGGCCGGAAGGCGGGTAGTCGCACTTCCAATTCATGGAAAGAGATTCGGTGTTATCGCAAGAATCAGGACATGGGTAGTCTCTTCGACGTGAGGCAAATCTGGTTTGCCAAGCAGAAGTGAGCGTTTACTTGCAGTCAGGACAGCAGTAATTGACAATGGGCGCTTCGACTCAAGACGAGCAAGGGCTCTCATGCATAGTGTAACATAATAATTCGGGTTTGCAGCTACGTTCAGTGAATTCCGCAGAGATGAGGAAAAGTTTCATTGGGCCATAACTGATAATGAAGGATGATATCAGCTCATAAAACTAGTTCAATTTAGTTGCCCATCCCTGATATCACCTTCTTAGGATGATCATTCAAGTTGTGGTGTTGCAAGTCTTCCAGAGCTTGAATCAGCCCGCACTTTCAAGTTATTCATGGAGTGAAATGAATACTTACGCATTTCCCCAGAGGACCAAGTTGAATTTGCAAAAGCTCTCGGTGCGAAGTCAGCGTGGACTTGCCACAGGTCTAGTACATTCAGCATTACATATTCTTGGTAACAAAGCCTTCATAATTTAAGAGTTCTCGAGAATACGCACCCTGCACTTAGACCAACAGGCACACGCAGTATAAGGATTGCCGATACGTTGAACATCGCATCCTTCACACTTGTCTTGGTAGCTAGTCGTTATTTGTGTCTGTGTGGCCTTGGGTTGAATCTGGATTGGCTGCGTCATGTTTACTATAGTAAAGCTGCAAGGAATAGACGAAGAGGTCCTGATGGTTGTGAGTTGAGTTGTCCGTTGAATTCGGTCTGAAGCTGAAGTTTCGTTGGGAGTTTCTAGAGTATTTATGTCGATTTTTCAATAACCCGGGTATCTTGAAGAGCCTCATCTCTGTATTCGACTACACCCCGCTCACCTTGGCATCGACTTCTATCAAACGGCCTGAACAGGTCTAGTGGGGAGGCAACAATTGGGAACGCTACTATTAGGCCAAGGATTAATCTGATTGGCTTGTCGGTCGACGTGCAAGCCACCCAAGCAAACAACAGATAGCCAGCGCATCGGGTCCGGGGGGTTTAGGGTGCTCTGACAACTGTGCCCAATGGTACCACTTAGAAATTGGTAGTGGCAGTCTTGCCTTGTTTCACCCAGGCCTCGAACTTGCCTGATTGGGTTTACATGCAGTAGCTGAATAATAGATTGTCGTACATAGCCCGACATGTACGGATAACTGGGACAACAAGGACGAGCTCGTCACACGTCGTCTATTTTCAACCCGGGTTGAGGGCTACGAAGCATGATGGCGGCGAATTCCATAACATGGTCATCCTAGCCTAGGGATATGCAATTAGATCATTCAAGACTAAGGCGCTAGAACGGTGTTTGACTCGTGACCCCCATGGGAGGTACAGGCTCTGCATCAGCTGCCACATCGACAGCGAAGCTAGCCTGAATGAAATCCTCAAGCTCCTCGCTGACAGTTTTCAGCTTCTCCTTGACACTGGCGACACCCTCTTGCCCGACAATATGCCGCGAGGGTGGATTCTCATGACCGGCAATGGATGTGATGGCATATACTGTTTCCGAGACTAAGATCTCCAGGTGTGCGGAGCTCAATGGCGGATGTATCGAGACAACCTCGGGAACTGAGAATGGGCCATTCTCGATCGAGCTCACTCTTGAGTTTTCTTCTTTTTCGGTAGATCGATTGCTGGTTGTAGTGTTGCCGGATACTCCCTTGGAAACGGCATCGGGGAGTCGGGGAACGAGATGATTTAGTATACCCCGGAACAAAGGTGCATGGTTATTCACAGGCGAATAAGCGGGGAATATTGGTGGGACGCTGGTGACTAGATTGGTGAGAATGCCAATCTCAATGCTGCATTGGACGATGGTGAGTTTGAGGTTGAAGGGGGCTATTTCGAATGCCAGGCTCTAGTAGACAATATTAGTGAGTGCTGAATGGCTGTTTGCTAAACTTAGAATCACTCACATCACAAAATCCTTCAAGAGCCCAGCCAGCAGCACAGTACATCCCAAGCCCTGGTGTTCCAATATGAGCGGCTAAAGACCTGTCAGACAGACCGCTCATCGTTGATGCTAGCTCCAATATATCTTACTGATTCCTGATAAAATCATAATATGACCAGAGTGCTCTCTCCTCATATGAGGCAATGAAGCTTTAATTATATTGAGAGGTCCAAAATAGTTCACTTCAAATTGATCGCGAACGAGGTTCAAGGTTTGTGGGGAGGCGGATAGCTCTTCGACGGTTCCAATGAGAGCTGAGAAGGGTCAGCGAGGTCTTGCAGCTGACATTGAGACCCTTAAAGTATATATGTACCTTGACTTGTGCAGCATAGAAGAATATCCACTCGGCCAAAGGCCGCAACCGCTTGCGCTACGACAGCCTGGCATTCACCCATCATCCTGTCATGCCAAGGCTTGTTAGTCTTCGTTACTTGCCATGATCACCAAGCTCTCTGGTTTCCCTCAAAGCTTGGGATAGCAGCGCGCACCTAATGTCCAAGGGAACGGATTTCATTCGTTGTGCCCATCCCTCCTCGCGATGTTCCTCTACTTCGGCCAGAAAGGTGTCGAAACCATCTCGGCGCCGCTCGTCACGATCCAGAACCGTATGCGCAAGCCCGAGAAGGACATGGTCGCCATGCGCAAGGATTTGTCGCGCGACTGAGATGCCAATGGGGGAATCGCCCGCGGTGATCAGCCATACTCGCGGTTCGCTATGCGACGGGAATTGCGAGCGGGAATCGGGCGAAGGGTGGTTCTCCATGGATAGGGTCGGATTCAGCGCCAGCGCTTAAGCGCGATACCCATTGCGCGATTAAGAAAGGTTAGCGACGAAGTTCTCGCAGGTCGTGGAAGCTATCGTAGTTCGCAATTTGTGAGAAATCGACAGAGCTTCTCCGGACAATTGCGGAGTTGGAGGGGGAACCGATTGCGAATGCCAAGCCCCGCCCAAAGTCCCCTTTAGTCCAACGGGCTGGACGAAAGAGCCGGCCGCTTAGCTCTTCTGATCGCGTTGGCCGCTTCTTTCTCTTTCTCTCACCATCTCCCGCCATCGCAACATGCCTGAACAGCGGCAACGCAGAGAGGAGGAAGGAAGCAATGTATGTGGCTCGGTTATCGCAGGCTTGAGCGGGGAAACTCCAGCTGTCTATTCTCGAAGCTTGCTGACGATCATCTCTAGTCCGGCTTCAAGGGTGCCCTTCAGGGCCTTGGAATCTTCCTGCTGGCGCAATTCGTAATTGGCCAATTCTTCGGCAACAAGCAGAATGCAGCTTCTACCGTCAAGCCGGGTAACATGCCCGCATTTGCGGATCGCCCCGACCCCAGTCAAGTCGCAGATTACAGCGCCATCCCGGACCTCATCTCCCCTATCTGGCCATCCGATAGCGCCATCGATATCAGCATCTATGTGACTCCCTCGATCGTTGTACCTTCTTTCAAGTCCAAGGATAGCGTCCTTGTGATGCAGGAGAAGAACTTCACGATCGGCAATTACAGCGACAGCCGTGAGATTGACACCACCATCAAGCTGCCCAAGCAGGTCCAGCAGAATGGAACACTCTTTGCGCACTTCTTCGTCGCTCGTACGGGATACCCCCTGGATCCTACCGCTAAGGATTATAATACCGCCGATGCTGTCCACTTCCTTCGCCCCTTGAATCAGTACCTTCCCAAGAAGAAGGCGAAGAAGCTCAAGAATCTGCTAGCCGCCTCCGAGGAAGAGGAAGAGGAAGAGGTGGATGATACTCCGGACGTGCAGACGGTCTCGTACTATCACCCTAACTTCACTCTCTCCGTGGTTCCGGACTCTGGCTCTCAGAAGTTCTCCCAGATGCACCCCGCAGTTCGCCAGTATGTGCAGCTGGAGCGCACCGGTGCCCGAGACGAGACCGGCAAGAACGGCTGGTACTATCCGATCCTATTCCTCAACACTTTCTGGCAATTGAAGACCCACATGACGGAGCTGAACTCGACTGTGACGGAGGTGCCTCTGCGGATTACCCTCAACAACTTGGCCAACTGGAAGTTTAGTATCCTTACCAGCATTGATGAGGGCTCGAAGCAAAGTGCTCGCCAGGCTGCGTACGGTGGACCCGTGCCTGGTGGTGGCGATGGCTCTGAGTGGGAGACGATCAAGGAAGTTCTGTTGGACACCAACATCTACCTCCTGGGTACCACCGGTATTGTCACCATCTTGCACATGGTTTTCGAGACCCTGGCGTTCAAGAATGACATTGTAAGATTTGGTCCATTTCTGCGATATGTCCGTGGCTCGCTTAGGTTTGCTAACTTGGATATTCAATGTTTAGGCTCATTGGCGTAAGAAGAAGGATAACGTAGGCACGTCTGTGCGTACCATCCTGGCGAATGTCTTCATGCAGGCAGTCATCTTCCTTTACCTCATGGACAACAGCGACAATACATCATGGATGATTCTGGCTAGCCAAGGATTCGGTATTCTTCTGGAAGCCTGGAAGATCACCAAGACCGTCAATGTTCGCCTGCGCCCCCCGCCCGCCAGCTCCTTCTTTTCCTTCTTGCCCTACGTGGTTGTCTTTGAAGACAAGCACAAGCTGAGCGAGACCGAGGAGAGGACCAAGGAGTATGATGAGATTGCATTCCGCTACCTGTACATTGTTGCGGTGCCCCTTCTTCTCGCCTATGCCGCATACAGCCTTATGTACAACACTCACAAGTCATGGTATTCGTACATCATTGAGACACTCGTCGGCAGTGTTTACGCCTACGGCTTCTTGATGATGGTTCCCAGCCTGTACATCAACTACCGCCTGAAGTCCGTTGCGCACATGCCTGGCAAGGCGATGGCCTACAAGTTCCTGAACACTTTCATCGACGACCTTTTCGCCTTCACCGTCAAGATGCCCTGGCTGCACCGTTTGGCCACCCTCCGCGACGATGTCATCTTCTTCATCTGGCTGTATCAGGGCTGGAAGTACAAGGTTGACTACAAGCGTGTCAACGAGTTCGGACAGGGAGGTGACAGCGACGAGGAGGAAGAGCCCACTGCTACCCCCAAGCTTGAGGAGAAGAAGCAGGACGAGACAGTGGCGTCACAGTCTTCTGCCAAGGTGGACAACAAGTCATCTACCCGCCAGCGGAAGTCGAAGAAATGAGTGTGCTCCGCCCACGGGCTAGCTCTCATGATAGTTGTTCACTTGGCCAGCTTCTTATCATCCTTGAGTTGTTAGAGATTCATCCCTTTCCTGCATTCTTCCAGATCTTGCAATCAGCCCTATTGTTTCTTGACGATGTTGGGAGTATATTGTTTGGTCTCCGAATTTGGGTGGAAATTTCATGTTTAAGAGTAACGAGATCCACTCTTCTGACTTCGTAAATCATTTTAATCATAGAAATTGAATGAGAATACACTTAGTTTTCCACAATCGCATAATAATGGAGAATTCGCCGGGCAAGGCTGAAGGATTAAAGTTGACCTTTACACATGCCTGGTGGGCTAATGTTGACGGTTGCCCGATCGGGTTTAAGCCGATTTCCCTCCTGCACGTGTCCACGTTCTACACTTTCTATGTGGTCCGCTGAACAGTATCATCCAATCCAGGCATTCAAGTGTTTTTTTCTGTCTCCTTTCTCTTCTTTAAATTCGAGGCCCTTTTCAAGGATTGTACTCGGGCGCCGAGAAACGGCATTGGAACGCGTTTTGTTGCTTCGCGCATCCGACGCGCCGGGCATGACCGCATCGCCTTAGGACAGGTCTGATACATAGCCAGCGACACCTGGGGGTCCAGCATTATCCGAATGGATACAAACAGTGGTGAATTTTTGAAGCTCATGTCCCAACTGAGTTGTGAGCCAAATTAGACTGATGATATGATTAGACAATTACCAGTCCGGCCGCTTGCTCGATGCGATTGAGCATTTGGAAGCAGGTAGGGAGAGCTAAATTGATGATTTGACTTCGACCATTGTGTCGCTAATGAGTGAAACAGTTGCTTCTGTGCCGGTGAAGCAAAGATACACTGATGCTGGCCAGCTGGTCAAGACCATTGCATCGGACGCGTATGAAAATGGCATTCCGCAAAACGCGCTGGGCCGTTTACTGAAGGTTCTCACGGTAAAGAATCACCTAGATCAGGGAACCACCACAACTTTGGTGAAGAATCTGTATCCGCAAGAGAGAATCTCCTCTCAACATGTGACGCAAGTCGTGTGCTGTCTGGGACCCAGCAAGTCCAAGCCGAGTCCTGCCACCCAGGTTTTGCTTGTTCGCTGGTTGATCATGACTTATGATCTCCTCGAGGACCGGACACAACTTGGCAAGCTTTACGCAGTGTTATTCAATCACTTGGATATGATCAGTTTAAGGAAGCCACTTTGTCATCTACTTTCCCTGATCACTCGACGAAAGCATGTCAAGCCATTTCGCATTCAGACTCTGATGGAGTTGATCCAGTCTGCGGGCGGGGAAGAGAAAGAGCTCATGAGTTTACTCAAGATCTTCAAGAACTATTACCCCGAGATCATTATCGGAGATGTCGGTGGCTCGAGAAGGATGGCGCTGTTTTTTAAACACCCCGACCCGGAATGGTCGACTCATGCGAAACTACTACAGGACCAGAATCTGGAGAAGGTGCAAGCGGCGCAGCAGTCGAATTACCAGGTATTGCATCGAGGTATGGGAAAACGCAGCAGGATTGAGGTGGTAATTCCGGTCTTGCAAACCTCTCGAGTATCAAATAAGCATACGTCCCTTGAAGAAATCCGAGACATCGAGCATTTCGTCGACAAGCTCGACACCATTGAGCTGCCGAATCAGATCATCTCAACTCTTGGTGATGCGATGGCCCAGAAATACCTTCATTTGGTTCAGTCTGAGGCTGCCAATGATCGTTTAGATGAGTGGCTGAAGGGCTTTTTGGCCGACAAGTTGGAGAAGATCCGGGACGATGATGATGACGAGCCAGAGGTTCTTTCATTTGTCTTGGGCTTTCTTGAAGGATATACATCGTTCATCAAGGTAAGTACTTTGAATTTTAAGCCTGGCCATTACAAATCTTGTCTCTGATGATATCATAGGCCCTGTTACCGTCCGTTCGAAAATTCCTAGAGTCATATCTTTCGATATGGAAGGGCCGTGACAACCGCCAGCAAGTTCTGCGACTACTTCAGTATCTTCCGATTGAACCCTACGAGGCCCTGCGAGAATCGGTCTTTGCCCCACTAGAGCGTGCCGTGCTGGACAGTGCGGTTAGTTCTAGGATAGAGCTGCTTAATTTCTACTCTGCATTGATCACCGAATGGGGCGTCAGACTTCGAACACAACCCACAGCTTCAGAAGAATCATTCCCTTCGAGCAAAGTTATACAGCATGCTGAGCTCTTAGCATCCTCACTTCTAGAGCTCGCCCCGACTTCTGCTGGTAACGACAAAAGTGCCCCGCCGGTTGTCCTTTCGGTCATTCAATTCTATAAGTCTCTCGCGGGGTTATTTTCCCATGCATCAGGGAACGCCAATATTCGACTGACCGTCCCTATCGCTCCCACCATTTATTCTATCACCTTCACACCTACCGTTTCGGTCATTTCAGGGCTCAACTCAATTCTGGCCGATTACAAGTCTGCGTTCGAGGCCTCTCTAGCGTCCGACGTGATTAAACCACAAAACACTTCCGAGCCACTTTACAGGACAGAGCTGGTGAACCAATTTAATGGCTACGTTATGGACATGTGCAACTTGATCTGGCGCAATCGGGCCTTAAACACAGAAGATCCAAATGCACAGGGTTGCCTGATTCCAGCAGCTAGCACCACTGCTCTCACAGCGTACGTTCGCAACGTGAACGAGGCTGCTCGGCACTATGATCGTGAAAGTGCTTTTCATGTCAGTCTGGCTTCCATATTCTCTCTTAGCCACCACGCTGCATTCGCCAATTTGTCGGCTGCGTGCTTCGCCGAAATAGAGGAAAAGCAGAACGCCGCAAAGCATGGTCCGAAGTTGCGCAAGCCGGTCACTCAAAAGGCCTTACAGGCCCTTGAAAAGGATGGCGGTGCTAAAATAACCTGGCAGGAGTATCGGGTCAACATGCTGGATTGGTTGGAAGCGGTGGGAAGCCGGGGGACAAGTGATCTGATGAGGAGTACCATGAAGGCTTTACGAAAGGAGTGAGATATGGAGTGAGTCAAGTCTCGATAGATGAGTAGTCCTGATGAATTGGCATTTTGGGTGGTCTATCATTCCCGCTATAAAGCGCCGGTTCTCAATGCGTGGTATCTTCCTTTATACAAGTATGGTACATGTTCTATGGCATAAACATTAGGGAAACTCTCTAGAACTTCTCCGTAGTATTCAGGTAAATATCCTGAACACTGGGGTCGTCCCGCAAGGAACCGAGAAGATCCTCGAGAGCTTTCACCTGCTCTTCATCCTGTAGCTCGACGAGAGTTTCCTGGTTGGGATCCCAGAACATCTCCAGTTCTGCAATCGTCAAACCAGACAATTTGACAAAGGCCTCACCAACGCTTTTCGTTTCGGAGGGGTCGGTCAACAGCACCAAGCGACCTTTATCGTCGGTGTTGATATCCATCGCGCCGGCTTCGATAGCTGGATCCAGAAAATCGTCCGCATTGCTGTCGTCTTTCTTCTCCAGGACGACCCGACCTTTCTTTTCAAAGAGAAAAGTTGTGGGGGTGACTGTTCCTCCACCGTTCTTAATCAAGTATCGAATGTCTTGTAGGACTCGAGCCTTCTGATCTGTCTGGCACTCGACCACCGCAGCCACTCCACCAGGGAGCATGGCTTCAATTGTCACTGACTCGAGTGCTTGACCTGTCAAGCTGAGTCCCTGACCACGTGCGATGGCGGCTTCGATGATGTTTTTGGGAATGGAGGCTCTCTTCGCGTTGGAGAGCGCGAGGGTCAAACGAGGATTGTACTTTGGATCGGCGCCCCATACTTTACAGCGACAAATGTTAGCGTCCATCTTTGTATCCAAAGATCTGGATGTGGTAGTTTGCTTACGTTGTGTAGCGCTGAC
Organism: Penicillium brasilianum; assembly: GCA_001048715.1. NCBI lineage: Eukaryota > Fungi > Ascomycota > Eurotiomycetes > Eurotiales > Aspergillaceae > Penicillium > Penicillium brasilianum. Next base: position 1,324,735 of record CDHK01000007.1, on the reverse strand, counting down.
GATTTCCTTGCTCATCATCTGCCGCTCTTTGCTCTTCGCCTTGTCGTTTTTAGCCTTGTCATGTTTGATGGTGGACCACTTGCTGTGCCCGGATAGGAAGGACGTGGAGGAACTGAAAGCGCGGCATGCATCCCACAAAGAGCCAGCGCGAGGTTGCCGTAGTAGGCTCCTGTGTAATTGAAGCACCATTTTGTTCTCTCAGAGCATTTGCTTTCTGGGCGCAAAGTCCGGGGCCGCGGGCATCTATACATTCCAGCTTGCGGGCCGATAATTTGTCCGATCTCCGCGGACGGTGAGGCCACACGATAAGGAGGGACATTGTTGACCTCATACCTCATACTTCATTACTTCCCTCTTTTCTTCCACTCTGATGGGGATATAATTGTCCTCTAATTTGATACCCAATGTCTGCCTCCGAAACTGCCCCCGCAGCATCACCTTCCGAAAATGCAGTACCGGAGTTGGATATTCCCAAGCTCCATGACCTCCCATCGGAACAACAGGACCTCTACTTGCTCACCTTCACATCCGACCTAGTCCAATACATATCCGGCCTCGATGCGGCGAAGGTCTCCGCACAGCAAAAGTCGCTCAAGAAGGAATTGTTCAAGATCCTGACCCTGTCCTCCCCGACCCTTACACGAGTGCTCCGCAACAACCTCGGACGATGCTTTGGTGCCATTCTGGCGAAAGGGGATCGCGGGATCCTCTTCGAGACGATTACCGACCTACTGGGGATATTGAGCGCTGGCAAGAGCGAGGCTGAGCTTAAGACCAAGTTCGCCGCAGTGCACTGTCTGGGCGAGGTATTTGCGACGGCTGGCGAGAGCGCATTCATGCAATCGAATATTGCGACGGCGGGTACACTGAAGCTCCTCAAGTCGGCGAGCAGTCATACTGGCTTGCGCGGTGTTATATTCTCAGTCTTGCGTAAGATAATTGTCGGCATTGGTGTTCCGATTGATGAATCGGTTGCGCGCGATATTTGGAAACAGGCGCGTAACGCTGCAACTGGCGACAAGTCTACTTTCGTTCAGGTTCATGCGTGCCGCTGCATGGAACAGCTGATTAATACGACGCCATTCTTCGAGAACACGAATGACTTTGAAAGCTTGAAAACTACAATCTGGAAGGTTATCGACACCCCGGTCGCTCCAGTTCGCCATGCTGCTGCTGCTGTTCTCGGACGAGCGCTAGTTAAGCTCCATGTCACAGAGGCACACGTCATCGCGGCACCCAAACCGAAGTCGAAGAAATCTAAGCGAATGTCCAAAAAGCCAACCGCGCGTCCAGGTGAGGAAGACGAAGATGAAATGTCCGAGTCCTCTACGGCCGCGCCCAGCACGTCTAAGAAGGATGTGCGGTTATTCTTCCTTCTCCCCGATCTTTTGCGACAACTATCCTTCCAATACTTGAAAAGTACGACTTCGAACCGCACACGCGCGGGAATCTGCTTGTGTTATAAGTACGTGCTTCGCAATCTGGGAGATAAAATCGTGGAGGAACGATATGGCCAAATCGCGTCAAACTTGCTGTTCGATTTGCTGAACCATCCGACGGTCACATACAACCGATTCCGATTGCTTATGACCCGCAAGTTTGTCAAATCTATTCTTGAAGACACAATTGGCCGGGAACTGCTTCGGGAGAACAGCCAGCTGAACGCTGCGAGATGGCTTATCAATGAGATCCTGAAGGACTACCCACAAGTTATTCAAGAGCGTCGTGAGCCGAGCAAATATACATTGACCAGCACCGTCAGTGCGCTGTCCTCGCTGATCACATCACTTGGCTCTGCATTCACTGTTCTTGCGGACAGCTGCCGGGATGCCTTGCTTCAAGTTCTTCCCCACCCAAGCTATACGGTCCAGATTCATGCGGCGCACTGCTTGCGTGGATTTGTGCTGGCATGCCCCCACCAGCTTCTCTCCTGTGTTACTATTTGCATGAACAGCTTGAACAGAGAAATTGGCCAGCTCGCGACACCGAGGCAGTCCCCCCGTCGCTGTGTTGGTTATGCGAACGGCCTCTCCGCAATGCTAAGCACTTCCCGCCTTCAACCTCTCTACGGTGCTGTTGATGTATTTGCTCAGATCTTCACTCAAGCCACCGACCTCTTGAAGATTAGCACCACATCTGAGCTACGAGTAGCAAGTACTCAAGTCCAGACGGCTTGGATTTTGATCGGCGGATTGATGCCCCTTGGGCCCAGTTTTGTCAAGATTCACCTTTCCCAGTTGATGCTGCTCTGGAAAAACGCCTTACCAAAGCATTTGAGCAAGGAGAACTCCGCTCAACCGAGCACACTTGAGACGAGTTTCCTGGCTCACGTGCGAGAGTGCGCCCTCAGCGCCTTGCTGGTCTTCATGGAATTCAATAGCAAGCTCATCACTGCTGACGGTGCAAAGAGGATTGCCGGCATGCTGCAGAACACCGTCGAATTTCTGAATGAAGTGCCACGGCCCAAGTCCATGGAAGACATCTCACAGCGCTTGCATCCGTCTTTGCAGCTAAACGACTTTACAACCATGGTTCGTCGCCGAGTTCTTCAGTGTTTCTCGAAGTTGGTGCATGTCCATCATCCCAGTCACGGAGATATCATCTCTCAGTCAAACCTTTTGAACCTTGCCATTTCCGCCTTTGCGGACCCCGACACTCAAATGCGACCATTGGAAAGCTCTATCGCTGCTTCGACTGGCCAATTTGATGGGTTGTGGGATCTTTGTGACAACTATGGATTCGGCGTCACTGGACTTACCCGGGAATACATCCGGGTTGCTGTGACCGGATCTCACGGCAACGAGACTGGCCCGGCTTGGTCGGCTATTGATTCCGTGGATCAAGCTGTTGACGATGTTTTGACATTCCCTATATGTGAAGCCAGCGAACATGATTCAGTGCTTCTCTACAGTTTGCGCGCTGGGGATTCTCTATATGCCGACCCGCCTACAACAGGTGTTGTGAATGCGGCAATTGAATTATTTTCGGTTGCTATTGCCCTTCACTCGCCCAAGATGCAGGAGAGCAGCGTTGAGCAAATCGCCACTTTCCTGTCCTCACCAGCTCTTCAGAGGAGTCCTGGACGAAGAGCTGCGTTAGTCGTCAACGTTTCGGTCGCATTGCTCCATGCTTTAAAGGTGGCTGTCAAGGAAACCGATTTCGTGGCTGGTAAGCTGAATTCCTCGACGGACAAGATTTTGCAGGAGCTCGTTCAGGTAGGCGGACTTGGCTTATTCTAGAGTTTTTGAAACAACATGCTGACATAAATCAGAAATTTGTTGTTGACGCAGATCCAATTGTTCGCACCATCGGAGTTGAAGCTCTGGGGCGCTTGTGCGATAGTGCTGGGAATGCATGCACGAACGCGCAGGTCAATTGGCTTGTTGACACCATTGTCGCTAACAGGGAACCGAATGCCCGGGCTGGCTGTGCTGCTGCCTTAGGATGCATTCACTCCCAGATCGGTGGAATGGCAGCTGGCCTGCATCTCAAGACCATCGTCGGCGTGTTGATGTCTCTTTGCAATGATCCTCATCCTGTGGTGCACTTCTGGGCCCTCGGTGGCTTGGAGAGAGTGGCAAACTCTGCTGGCTTAACTTTCTCACCGTTCGCCTCAAGCTCCTTGGGCATGCTTGCGCAGCTCTACAATGCCGACACTCACAATGAAGAAGCAGCGGCGCTAGCAACTTCGAACATTGAAATGTCATTCTTGACCCCCGTGGTCATCAGTCGATGCGTGGACTCCTTGATCAACGTTCTCGGGCCGGACTTGCAGGACGTTGCAAAAACCCGCAACCTTATCCTTACCCTACTCCGCCAATTCCAATTAGAAGAGAACCCCGCGATTGTCACTGAAAGTTCCAAATGTTTGGATCATTTCTCTCTCTACGCCCCCAGCTTTGTGGACTTCGCAGGCTATGTCAAACGCTTACAGGGTGAGCTTCGCACAGGTAACTCGTTGATGCGAGATGTTGCCGTTCGCGGTCTCAGCAACTTGATGAAGAGAGATGCCACTTCTGTCGTTCAAACTGCCACCGAATCGCTCGAGGATGACATATGGCTTGCATTTGATGATGCGCCAGACAACAGACCTCTCAAGACAATGATTCAGGAATGGCTGCAGCAGACTGCTCTTACTGAGACCGAATTGTGGATCCAGCGTTGTCACAATATCATGACGAAGACCCGTACTAAAGTTGAGGCTCTGCCAACAACTGCAGTCCAGACCGCTGCAGCTGACATCCCTGACGATGAAGTTGCTGGATTCGCATCCGCGGCCGCTGGTGAAGGCCAAATCGATCCCGCCAGCGATGGTGTCTCTGGCCAAGAATTGTTGAAGTGGCAGACTCGCAACTTCGCCATGAGCTGCCTCTACGAACTGTTGGCAATCGTGCAAGATGCTATATTGCCCGATCAAACCATTCCAGCTGAACTGGCCTTACAGGCCAAAGTTGGCGATATCGTGCGAATGGCGTTCTCTGCGTCCACTGCTAATGTCATTGAATTGCGGGTGTGGGGTCTGAAGATCATTGATCAAGTCCTGACGATGTTCGGAAAGACTCCAGATCCAGACTTTGCCGAGGCGTCTCTGCTTGAGCAATACCAAGCCCAGATTGGCTCTGCCTTAACGCCAGCGTTCGCGGTTGACTCCTCCGCGGAACTTGCCTCTGAGGCAATTAACGTTTCTGCCACGTTTATCGCGACCGGCATCGTTACAAACGTGGATCGCATGGGCCGAATTCTTAAGCTCCTGGTCCTTGGTCTGGAAAACTTTGCGAAGAACCCTGACACCACCGAGATCGGTGACCTCAAGGGTTTGAACTCTAATGCACGAGTGATGGTCAAACTTGCCCTGTTCTCCGCGTGGGCTCGATTACAAGTCGCAAGCATCGAGCAGGAGTATCTCAATAAAGTGGTACAACCTTACATTGCTAGGCTCACGCCTCTTTGGCTGTCTTCTCTCCAAGAGTATGCCCGCTTGCGATTCGAGCCAGATATTTCGGGCGCTCTGGGAACGAGCACGCAGAGCAATGACTTGGATGAGGTTTACGCTGCATTGAATCGTGAAACATTGCTCAAAGTAAGACCTCACTCTCTATCAAACCCGATCTAGGTGCTGACTCTAAGGTTATAGTTTTACCAAGATACCTGGCTCAATCTAGTCAATGCTATTGCTGGTCTTGTCGAAAAGGATATTGACTTCGTGTTCGACGCTTTGGATGGCAAGCTCCAGATCGCCGAGGAAGCAGACAGTAGCGACGAAAAGAAAGGTGAAATTGATGAAGTAAAGGACAAAAATATCACAAATGGCGACTCTCAGGTTAAAGGTCACGACATCAACTATCGTGAAGAACCGGTAGCCTTCTTCTTTGTGTTGTTCGGTCTTGCATTTGAGGCCCTTGTTGACCAGTCAACGCTGGCCACTCAGCGACTTGAGATCTTACAAGCTCTCAAAAGAATCCTGAGACCAATCATCTCTGGCAATGCGATCTACCAGGACGCCATTTTCTCAGAGACTATGGACACCTTTGATCGACTTGTGCTGACTGAGGCAATCCCCATCCAGACTGTCATTGTTGAGATTGCTCAGAATCTGTCTTTGGATCACCCGGCAGCACAGAGCGACCAAGAGCGAAGCGATAATCTCTCGGATGACATCGAACAGCTCTTCGAGTTGACTAGAAGCATTATCCTTGTCCTTGCCGGCATGCTTCCTAATCTCCGTGAATCAACACCTATGGCACGTTTTAACGTGACCTCGGATGATTCTCTTGCTCTGATTCGCTTGGCTCTTCGGTCGCTCGTCGATGTTGCGTCGGTCTTCCCGTCAATCATTCGCAATGATCTTCACGCCTGCATACTGCACATTTTCACAACCATTCTCGCTACCGGTATCTGCCAAACCGAAGTCGTCCCGCAAGCGCTTCCCATTTTCCGACAATTCGTTCAGAGCATTACCCAATTTTCTGAAATCCCGGAAGATATCGATGTTGTTGCTTTCCAACTGCGTGGCTGTCTCACTCGATTCCTGACCATCCTTACGATCGCTCAGCGCCGAGAATCGGACTCTTCTATTCCGTGTGCCAAGAATACCCTTCTGGCCATTACTTTCCTCTTGACGGCCGGTGGACACGTTCTTCCGCCCCAGGATCCCGTCATCAACCGAGTGCTCGACGAGCTACTGGACTGTTTGCAAGATGTCGGGCTAGCGACTGTGGCTGCCAGCTGTCTTCGATCCATCCTTACCAAGCCTGGCCCGCGCTATCTGACGGACGATGTAATCGCCCATTACCTTATTCCGCGACTGATCGCCTTCCTTGTCAGCTGTCCCACAGATTCGGGCGAAGTGCCCAGCGACCCCGAGAATTCTCGTACGGTCGTTGCACGCACCCTCGTATCGTGCGTGGCCAGTACTACTTTCTCGCCAGCCGCAATGCCTACCAAAATCTCGCTCGTCATGTCCGCTCTTCTGGCACGTGCCAAGCGCGAAGGACGGTCCGTCCACCAAGAGTCGGCCGGGTATCTTCTGGAGCTCGCCAAGGCCGACCAACTCACTTTCCGCACCTTGGTTGGCAACATGAACGCAGAACAGAAGTCCCTCTTGGAAGAAGTCCTCCGCAGTGCGGGTATTGGCTCTGAAACATCGAAGTCGGGCGATGCGGAAGAGAATATGCAACAAGCCGCGCCGACTATCGCTCTGCGCATGGATTTCTAAGCTTTTGGAGTACTTCTCATGAAAGGATATGGATGCACTATCCTGTCCCCAGATGAGGATATGATATAATGTGATGCATAGTGTGACCCGAAATGTATAGACCATAAACGATGACGCTGCTCTATGAGCGCAATGAATTAGATTCTAATATGACCTTTTTGCTATGTTAGTTTCTCCAGCTTGTAGAGTTATGTACTTGATATCCGTATCAATAACAGTCACACCTCGCTATAGTTAGCCTACCTTGTGTGTAAGAAGCCTGCTGGTTTGCCTCATCGGGAAATTCGTGGCGTGCTTATCTTATCCACAATCAGGTGACGCCAGGAATGTTGTTGGCTCGAGAAACTCAAATGAGCGAATACGAGTGCGGCCTTTTGAGCCTTTTCAATCCAATTACGCCTTACAATTTAAATTCATTCTTGATTTCTCTCAAATATGATTTAGGGATTTCGTTTGCCACGACTTTCGGGTTTCAGCATGCCGCCAGACCCTCCGGCACTTGGGCCAGGTCCTCATCCGTGTCATCATCGGGGACTTGGTATCGGGCTTGGTGGACACGTTCCACATTCGACAGGTCTGTTGGTAACGATTTTGTTCCAGTCTTTGGGCTTGGCTTCTTCCGAGCAGTCGTTCGACCCGCTGAAGAGGAGCGCTCCGGCTCGGTGAGATCGGTCTCAGAGGAATCGGGCTCGAACGGTCTATCATTGTCGGTATCGATGGGAGAGGTACAAGAGGATTCGCTCGTGATTCCGTGATTGCTGGTATTGGGCGTCCTCCGACGATACATGGCTAAGAAAGTTCGCCGAGCGTGCGAAGGAACTACCTCGGAGCTCGAGATGTGTTAACGCACGACACGACTGAATAGAAGAAAGCACGACGGAAGATCAGAGGGAGATTTTTGGAGTGGTATTTGAGTCGGAATGAGGACAGTGTTGGACGGAGGATGGGTGGGAAGGGGATATTTATAGCCATGGCGGTTGGGAGCTGGCCAGAGTACAGCTGGCGTGGTGCTGAAGGAGGCCATTTTCGGCGCCTTCCTCCCAGTAGGCGTGGTGAAGCTACTAATGAATGAGCCCTCAGGGAACCAAGGATGTTAGCGCTTATAAATTTGCAGCCTGAGGCATGAAGTGGTGAGTGGTTTGGTGCGTGGCCGAAGGAGGCGGGAGCGTGGCGGAGGAAGGTTGCTGAAAGACGGCCAAATAGCAAAACGCAATTCTTTATTAGGAAAACGGAGATACTAACTTATAGTTAACGTAATTCCCGGCCAATCTGGCCACCCGGCCGTCCTGGCCACCCACCTTATTAGAAATTTTCAAAATCGATCAATTTAACCAACACCCATTAATTCAACTAAATATAGCGATTTTTATATGTATTAATTTTATGGCCAATCTCTCTACACCCACTACACCTAGGCGGGGCCCTAGTAGGTGGTTGAATTACCTAATTAGGTAATTCGCCCTGCTTATGTGATCCTACCCCATCACCTTCTACTGGCTGTTTTAGCTACTTAACTAGCTGTATGGCTTCTTCAATAGATAGGCCCTCTTCGTAGGGTATCTGCCTAGTTGACCGCTAGCGTTTCTAGCGCTTCTTCTTATTGGCTGCGCGTAGATTAGCGTTCTCCTAGCTAAGTAGGGCAGCGGTATATAAAGCTAGATAGCCACCCTTAATCATCTGATCCACCACGGTTTTGGTTAGGCTTAGAGGGCTTTGTGACCGCTAATCTAATAGATCCTTTAATAAAGAAGCTTGCTTGAATAGCTAGGTGACGGTCCTAGGTGTTTTTAGTGTGAATTAGCTAGATCTGCTACTTAGCCGGCTATTTAGTGGCGTTAGCGTTCGTAGAGAGATATTTAGCTTTGAAAGGACCCTTTCTGTATCTATTGGCACTAATGTCAGCCTATGTGAGCGTGTGTGGCTATATGAAGTTGGTTGACCGTGCGGCCCGCTGGCTGACGGCCCGGACCGGACCATCGTTTTTCCTATCCTTTCTCCGGGGAAAAGCCATATCTCTTCAACAGAGAGTTTTACATGAGAAATCGGCCAATCTGGCCACGGATACTAACATCCAACAACTTCCTAATCCATCGATTCATTAGATCATCGATATATGATCGTATCATCGATTAGATCAACGATTAGGTCTAGATTCAACTGTCTAAACTGTCCTAATCATGTATTTAAACATCCATTCGTTCACTAGTTTAGCAGTTCAGATTCAATAACTTTTCAGATTCAATATCCTCATAGATTCAATACACTCTCTTTGATCTATCTTATTGATCTCGTTTGACTCTTTCATACTTAGAGAAGATCTTATGCATCGAAGGACCCTTAACGATCTGTGGTCCTAGCAAGAAGAAGAACTTCTATCTTGATTGGTCATCCTAAGGTTCTATGTGGATCCAGTCCTCTCGGACCCGATCGGATACACTAGAACTTCCTGACAACTAAACTAGTAGCTGCGAAGCTATTTTGAATAGTTGATAGCTTTTAGAAGGCCTCTAGCCGCGCGCGTTGGTAGTCATTAAGGAAATCGAACTTATCGATATGGTTGTATCCTCGACGGGTAAGATCGCTCATAAAGCGACCGTATGCCCTTTTAACCACAGCAAAACAGCCAATATCTAGTGGCTATAATAGATGCGACGTATGCGTAGGTATATAAAGAGGTATAATGTCGTTTTCTGCGTAGATTCGGTCGAATTGAGGTGTAAGATGACTATCATGGCTATTAAGGATCAATAGCCGAAATCGGCCGCGTACGCGCGAATTTGTTGATGGAATAAAGAGCTTTTGTAGCTACCGTAGGCTAATCTCATCGCTAGTCTAGCTATTCGCAGAGACCTCGATTCGCCAATCTTTTAGTAGGTTATTGTTGGGAATGGGAGGTAGGTTTTCTTTGGAAGTGGTGTTTCCCGATGGAAAGGGTCTTCGGCAGAAAACAGGTGGAAAGGTCTAATGCACACACACAACAAAGAGGTATGCAAAAGATAGGATTGAAGAGAGACGGTTCATGAGAAGGCACGTAGTCAGCTTGATTGACAAAGAAGAAGGGTTATGTCAAGTATGCTCGAGAGCAGTTCTCATGTCATGAAGAGATGTCAAACTTGATTCAATTTAGTTAGAAAACATGGTGATACTTATATCGCGGGGTACACGGCAGAATGACAAATAAAATAGAAGGAACATCCTTGGAGTGTTGAGTAGTCTCCTGCCTAGGTAGGCCATTGCATGTAAGTGTATGCAATTGTATGTAAGATCGTTGAGGATCAATCTGATCGATCTCGTCGTCCGACGAGGAGGTCAAGTCATCCAATGAGGGGTAAGAAAAGTGGGTCCTTGGTCGCATCTCGACCGCACAAAGGGAAAGCCCCGCATTTGCCATTCAGATGCATTTCAATTCAGCATGCATCTACCATACATGCTGACAGTTATTAAACTAACTAGCGATGGTAACCTTAGCTTTGAAAATCACGTATGGCGGAAGCGAATAGCCATCTGCGTATATTGATTCGATCGTAGTAACCCATTCGCGATTTCCTAGTTAAAGAAGGCGACGGCCGTTACTATATATTTCTGCCCGCGTAATAACCTTCTGTGTAGATATAAGGCCTATTATAAATCCTATCTCATCGAAGTTATAGATATCCTCTAGTTAGATACCCTTCTTATCGATTATCTGCTGTACGGTCGCAAACCACTACCGAAGCGATTTTGGATCTTCGTTTAGGGCTCTTTAGTAATCGTATCTTCGCGAGAAGCGTGTGCGAAGCTTAGGGCGGCGGTTAACGAAGGATGATTGCTAATTCTTACTAATAGTAGTTAGTGGCTGGTTTCCACGCGTAGCTAGTAGAATATTTGCTATTTCTCCTACTATAGCTATCCTAGGGGCTACCCTACGTATATCTATAGTTAGAGATTATCCACTTAGTAAGCGCATCCTCTTCGGTTTGGGTCAATTTATGGCTAGTTTGGCGGCTATCTTCGCGAGATATCTTGCTATTTACGCGTGTCTTTAGTGTAGAGCGAGGTATTGCGTATAGAGCGGCTGCGGCGCGTATAGATTTGATTCGGCCTTCTTTTAAATCGGAAAGAGCCAATAAGATCTTACCCTCTCGATTGGCCAAGTTATGGCTAGGTTCAGTGCGAATTAGTGGCATGGTAGTAAGTTGAAGTTGGTAGGTTAATAGAGAGACGCGATTTTGGATGGGGTGGCCAGGACGGCCGGGTGGCTAGATTGGCCGGGAATTACGTTAGTTAGATCCACCAAGATTAGTCATATATTTAGCCCATCTAAATTGCCAGCTAGGGGCTTAGGGCACTCAGCTCAGCGGTACCCAAGAAAAGCTCAGCAAAGTTCTCGGGTTCCAGCTCAGCGGTACCCAAAAAAAGCTCAACGGGACCCAAAAACCGCTGACTAACTTTGGGTCCCGTTAAGGTACTAGACTCAAGGCTCAAATCACATTATAATGTTCAATACAACAACCTTTCTGAGGATTTTGGATTTGAAATGTAGTGATATCCTATATAATCATGATACTCATAGACGAGACTAGTTTTTATAACTTATTTAAGACGTATAAAATTTTGGGTCCCGCTGAGGTAGGGAAGCTCATCGGGACCCAAAATGTCACAGAATAGTTTTGGGTCCTGATGAACTTTTTTTGGGTACCTGTTAGTTAACTAAGTTACGCCTCTCCGGCTTACACACATGTTGTAGCGCAGCGCACGTGACTAGCACGTGACGCACGAACTATCTTACTAGCGGAACGCCCAGACTTAGAAAGAATCGAACACAATTTGACCAATCACTCAACAGTACCGCTGAGCTGGAACCCGAGGGGCTTATTAGCAATTCAGGCTCATTACGATTCCGATTGGTGCACCTACATAGCTTATTCAGCTCTGTTCCAACAAGATAACTAGAGCATGTAATCACGTGATTATGATGTATGGCGTAACTACCCATCGTTCACCTTTAGAGGTCCTCGACACACGCCACCATTTACCAGTCGCGAGTGCCTCTTCTGGCTGCCTGCCTTCTTACTTACTTCATTGATCTTCTCAACTACTCACCCACACAACCACCATGGACATCCCTCGATCTATCTCGAACGCGTCTCGGACTTCACCGTCTGAGCTCCCATCTTCAGGGTTCTCGTCAGTTGAGCCCGAACCTCAGGATCCTTTCGCACAATCTACGAAGAACGAGCACCCTTTCACCACAATTCAGAGCTTTCGAAAGGCCTTAGAACGTCGTCATCAAGAGCTTTTACAAGACCAAACTCAGGATCAGTATCTTGTCTTTACGTCTGTTCCCCCAGCGCAGTTTCCTAGACTAAGTCAGGACGGATCGCGAACAAGCAAGTATAGTCGAATCTGTTTTAACGCAGAAACGGGAATTTTGATCGTTAAAGTTATGCCGACGATTACACACGAGCTTGCGATAAGATTATTCGATCAGCTGATTACGTTCGAACTACAGGCAATGAACCTGCTTCAGCATATAGACCCTCTTGGTTCGACAACAATTCCGGTTGGAAATTGGAAAAAAGAGGCTGATTGTAGCTGGGGTCCGGCTTCAGTGAATACAGGGCCGAGTTTCGTGGTTGAAGTAGGATTATCAGAGTCTACACGACATCTTGCTCTTGATGCGCATGGTTGGCTCGAGACTCCCTCCTCGTCGGTGCAACTTGCGGTCACAATCAACATTACACGTACGAACCCTGAGATTGTGCTACGCCGTTGGGAACTTACTCCCCGAAGATATAGTGTGCGTACAAGGTCCTCGCCTTCTTCTGCGCAGTGTACCGCATTGATCAAAATATCTCGAACGAATAACGCAACATCTGTTACTGGAGAATTCTACGTGAACGGCACAGCTACGGCTACTCGACAGCTTAATCTACCCTTTGCTAAGATTACTGGCCGTAATCCTCAGCCGCCCTTGGAGAGAGACTTCGTGATACCCGAGCAAGCGCTGGAAAATTTTGCCGAGGGTATATGGCGTCGGCAGGGACTTCTATAATGAGCGGCCCGCTTCCTCATGGGGACGGCAAAAGACGGCACACCTCGTCTCGACGTCTGGTAAAGAAGTCCACCGTTGGACTCTTCCTCGCCGTGCCGGTTGTCATTCCCGTATCCTGACCGATGGCTCTCTGGCATACAATGGCGTTCATTCGGAGGCTCCCAGGCTGTTTCCCATGTGGGCCAAGTATCGCGGCGGCGTCATGATGCAGCTCGACCCCTCAGGCAAAATTCTTCGCCAGTATTCTGATCCATACGCCCACCATGACCAGAATCACCTCGACGACGGAACCCTTTTGTACACCACCCTCGAACCTCTCACAGCGGACGAAGCAGCTCGCGTGCGCGGCGGTATACCCGGTAGCGAAGCACCAGGCGGGATCATCTACGGCGACTGCATCAAGCTAGTAGATCCCTGGTCTGTCTCAAACAACTCCTCCTCGGCCGACTTTGACGGCAGCAACGGCAAGGGTGGTGCGAAGCTGCTCTGGTCCTGGCGCGCGATCGACCATCTCGACCTAGAGGCTTTCGCCTCGCACCCGCACTACCCTCGCGAACACTGTTGATTAATAGTGTCAGCTTTGATTCAGAGGGAAATATCATCGCCTCGACGCGTAATGCTTCCGGTGTTTTCATCATTAGTCGACAGACCGGTGAAGTCCTTTGGCATTTGACTGCGCCGGTAGTGTGCCAACAGCACTGTGCGCACCAAATCAATTCTGCAGGTGACATCCTCATCCTCGACAATGGCGTCTTCAGACCCGAGATTTCTGTGCCATTCTCACGGGCTATCATTGTCTCTCGTGATAAGCAGATCAAGTGGGAATACAAGGATACAACGACCGGTGGCCTAGGCTTCTTTACTCCTTTCATGGGGTCCGCGCAGAAACTGGAGAATGGGAACGTATTGATATGCGAAGCGGCTACTGGTCGGATCATGGAAGTTACTGAGGATGGTAAGGTGGTGTGGGAATTTATTGTTCCACAGCTGCAGGATTACAAGGCCGTCATGAGCAAGGATGAGCTGGCTGAAATGGAGAGAATTGGGTTCTCAAATCAGAGCAATGCTATCTTCAGGGCATACAAGTATCGCCCCGAGGAGGTGCCCTGGGTGAAGGAAGATTGAGCTGGCAGAGAACAGATAATAGTGTGGAATTGTCCTCAGGACCTGTTGTCAGATAGAGATCAGGACCGGTGGTCCTTGTTGAGGGACGGTACGATAGTTTAGACACAGGAAATGAAATGGGGAAAAAATGTATATGTAGGGTATCAGATGTCTATGTTTATGTTGGTACAGGCTGTTTCGTCGGTGTATACAGTATTTTCAAATATGAAAGGAGACAGATGCAAGGATCGATGATGAGTTGTACAGATTGGGAAGAAGGAAAATGAATGTGTCGTGTTTGTAAGGAGTGGAAAACCTCAACCCAAGGATTCGCCTAGATGTGCCTCGACCACGGATGATGCCTCGGTTTGAATTCCGGCGTCGTGGACAACCCGAGTTTCGGTGGTGGTCTCCTTCTTGACAGGCTTCTCAACCTCCTTGGCTATCTTGGGTTCCTGGACTCTACGGACCGAAGAGTATTTGAGGAAGACGATGATCATGACTAGAGAGAGGATTAGCAAGACATACTTAGAAGATGAGCGAGGCCGGCGAAAACTTACAGGCACAAATGCCGACCGTCAGAGCCGCACGTCTTGTCAGAATCCAACGCAGGCCTTCGATTTCGCTCTTGCCATCGCTGTTGAGTGAGACGGTGATCTTGTAGTTTAATTCCTGAACCATAGTATCGATGATGCGCTGGTTCTCGCGCGTGGCCATCTTGTGGTCGTTGAACATGCCCTTGATGTCATCCTTCATACCCGACAGCTCCTGGTTGAGACGCTGGGACAAAATGTCAGTTTCATGTTCCAACTGCGTCCTAGATGCACGCTGTCTCTGAATTTCGGAATTCCGTGCAGTCTGCAAAGACTGCTGAAGCTCCGAGCAGGCCGCCTTGAAAAGGTACTCCTCGTTTTCAACATCTGACTTGGAGGTCAAGCTCTGCTTTGCAAAATCGAGATTGTTCTGAAGAATGGTGCGGACGGCTTTCATGATAGTGATAGACTGCTCGTTGCTATATCCACCCTTTGATAGATCAAGCACAAGGGAATAGGTATCGAAATGGTGTACATATGGCGCCGGGCTCATGTGGGGCGGCTTGTGTGATGCTAGCGTTTCCGTCGGGGTGAGGCCGGGCGGGGAGGGCATATGGTAGACTTCTTCGAAAGCGCTACGGTTCATGTATGGCGGCATCTGCGACATCTCCTCCCCCACGTCACCGGATGCAGACATTGAAGGTGGAGGCGTGAAAGTATTAGACGCCTCAGCCTCGGTAGCTAAGTCTTCTTCATCCAGCGCGGGTTCTAATGTGGCATGATGCTTGGTCGGTTCGGCAGCTGCTTGCTCCGACGCAGCGGAAGCAGCAGCATCTGCGCCACCCGCATGCATATCCTCCTGCGGCGATTGCGACTCCTGCTGTGGTTGTGGCTGTGGTTGCGACTCTTCTGACACTGAAGCGTTCTGGTCCGTTGTGGGGACTGTTTCTTTCCCAGACATTTCATCCGTATTCTGTGTTGAACGGCTGTCCTTCGGCCGTAATGGTGGTGGTAGGCTGGGTTCAACGGCTGGTCCGTAACGCCGTTGGTAGGTTTCTTGGCCCTGTCGCCGGGTAGTATGGAAACCTTTCTTGAGACCGGCATATTGAAGAGATCGATACGTGTTCGGTTCGCATGAGCGAACAGCACGCATCAAACTCGGGTAGAGGAACGGAAGCCGAGGCGTGGCCATGGTTGGGGGTTGCAGAAGTTAGAAACATTTCCCGTCGGCGAAGTCTGAGTGACGTTGTCCCCCGCGGAAACGGAGATGATGTAATCAGGGTAAGGTTATAGAGGTACACGCTGATTGGTTGGGAACATACGTATACTTCACATCACAAAAACCTGTTATGACTTCAGATGAAGACTTTTGCTTTTCAGCTTCTTAAAGTTGTCTCAAATATAGTGCCTATCTTTTCATCCTATGGGTCTTAGGATAATCAGCGTCTGAGGATCTCCAATTTAAGAAGATCACAGCACGAGCCAGCCGCATGCACATGAAATATTGCCAAGCTGAATTAATTAGTTCTGCATAGTCTATTGAAAATATGTTTTCGGAAAAATTGCGTTAGATTGGAATAAAGGAAGGGAAACCCGAAATTCAGTGAAAATCAAGCAGCCCTCGGTTCTTGGAACCAGATGGTGATATCAATTCCCGAAGAGGCCCTAAGATAAATGACTGAATCAAAGTAACTTGAACAACAAATTACTCGATCTGGAATGCACCGAAGTCCGTTAGCAGCTACCCTTGCTACACTACAATAATTCTTAACCAGATCGTCGATATTCCGGTGTGAGATATACCTCCACCCTACTCTGCCGGATATTCTTGGTACGCCGACCTGCCAGATGTCAAGACAATCTATGGTCGGGCGCAGCAATTGATCGGTGTCGCTTTGTTGCCAGCATCGTCACTGGCAATTAGCTGGGCACATCCCTTGACCGTAATCTGCCAGTTGACCGCGCCCTGGCCGGGCTTGACGTTGGGTGTAGCACCGGGCGCTTGGATGAGTTTGATGTTTGTGCCGCTCGGGTACGGGCCGAACTTGACGCCCGAGACAGTGTCGACCACGTAAATTTTCAAGTCTTTAGACACATTGTCGGTGGCATCCAATGTCCAGAAGTTGGCATTGGCATTCGGGTTGGGCGAACCATCGGGGTTCACGCCGTGCGGGCAGGACAACGTCGGCGGTGTGATATCGTTGACCGAGACGGCAACCTGTTGGACGAAGGCAGCGCCGCCCGTCGCGCCGTTCAGAAGGAAGTTGACAGCGCAGTCAATGGTGGTGCCTTGCGCAGCATTACTGGCCACGTTCACCGTCTCGGTGAACGTGGCGGCGGTGCCGCTCTGCACTGTGGTGTCTGCAGGGCTGAATGAGACACTTAAGCCCGAGCCGCAGGTGATGGAGGTGGTGATATCGACAGGGAGATCATGGAGACCACTGGTGATAGCGTCTGTGACGCCCGAAGCGCCGCTGCCAACAGGAATGTGTGAACCCCCAGTGGCGCTGGTCACGGAGGTGGCCTGGCCATTGGCATCGATACCTCCTTTACCTGCTGCAGGCGGGTAATTATAGCCGACATCGACAGCAATGACACGGATGTTGGCAGCCTTCAGGGCAGTAATGGCGTCATTTAGGGTGTGCCCGCCGCTGGGGTCGTGGCTAGACGCATCGCTAACCAGGACAACGACCCGGCTGCTGCCACTGCGGAAGCTGATAGCACCCGTGGCGATCTGGTAGAGCCCATTGATCCAATCCTCCGGAGTGTCCCCGCCACCGCCGGCCGTCAGGCCGTTGACTGCGTTCTGTAGAGCAGTGACATCTGAAGTCAACCCTTGGTCCACTCGGAACGGGACCGTACTTGCACCCTGATTATCGCCAAATTCGGCCACGGCGAACTCGGCGCTCGGCTGGGAGCTAGTAACCGAGCTGATGACGCTGTTCAGGTTTTTTCTGATGTCGGAGATGGCATTGAACATGCTACCGGTGTTATCTACCAGGAGCACAATATCTGGAGTTGGTGGGATCTCTGGAGTGTTGACGGTCTTTTGAATATTGAAAGTCGTGCCAGGGTTCTGGGACTGGCTAATTGAGGCCGGCGAGACGCCCGGTGTGGTAGCAAAGGCGCGGCCCACGAGGGCAGAGACCAGCCCAATGGACCAGCGCATGATGCAGAGCTTGATGGAAGCTTAGAATCGGAGTGTGAAAGAATGTAAAGAATACGAGTGGATGACACGGCCGACTACACAAGCGCGAGGAATAGTCAACCAAGAGAGAGAGGCGATAGCTTTGGTGTCATATATATAGACCGCGGCTCCCTCTGTCTCACGCCTGTCCATAGGGTTCCAGTACTTTGTTAGTCGCATTACTCTGTCCGATCGCGGCCGAATGCCAGCGTTGTTTCGTTTTCACCATTCGAGGTTCTAAACCAATCAAAGAGTCAACTGACAGGGACGAATTACTAGAATTGTCTGTGACGGTTCACAGCAGCTCGGTGGCAGTGGTACTCCTTGCTTGGGTGTAGATACGTGTACAGACTCAAGATTTCTGTGGCGGAGTTATGGTTTATAGTCTGACCAGAATGCCTAAGGGTCTTGCAAGCCGAACAAACGATTGGCCTCGGTGAGCCCCAGATTCCGGGTCTTATAGCCGCGCAATAAATGTCCTCCTATGGTACCTAGCAGGTGGTCTTGGGAATGTTCTTACTCGACTGCACCCTGAATTAGCTTTACGCTCAGATAATGTATTAGAATGCCAAGAGGTAGCTGCGGAATATTATGGCGACTAGGAGGATCTTTGCCGCAGGGTAAGCGTTTATTGTTCAAACCTTACCCATCGGCCCTCCCGTCCATGCCAAACTTGTCGCGCTCATGATGTGGCCGACTCTTCCACGGCCCTATCAGAGTCTGGCGAAATGAATTCAACACCGTCTATTTCCGCCGAACCTAGGTTCAAAGCCACGCGATCTGTATCTTTATACGCGTGATCCTTCTGGCCGAGCCAAAGTTGATAAGCCATGAGAGTCCGCTCGAATAGGATCGATTGAAGTTCAGACTTGAAAAGGTCAAGATAACAAGGGATGTCAGTTGATGACTTGAAGTATGACGCATTGACGCATTCTTCCAGAGCTTGAGTCGAAAACGCGGGGAAGAAAGAGTAATACTTATTAATTGCATGAAGTATGGCTTTTCCTTATCCCGGGGAACGTTCTAGGCAGTCTTTCTACCTAAATCATCTTCATCCAACGCACGACTATTTTTTCCTAGTCATGAAGGTCACTAGGTCTTTTTCAGCATGTCGGTGAAAAAAGAAGGCTTGGGGTGGCTGAGAACACATGTAAATAGAGTTACGGAAGGCAGTTGAAGGACAACGCAGCTAGTTGTGCAAGTTCGTCCGCGTGTTAAGACTCGTCGGAATATTAATAGCTCCTCCATTGTTCTGTGTCGCCAGATCCCGAAGAATACCTTTGATCCCCACGTCCTGGTAGACATTAGTGGCCCCAGCTTCAATTCAGCAGACATGCCATCTTTATTGGGCCTTACGTTAGATAAAGTCCATAGCTAGTCAATCATCGAGGTTATACATATAATGTGTTGCTGGAGTTTCCATCTCAGTCCTATTCCTGAAGCAAAATCGTATCAGTCTCTACCAGATATATATCAACATTTGTAATTGAATTCAAGATACTAGACTACTAGTGAACAGGTGGAAACGGTCATTATCTACATACGTTTCTCCCGACTGCCCATTTCAGATCAACCTTCAGACCACGAGGAAACCAGCCGAATTGTGTTCAGTTATCGTGCCGCTCGAAACTTTTGTTGTACCCGTAACCGCATCCCATTTTTACATATGATGTAAAAAGGTAGTACAAGGTAGTCAGTCATCTTGATTAGAATTAATATCTCCGGAGTGTCTGGCTTTTATATACTTAAGTACAGCCCGCAAATCTGTATGTGTATCACATCCACTTTTAGTACAGCTCAAGTGTATGTATAACACAGCCCATTTTCATGAGGACTCATCACTTCAATTACCCTGCGCGGTCGATCGAGGACTCCAAACTCCATCGTTGTGTTCAGCATGACTGGTTGGGCCCAGGGTGGGTTCAAAATAGCCGTAGTGCCGTTCAGCGCATATCGCCGGTTCTTCTCATCTCTGCTTTGCCACATCGCCCAAAGCCGATCGATCATGCAATGGTGTAGCATAAATGCCGGGTCTTGTGGCGAAGCAAACAAATCTTGCATGGTCGCTCCTAGACTAAAATGTCCTCCACCATGAACTCCAAAGACGCCATCTGGCCGGGCTGGCCAGTGGTCCATAGCCGTCTGGAAATCAACAATATCCGTTGATGCCAAAAGTCGTGAAACTACAGTCGCGTTATTATAGTGTGAATTTACGAAGTTGTTTAGACTTCGATTCAAACAGCGTGGGTTGTATTCGAATTTCGGAGATGGGATCTCGGTGAATGAAGTCAGATCGCGAGAGAAAGGACCGAGATGTATCCGTAGGTCTTTGAAGGGACCACATTTGACACAACCCCCGCCCGAGCCGCGGGGAATAGTGACATTACCACCGGATAGAGGTTGCTCTCCAGGGTTGTACTCTCCATCGCCAGAGAGCGATGTCTCGCTACAGTCGAAGAGGGGGCTTTTGTGGAGATCGTTCGTCCAAAGAGGCCAATTCCAGTATCTAGTTGAATGCACAGTTAGCTCTAGAACTTGTGATAGATCGTAGTATACTTACGGAAGATAGCTTGTATAGCCACATTCCTCCCGAAGAGCTTGCTCCCATAGCCAGGTAAATTGGCGGTGCCAAGGAAGAAATAATCCGCTGTAGTGGACATGAAGCGTATAGTTAATGTGAGTGCTGTGAAGCGTCAGCTTAATTTTTTGGGTTTACTTGTCGATATTTGAAGTCACAAGCACGCACGCGACAAAATCATCAAATCGGCTGCGTACCCCGGGGTACTCTGCAGTTGGAAGTCGAGGGGGCTTTCGAGTCAGACATAAAACGGCATCGGTGTAGTTCTTTCGCTCAGCTGGAGCCATCTCCCCCCTAGAGGTTATTAGCCATATTGTTGATGGTGACAGAGCAGGCTATCATCATATTTACCATTCTCTGCGCATCACTGTCTTATTCGGTGTGCATGAGTGTCCTTTGGGGATGGAGATCGCCACGGCCACCTGCGCGAG
The DNA here is from genome assembly GCA_001048715.1 of Penicillium brasilianum. Lineage (NCBI taxonomy): Eukaryota > Fungi > Ascomycota > Eurotiomycetes > Eurotiales > Aspergillaceae > Penicillium > Penicillium brasilianum. The sequence goes on along the minus strand of CDHK01000007.1, from coordinate 1,304,153 downwards.
GATGCATAGTAGCCAAACGGCATTGAAAGAGACCATCGCTGCAAATGGTCTTGATGTTGGAAATAAACGCTGCGCGAGATCAATTGAGCTATTCCAAATTCCTGGAGGGGAAAAACCTGTCTTATGGACAGCCTTTTGTTATGAACAACATTGGCTAAAAATAATTAGCCCCTGCCCAACGCTTAGGTCTGGACTTGCAAAAGTCGAATATTCCTGAACAGGGTCCCAGACCTCCACAATAGCCCTATACAGGGGTCTTATCTTGGCCGGAAGTTAACAATGCCCCATAATACCCGAGGGCTATCAGGAAATTCGACTGCGCCTGGAAGGCCTTTACGAATTTCGATCGGGGCGCATATGATCTATTAACGGGCTCGAACCCTATTCTGGCTCCTGCATGACACTTAACAAATCCTATTGTCAAAAGAGAGGGTTGTGACTTTGGTGGCTTATTGTTTTCGCAAGGGGTTTCTTGTGCCCAAAGTCCCTGCATATGACAACTCACACCAGCGTCGATCGGCAAGACAATCTCCGAGTTATTTAGGACTGTTGGCAACATGGGCATATGCACCTCGTGTTGCCATCTAGCCCGATAAGATAGTCCCTGAAGTATATGATTCAGTTCCGTTGCTCCCGATTTGGCCAAAACGCAAAGTTTTGAGGGTGATTAGCGTACATTATGTGTGCAATTGTGACTTGGGCTGGTTCTCAGTGCACGCGATCTCTCTGTTTGATAAGAAGGAACTATAGGCAAGGGATATGTCCATACCGAGTTTAGTGATCGAGCTCCCACGTGTATCTGTATTTCCAAATTTGGTTGGAAGAGAATTCCACTACTCTTTATGGATACTATGCTAAGTATAATCGCTCAATACGATAAGAAAGACAATAAGAAATCTGCAGAATGACGAATGTATAGAACACAATGTAGGTATTAATACTCCGCCAAGAGACCAAAGAGAAGCTCTGTCCGCTTCCAATATTCTCGAGAGGCCTGGCGGATAGCCTTGGCGGCAGCGAGGCTGGGGTCGGCGCTCTTTTGAATCCGCTCCACGACATCAGCCAGCTGCGTCGGGTCGCCTAACATGTTTGCCAAGTAAAGGGCATCGAAGAGCAACTGCACCTTCCAATCATGCAGAGCCTCTGGAGGAGGGGCATCATTTGATTTCTCGTCTTCGGCATCCACAGTATCAGTAGTAGCATCTGTCGCTTTCTCTTCCTTCTCACCGTCTGCGGCAGATTCTTCACCCTTGGGTTCAGATTCGAGAATAGCTTTGCTTGAAGTCTCCCAATCTTGCAGCTCTTCGAGTGTTGCGTTGAGCGTCTTTTCCAACTGCTTTGCTAATTGGGTCTTCAAGGCTCGCAAGGTTAAGGGGTCCCAAAGATCAGGCCCGCTCACATCCATAGTTGCAGTCAAGCGGCGGAGGAACTTAAATGTGCTCGGTGAGGGTTGGACAGGCACAGGTTGTTCACCTTCCCAGAGCGACCGGCCAGGAACAAGCCTAGAATTCTTTGTCTTGAGAGTTGTGCTCGCAGGAACAAAGGCCAGAGAGCCAGTATGTGTCACAATGTCCGTGGCGAGCAGCTCCTGCAGCTTGGGAGCAAGGTCGCGTGAGAATAGGAAATCTGCTGGAACAAACCCAGAGGGTATCTCTCGGCGAATTAGCCGGATCAGCCGAAGCAAGAACGTGGCCTTTTGGTTAAGATGCGAGGATCCGAATGCCTTGAATGCATCATTGAAGGAATCTTGAAGATTTTGGTAAGCCTGTCGAACGGCCGAATGGAGAGCATTCGAAAGGGTTCGAGGGTCTTCATCGTTCAGCCGAGGATTGACGTCGACGTCTTCGTCTTCTACTTCGCCACCAACCAGGACATCAGTCCACCTAAGACGGCGAAGAGCCTCAATCGATTCATTCAAGGCTTGAACAGACTGCAGCCAAGATTTGTACTTCCTTAAGACTGCAGACACGTCATCGTCCCGTCCAAGCAGGCGGTCCGCTACCGCGTGTTTGAAGCTAGACGCCCCGTTCGAATAGTCTGCGGCAACCAAGTCAGTATCCCAGAGGGACCCGACTGAAGCATGTTCAGACGATTCCCAGTCAGCCACGGCGGATGCAATCTGGCCCACAATGTCATCGACGGCCTGAACCTGAGTGGTTAGGATTCTTTTGAGATGGTCGTTGAAAAGTTCACGTAGACATTCAAGAACGGCCTCAGAACCGTGGGTAATCGTTGAGCCCCAAGATGATAACCATGATTCTATGGTATCGGCGCGCAAAGACAGGAGCTCTGGGAAGCCATTGCTCTGAGCAAGAGCCTTCTGAGTTCCCTCCACGAATCTGTCAAAGGCCTGGGAAGACCAGCCCTTGATAGACTGGAGGCCTTCAGAGCGGCCGAGCTCACTCAGTTTAATCCAGGGTGTGAAATTGATTACCTCTGGAGCAGCCCAACGACCTAGCACTTCAATCTCTAGGCCTTCCAGACTGCGAACTTCTGGATCAGAGAGAATAGGTCTTGTCTTGAGCTTAGACAGAACGTCAGAGAATTGACGAGATCGTAATACTTTAGAGTTCTGCAGTGTGCGGATGAAGAGTCGAAGGGCTTTCGGGATGTTCTCGCGAGACGAATCCAATTGGCTCGTAATAACATCGAGGCGAACTTGGTGGAAATGATGAATAGCATCGTCTGATGAAGAACTTGTCGCGAGGCAGAATGCAGCCAATGATTCAATTATGCTATCGTCCAAGCCGTTCGCAGATGTCAATCGTTTATCAATTCGTTTCAGAAGTGTGCGGCGCAGAGAAGCCAATTGATTGCGCAAATCGTCCAAGAAGGGCGGGGTTGAGGGGTGTTGAGAAAGGGTCTTGTGCAGGAGTCGAGATACAACGAGTACCTTGGCGATAAGTAACATCGAAGCCCGTTTGCGCAATAGTCGAGTGATGGAAGTTGTACAGCGGTGGAGTAGCGCTAGTTGTGCTCCGAAGGAATGCTTGTCGGCATCTGTCGGCCATATTAGCAATTGAGTCTCCCAAATCCGGGTCAGATATAGCGTACCTGTATCCGTAGTATCACACTTCATCTGCCGCGCATGAAGATGCTTCTTCTCCACCAGCCGCGGGTTGCATCGTCGTCCAATATCGGTCAGGGTAGCCTCCACGTCCTGTATCTCCTTGTTCATTTCCACAATTGTTTCGGCAGTTCCAACAAGCTCTCGGTATCGCGTACTAGTAAAGGCATTGGTATGAGCACTTGGCCAAACTAGACTCAACGTCAATGGTGGACTACTTACCCCACGAGAGCTCGGAGCTTCTCCCTATTGCTTGCAATGTCCCGTCGCAGTTCCTGCTCCACACGGCGAACCGTAGGAATCGGGTACTGAAACGCATCCTGCCATGACTTCAGGCTTTGGGGATCTGGAGCCTCGGGGGCCATGCTGACAACGGTGCTGCGAGAAGCTCAAGGTCGCGTTGGGACCAAATCACCAACTGCGCTGGGGTGCCTGAGGTGGCCGCAGGCTTATGTCATCTATCGTTATCGGCAGGTGACTCAAAGAAAATCGTCCCCGCGGTTCCCCTCCATGACTTTGTCAAGCAGCTTAAAGATTGAAAAGATGAGAATGCCGGTTATGGAGACTGAAAATACTACGGTGGAGGCTTCATTGAGCGAAGTCCCAGATCGCTTGCCTTTCCCGCCTGTGACGTACTCTCACATCCTCCGTTGCTCCTACCATGACTGGCACCCTCGGTATGCTTTTGCCTCTCCGCAACTATCTTCGTGAAACAAAGTCTAACCATTCATTTAAGTTATCGGCCACTTATCCCAAAGTCTCGCCTGATCTCCCTCACTCCGGCCTTTGTGAACTACCTCCGTGCAGACGGCATCGTTCTTCCGCCCGAAGCGCGCCCTCCGAGAGAAGATGACGAGCTCGATGCATACGAAGATTCCGAAGAGGGAGAGGAGGACCCATCCGCGGAGTGGCCGGAGATTCACACTCAAATCAAGAACACTATCGCAGAATTGGGTGGCAAGGTCACACCCAAGCTGAACTGGAGCGCACCCAAAGATGCAACTTTCATGTCCCCAACAAACGATACCGAATGCCGCTCTCCGAACGACATATATCTTCTCCTAAAGAGTAGCGACTTCATCACACACGACTTGGAGCACCCCTTCGATGACTGTGAACCAGACCACATCAATGGCAACGCCACAGAAGACATCCTCCCAGACGTGCCTTACCACCTGGTGCTCCGCCAATACGTCAACTTCAACCCGTCCCTAGAATTTCGATGCTTCGTTCGGAATCGCAAGTTGCTTTGCATGTGCCAACGTGACCAAAATCATTTTGACTTCCTCTTTGGCATGCGCGACATGCTCCGATCCCGGATCCAATCGTTCTTCGACGAGAAGCTGCGCGATACCTTCCCCGATCCCAACTTTACCTTCGATGTGTACATTCCTGCTCCACACCAGCGTGTATGGCTTATTGATATCAACCCTTGGGCGCAGCGGACCGATCCACTTCTCTTTAGCTGGTTGGAGATCCTGCGGATGAAGGACCCCATTGGTTTCGAGGAGGAGGCAGACAACGGCGTTGAGGAAGGGTTCGTACGAATCTCTCTTCGGGATGGTACTGTTATCACTCCTTCATCTGAAGAGGAGGCCGAGGGTGACTCTTCCTCGGAGGAGGAGGAAGTCGAGAACGTCGCTCCTGGTGGCGATGATCAGTTCGCACCCTTCTTGCCGGAATTCCGCCTTATTAAGAAGGATGACCCGGAGTCATATTCATTCAATACACCGCAGTTCTCGGCTCATAAGGTGCCAAAGGAGCTTGTCGATGCTTCACTGGCCGGACCTGGTGGTATGAGCGAGTTCTTGGGCAAGTGGCAGGAGATTTTGAAGCAACAGGAGCGAGAGGACCGGGACGCTGGCAATGAGTCCAACTAGATGGACCAACTGTAAATGTGCATTAAGAAAGAGGCGTTTCATCCGTGTCGGAACTTTTGAATTCCGTGGCGTTGTTCGATGCATTTGTATGGATTGGTCAAAAGTGCATATTCTCAATTAAATTCAATGTATTGTCCATGCACGCGAAATATAAACCTTGTTATTTCCGAACCCTTCTTTGTTGTCTAAGCCCCGAAGCTATATACACCAGACAACCGGGCATCCAGCCTTGACTCCCAGTCTAAAGTTTATGCTTCTTCTCACCAGAGGCCAACTTCCTAAACTCCTCCTGCGGCACACCCATCAAAAACCGCTCGAGACCCATAAAAGCCTCAATACCATTCTGACGATCCAGAATCTCCCTCTCTGGCCGACGCACAAGCTCCTTGATCTTCAACAGACTAGACTGATTCAAATGCGTACCCAACCGATCATCAACCTCAGCAAGCACATTCTTCAAAAAGCCCGCCGAGTCCTCCTTATTCTTCGAATCCGCCTCGATCACCTTATTCACGAATCCGGCCGACACAAGCTCCTCGCAGGATATCCGCTTGCTCATGATGAGAGCCTCGTTGGCCTTGGCGATGCCGAGACGCTCAACGAATGCGCGGCTGGCGCCGCCTTCGGCGACGAGGCCGAGGGATGAGAAGGGGGTGAGCACGAAGGCGTGCGGGGCGGCGTAGATAAAGTCGGCGTGGGAGATTAGTGCTGCGGAGAGGCCGACGGCGGGTCCGTTTAGGGCAACGACTAGGATCTTGCTGTGGTTGTAGAAGGTGCGGGTGACGTCGACGTTGTTGGCGACGAAGCCCTTGACCAGTTCACGGCGGGCGTTGGAGCTCAGATCGCCATTGGGACGGCTGCTTGTCACATCTGCGCCGCTGTACACGGGAAAGTTGGGTCAGTTTGGTTAGGGTTTGGAGAAGGTTGGATTGGATGGGGGGTTTTATAGACTCGTACGCAGAGAAGAATCGGCCCGTGCCGGTGAGAACGGTAATGTAGATATCCTCGCGCTGGTCAATTTCTCGAAGACGCTCGCCAAGGAGGTAGTAGAGCTCCTGGTTCAGAGCGTTCAGCTTGTCAGGTCGGTTAAGCGTGACGATCGCAACGCGGTCCCGATAAGTGAGAGTGATAAGCTGGTCGTTGGACATGGTTGCAATTTTTGATATGGAGAGATGCTCTTGATGGATTGAAGCTGAATCTATCTGGGTCCGGGGGAGGTTTTCTATGGACACAGACGATCGTGTAATTAATTATGCATGGGACAAAACCCCCGGTAAACTCGGCGCGTGGCAGGCACCACAGACTGCCCGGCCGTTTTGCGGGGGAGAACACCGCAAGCCGAGGCCCGCGGTAGGTCAGGTGACTTGGCATAACGGCTTATGCAAGCATCGCCCTGGAGCAGCATGTTTGCATTATTTGTCTTGGTTTGTGGTGTTTGAACCATCGGGCCGTGGGCGCATCAGACAATATCCAGATCCCGAGTTCTTGCGTCGTCTGACTGGCCACTGCTTGAGCTGCAGAGAACTCGAAGATACCACTCAAATCTCAACCTCTTTCCCTTGAAACATTCGCTCCCTGTCGATTATTCCATCTGCCAAGATGATCTCAAACATGCTCCGTCGCCTCCAGGGCGGAAACCTGGAGGTTTTCAAGGTCAGTCCCGCTTTTATACACCACATTCTTACTCATGTCTTGATTGCACCGAATTCAATGCCCTTCTCTTTGCCCACACCCTGCTGTTAAACCCATATTCACCACCGCTCCATTCAGTTTGGCATGTATGTCCTCTTCCCCATCGGTTGGATGTACTACTTCGGCACAAACCTCGACGACCGCTTCAACGTGAAGAACTTCTGGCCCACCGCCGAACAATCACATAAGATCCCAATCGACAAAGAGGAGATCGACAAGGAGCTGTCGCGCATGCGAATGGTGGAAAACCTCCGACGGGAGCGGCAGCAGAAGGAGCAAGCCGCATTGGCAGCCCAGGCGCAGGCTCAGGCGGATGCACAGCAGTCTTAGACTGGACAATGAGGGGAACTCGATTCTGACGAGTGTGGGGTGGGGGATAAAAAGGGTAGACTCGCAGACCCCATCCCCAAAAAGGGCTGGCTGGGTTAGCATTTGTCGCACTTGTATGGCTGGCGCTTGACTTTGCTCCGCCTGTTCCCGCGGGGGCCTGTCCAGCTCGCCACGTTTGGCATGGCATGGGTGGAAGTTGCACGTGTGAGAGGAACGAATGATTTGTACAACAATACTCTGCTCTGCGCATCTTCGGCGTTTACGGATTCTGGGATTACCATATTTGACTCGGGGACTTGAATATATCGTTTCTTTGACATCTTCATGATGTTTATATTACATTATATATTATAGGCCAATGTGGCCTCGTTCAGTATAGGCATAATCCTGCCAACAGGAAAAAAATTGGTGTTCAGATATCCTGTGAAAGCCTCGTCGTCAGGGAGTAGGCCATCCATCGGTTTTTGGACGATCCCAACAACCGAGGCCGTTTGGGTAACACAGAAGGATATCAATTAATGATAAGTATCTGCGCAATGCAAAGCGTGTCTATCAATGTGACGGCCAAGAACGAATATCCTGGCAAAAACGATCGAATGAAACTACCCAAAAGGTCATGGCCTGGCTTCGCGATGTACGGTCATTCCTCGGACAAGACGACACGAGAATCTGATAGAGGCAAACATAAACGCCGATGATGCGCCAGCCGGGTAAAAAGCATTGACTCGTCGTCCTTTCCTCAGGCCGGTCTTTAAGACAATTCGTGTTCTTTCTCCACTCCCCCAAACTCCCGGAGCAACACTATTCACAAGTTACAAATCACCGAGATACTGTGTCGTCGTGGCAGCGGCAGCCGCCGTCTTCGCGGTCTCGTATACGACCTCGAGACCCTGGGTAGCGGTATCGCCAAAGACAGAGCCCATTGATGAGGTCAGGCGGGTGGAGATGAAAGGCCGCTCTCCGGCCCAGTAGTAGTAGAGGTGCCCGTAGATGGCGCGGAGGTGGTCCGGGAGGTAGATGTAGATGCCAGTGGCGATCATGGTGGTCAAGGTGAGGAGGAGGGAGTCTGTTTGAGCAAATAGGGAAATGGTAAGCTTCAATTGACATTGACAAATTGTTCATTACGAGGACCACATACTGAAGATGAATTTCTCGGTCGGGGTGAGCATGTATATGGCAAAGGTCACCTCATATTGGTAGATCTTTAGGCGCACCCAGCGTACAAGGCTGGTAAGAATCCAGAGGAGAAGAGCCATGGCTGCGGGAAGGAAGTCGTCGTTATTCTTGGTAGCGTCGCGAAAGAAATTTATCGAGGCTGTACAGTTTCGTTTTCGTGTTCTCCGTGTAAATCGCAGATTGGAGACGTTTAACAGAGTCGAGGTTGAACGGGCGCCTGGGTTGTAGTCGGCGGTGGTGACACCTTTCTTGCCTTTCGGCTCGCACGAATATCCCCCTGGTCAAAAGCTGGCGCGAGCAGAGACGGAGCGATGGCTTGGCACACGGCGTCGGCTTCCTCGAATGGCCGATAAGCTCGAATTGAGTACCCTAGTTTTGTTCACCCGCCCGGACCCTGAAACGACGTGCGACGGTTGTAATGACGGGGAATTGATGGTCGAGTGAGAGATCTATGCTACCATATTGCTTTGAAAGGCAGTCACAATGGATGAAGGAGCAGATCTGGCGTGATCGACAGGACTCGGTGAGTGCTGGGGAAGGCCGACGATTGTGGGGACGTGGCGGCTGAGGTGCTTCAGGAGAGACGTTGGGAGAGTTCAGACACGCGGACAAATGCGACCACGGTCTTAGGTAGGAGGCGAGGATTAAAAATGACAGGAACGATTGAGACCGTTGAATTGAAAGTCTAGGGTCGATGGTGGGTGAAACCTGGAGTCGTACCGGCAAAAAGGACCTAAAAGAAAAATTGATCACCTGCTCTCTCCCCCCTGGGACTTTCGTTGCTTCGCCACCTCTTGGCCGTGCACCATCCCGCCGGGCCCAGCGTGTTTCAGATGTGAACCTGTCAATCAGGGTCTCGTATGCTCGTATTGGATCTCTGTCCAGTTGATTCGAGTGCATCCACGGAGTACATTGCACAGTATAGCCAACCTATCAATGCTTACTTTTGTCTAAGATTTGTCCCAGCGGGTGTACGTCAACCTGCCCCCGTTTTACCCGCATGCTTCATAAAATACTGTTACCTAGTCGGCGCTGTTCAGGAACCGATTCCGTGACGGATTTCGGGAGTAGATCAAGCCGATTACAACTAGGGTGCCATCTTATGCCGAGACTATAATTGGAACTATTTCCTACATATCGAACACTCCGGCGCTAATTCTAGGTTGTAGTTGGTCGAAAGAGACAGGCGAACTTATGGGCAAGCATTGTACCTAAGCACCACAATTACCTGGGTCTATATGCAATTTTATCCATTCATACTGAGTCTTGAGCTAGATAGTCTATCCCCGCGATTGATTGGAGCATTTGTTACATCTAGCATCCGTCAGGCATGGTCAGCATCCTGTAACTAACTAGCCCAATCTTGTACCGGAATTGAGCAACGAACACAATCTCACAGCTTACCAAACTCACCGGAATGCAAATCCGTACTTGCAGAGAAATAATCGTCCCAAGAATAACAATTTCTTCGTTTATAGCAGTGGATCCTCAGCTCTCAAGCCCCAATAAGACCCAAAAAAAGCATCCGCGAACCCCCGGAGCGTATCATCCTTATCGTTATCCTTATCGTCCATCTCTTATCGGCTATCGTCGAAGCTATTCGCGAAACATCATTGCAGACACTCTTCTTGAAACCATATAACCAACCGCCATGATCCGGTCACAACTCTGGTCCCGGCTCCGTCGCGGCTCTTCATGCCCAAGTTCCTTTATTTCTGCATATCAATCAATACTTCCCTGTCGCTCCTTCACGCAAACACCCATCCTCCCCGCCAAACCCCTCCCAGCCCGCCTCAAAATCAACGATGCCGACCTAACAGTATCCTACCTAAAAGGCACCGGACCCGGTGGCCAGAAGATTGTACGTCGATATAATGCCCCCTGCTCACCCGAAAATCCATTCTAGAAGTTCCCAACCTAACAAGCGCGCAGAATAAAACCAACTCCGCCGTCCAAATCATCCACGCGCCGTCTGGGATCGTCGTCAAATGCCAAGCGACGCGATCACGCTCGCAGAATGAGAAGATTGCGCGCTCGCTGTTGGCGGATAGAGTGGAGGCTCGGGAGAAGGGGGACCAGAGTCGGGTTGCCTTGAAGGCGGAGGCGGCGAGGAGGAAGAAGGCGAGTAAGGTTAAAAAGGCAAGGAGGAAGTATCGGGATTTGGAGCAGGGTGGTGAAGAGGGAGGGAGTGAGGGGTTGGGAAAGGAGGATGTGGATGGGAATGAGGATGTAGAAGTGGAGGGGAATATCGAAAAACCGACGACTGAGAATGGCACATCGGAGAAGGGCCCGTCGACGTGAGCTGCGCTGGCTCACACAATTGTGGACGTTACACATATATTGCTTCGGTATTGATTGGGGCGTTAACGGCATATACTGTATACTACGGGCAACGGGCACCTTCATCCTCCGTGTACATCCTTGGGCATATCCTATCTGATTTAAGATGGGCCAACCGCCCACCTGTACAGAGATTCATCACTGCATACATGCCATCTACCGATTTGCTCCGGGGTTGATGGCTCGTCAACTTTTTGTTTGTTTTTCTCAAGAACAAAGGAAACTCATTATAGCCGCCCTCTCTGGCGCAACCTAAGATTTGACCACACCCAATCTAAGACTCCTAGGAAATGTAGCTCCCAAGGACCGACTTGGCCTGGTCATCAAGACGCTCCTGGGCGAACTGTGAAACCCGGCCGCCGTTCTTCTTGTCCGCCTCCTTCAAATAAGCGCCAACCCAGGCCTTGAGATCGAGGCCGGTTTCCGGCCAGGGATCCCTGGGCTGCATACGGATGGTGTTCAACGCAGTGAATCCAACGCCGAAGGACATCTCCTCGGCGTCAAACTCAATGAGGTCATCCTTGTGAACAACCTCGGGGGGAAGCTCAAGGAGCTTCAGCAGAGTGTTGCAGGTGAAGGCCCAACCCTTGACATACTTGGTTGCAAATGCCTCCGAGTTGGCAAGAGTCTTGGTCAGTGAGATAACTGCAGTCTTGCGGTCCAGAGGGCGTGCCAGCTTCTGGGTATCCGCGAGCACAAGGCCGAGGTAAACGCCCTTGAAAAGACTATCACATTGTTAGCCACGGGCGTACGTAGATGGACACAGTAGGGTGAACTTACTCGGGCTGGATCTTTTCACAGATCTGCTGGATGGTGTCCGGGCTGTATCCCTTGTCGTCATGAGCAGTCAGGAAGTGATAGAACCGGACGAATCGAAGGGACAAGTTTTCAGTCTTGGAGTTTTGCAGACGCTGGAGAATGATCTGCATAATCTGGATGAAATACGGCTCCAGAGCGGCACTGTGTGACAGGATTAGTTTAATAGCCGATTCAAAAGTCAAGGACATAGTGTTACTTACGGCGCGAAAGTTGCAACCACAGCCTCCAGGAGATCAAAGCCATAGCCTTCGTTCGTCTTGGTTGCCAAAAGCTTCTGGAAAATACCCAGAATAGGCTCAATCTGGTTGTGCTCGATGATGTACTGCGATCCACGAGGGATAATGGAGGAAAGTAGCCGAACTAGCGCAGGAATGTTGCCCCGCGACTCCCACATGACCGGCATCAAGATTGGCGCAATCAGTTCCTGATAGTAGGTAGGCAGGGTTGCAGAGGGGTTGGCTTCGAGAAGAGCCGCGAAGAGCTGGAACACATAGGGCATAAATTCTGTGACAAAACGTTAGCAGAGTAGCGATGAGTACATACATACTAAAATAATAGAGAATGGACTTACCTTGCACGTCGTTCTGGAGAATACCGGCAAATGGCGTATATAGGGCCTGCTCGAGCTTGTCGGGATTCGCGGGGGCGGCAAATCTGGATAAAGTCAGTGATTTGAACTACACAGTGGCAGCGAAGGAGTGAAATCATACCGGATGAAAGCACCCATGGCTTCAAAATGATAGTAATAGAATCTGGGATTACTAGGGTTGGTGCGAATGGTATCCGTGATGGCGACCAGGCGGTTCAAAACGACATCTGTGAAGGGCACAACACCCTCACGAATGACGACCAGCACACGCATCACACAGCGCATCAGGAACTCGTTTTCCTGCACCTTTTCAGGGGCGGGGTCCCGTTGGATCAGCTGGAAGATGTGTTCCAGGAGTTCCTTGGACAGCGGAGTAATCTCGGTAGGGGGGATCACGGGCTGGCCCTGAGCATCACTGAGGAAGAGAGCACGCTCCACGGCAATCGCAGCATACGTGTAAACAACATAGTTTGCGGAAGCCAGATGCTTCACCAACACGGGAAGCACCTGCTGCCATTGTTCCTTGGTGATGATGCTGCGGAAATTGTACAAGTACTTAATAGCATCAACCTTGAGAATTGGGTGGACTCCGTCATCAGAGATCAGATCCGCGGCAAGGTGCTGCTGGAAGAAGTCGGTGATGCTGACCAGGTTGTTCGTAGCAGTGACACCGTGTGTAGAGGTGGCAACGCCCTTGGCGGCAATCGCAGAGAACAGGTAGGTCGCTGTATCCTTGGACTTCCAATTTGACGCAGGATCCTTGGCATACTCAGCAAGATAGTGTTCGATATACTTGAGAGTCACCTTGGTCACAGATTCCTCAAACTTCTCAGCCAGTCGTCGAAGGAAGTCCGTCGCAGCGCGTCGCCTGGTCTCGCTGTCGGATCCCTCCAGATCCCGGCGGATGAACTCAATCGGCTCATCTTCGAATAGCTCCTCATCCGACTCACGCAGGCTCACGTTGGGCAGAATGACCTTCTCAATGATCTGTCCAAGAGTCTCCTCGGCCTGGAAAGAGGGAGCATGCTCGGGCATGCTAGCGACCGAGGTCAAGAAGTGAAGGGCACGGCTGACAAGAATGTCATACTTGGTCTCTTGGCCGATAGTCGTCAAGAAGCTCCAGGAGCTCTGAATGAACTGTCCGACATGAGGTCCAAATGCATCAAGGAACTTCTGGACGTACAGAGTCAGAGCCTCGAAAATTCCGGCACGAACATACTCCAACGGGCCAGCCTCGGTCTCATCGTCGGTGTGGAGTAGTTGGTTGTCATATGTGAGGTATTTGAGAAGGATCTGTGCAATCGCGCCGATATTATCTTCGAACATAGGAGGAAGATCGTGGCACGAGAGGTCGTAGAACAATTTGATCATCAAGTTTAGCTGGTTGTAACCTTGGATCAAATTTTCCTTGTTGGTCTTGTTTTGGTCGAGGTAAGTATCGAGACCCTATAGAGATATCCATTGTTAGTAAACCAAACCGCACACGATAGAAAGGCGCCAATTTGAGGTGAAACCAGAGGAACCAAGGTGGACTGAAGGGAACTGTCTCTGAATTACCTCGAACAGGGCCAGGAACGGTGTTCCGAACTTCTCAAGGACATGATTGATTTCCATGTAGAGTTCATTGGATTGGAAAAGCGGGCGCCAGCGCTTGAAGATCGAGTGCGCAACTTGCAAAACACCAATGTTGACCGTAGGGTTGGACGGCGACAGCTTCGAAACGAGGTCCTATGGGAGGGAAGAAAAACAAAAAGTCAGCTAGACTCTTCCAGCACAGATCAGGACTTATAGCCACTCACGTCAACAAGAGTATCCCATCGCTCCCAGAAGTCACTGTCGGCGATCACGCTGACAGCCTCGCCCAGCTGAGTCTGGATTGAGGGAGGGACCGAGATCATCAGGTTGATGAGCTCGCGCTTGATCGTTTCAACCTCATTTTGAGGCAGCTTCCAGTTTCCATCCTCATTGGTCCAATTCCGCTTGACAAAATTCTTGAAGCAGAGGGCGCTCGCAAGGCGAATATTGGTGGGAGATGAATCGGACGCAGAGATTTGGAGAAGTTGTAGCGAATAGCCCGGTTTTTGCTCTTCCTGTCGCAGGGCAAGCTCGGCTGATTCGATCGCAAAGAGTCATTAGATAGGTTCTGCATCGCCTTTGCAATTCGAATAGAAACACATACCTTCCTTGTTCCGGCGTGGATCCAAGCTTGCCTCCAACAGAGCTCCAAGAGCCTCCGCCATTTTCACTGATACGTGGGGTGTCAACAAGAGCGAGGGGCAACCGTGAAAGAAGAGGATCGAGATAGTGGTCACTAGGTAGGATCGAAGGGAGAAGTCACCAAGAGGTGGAAATAGTGGAATAAAAAGAGCTGGGCTTAAAACGAGAGCCAGAACAAAGCAAAGCTCAAATTGGCAACGACCATAATAAATAACGAAGGCGGTTTCGCTGAGATAATTGTACGGGCAGCCCACTGCGTCAACACACTAACCTCAATATGGTTAGCCCGTCACATGCTCTCATCCTGCCACTATTGATGCCTTGATGCCTAAATTGTCCTCTGCTGGACCAGCTTGCCGCAGCTCTTTCACCGCCCCATCGGTTTCCCCCACTTCTGACTTTTCCCTGTTATTTTCTGCCACTGAACGAAGGCGGAGTGGTCACATCATAGGCCGCAGGTGACTTGGGCTGGAATAACCTCATTGCCCGTGATCTCTAGTCTCTTGCATACCCGCTGCAACTTGCGATTGTCACCCCTCCTCCCCGGTACCATCTGGAATCTAGTAGTTTCAGGGCCTGCATCAAGCTGGCGACTTTCACGCGCCGGACCCGTCGCTCAAACGATCCTCCAAGACTCCGCTTTGGCACGGACTACCGAAGGTGTACTTTTGTCACAGCTCTATCGCACGCTGTGTCAGGCTCTGAAGTGCACAGCGGTCCTCTCAAGGAGTTGTTTCTTACCGATCCCAATAAAGGTCAGTTTCTTTTCTTCAGTGGGCCCTACGGTTGGACTAGCTCGGCCCTGCTGATAGCCCTATCCGTGACCAGGTGGTGCAATGGCTCATAACTGACTTGACTTTGTGATAAAAAGACAACCCACACACTCACTTGGCCTGAACTTCTCTCAACATAATCAGGCGGATGTCTTCCGACGATGCTCCACCAGCACCCCAACACAAATCCTCTTCCTCCAGCTTCGCAGATGTCTTCAAGACGTTAGGCGTTGGTCGTCCAAAATCGCATTCCCCCGTATCTTTGCAAGATAGTAGCAGTGACTCTATATCCCACACGACAGATAACCGAGGGACTAATAGACTCGTCCTCAGCCTCGAAGCTATGCATCGCGGCAGCGTAGTCTCGAGCTCTTCAGATGCGCCTCATGGTCCTGATTTCGAGTCTTCTTTGCGCATTTTGTCACAGAAGCAGAACTTGAATCATGCTATTGAAGAAGCGGACTTAGTATCCAGAACTCTCTCATGGTTTACCGCTGAGCAATCTATGGCGTTGTGGGGTGCAGCAGAGCATTTACTCCATCATGAGAGTTCCATTGATGCCCAAAAATCAGGTGCCAAATTGCTGGAGACGATCGCATCCCGTCAAGACTTGTCTCCCACCGCTAGACGAATGGTATTTGAATCAATCGCGATGCCCACCGAGGGTGACGTGATTGCTGCCCGAGTTCAGTCGCTAATCGCTCTGTCGGACCATGGCAGAAAGTTGGACTTTACCGGTTCCTCTATCCTTCATATCATCTCATCATGGATTGTACCACTTTACATGGTAATTGCAACAGCACGATCGAAAGCGAAGAAAGGAAAAGCGCTCAAAGCGAACGAGCTTGTTCAAGATGAAGCGATTCTCGGGGACCTCTTCCAATTTGCGGTGGATCTCATCACTCTCCAGCGCAAGTCGCCAACGCCAGAAGAAATCGAGATGCTTCTGACGGAGACCTTTACGATCTGCAAGAAGACCAGCGTTGCCACGGATATCAAGAACTCGCTGGCGGTTTTCGATGCCGTCATTATGTACGCAAGTGTCCCCAGCGCAAGCCTCGTTCCTCTTTTGGAAGTTCTCTGCAGTATTCATGCCTCCGTTAAATCCCTCTCTGGGCCAACGTCACGAGCCGTGCGCAGCCTGGCAAAGTCGCCAAAGCAGGAAGAGATGATGACGACTCTCCATACTTTCTTGAGAGAATCATCTGCCGAAGACTCTCCGCGGAATTTGAACGTGCACCGCGGAGCTCTTTACATCTTCTCCGATCTTGCTCGAGCCTACGGCCAGGATGGAATGCCTGAAATTGCATTTGACCAATTGATTGATTCTCTTATGGTCATCGCTCAGAAAGACGACGGCAGAGTTGACGCAGACATTCTGGATCTGTGCTTAAATTTACTGGAGAGTGACTACAGCCGTATCTGCCTCGCACACGGATGGGCGGCCTTTATTGATTTACTACTTCTTTGCTCCCGGAGAGTGTACGAGGACTATGATGACCCGATCGCCTCTCCAACCAGCCCACAACAGTCGCATGTCAAAAGCACGCACGATGATATCAAGTCTCATATTCTTGCAAATATCATCAGGCTAACATCCGTTGTGGAGTCTCTATGGGAACAGCTTAATAAGGAACAAAAGCAAGAGGCAGTTCGATTCTTGGCAAAGAACCATCAACACATTGATCCCTCTCAGTCAGAACTCATCATCAACATGATGAGAGAGGATACTCTGTGCCATCCTTCTGAGGGATCTAATTGGGTGCAGTATTGCAGGGAGATTATCGAACGTTTCATCCGGCCTCGAAAGCAGTCCTCGGATATTCGCATACTAGCGCTTGATACGTTAAAAGAGGCTCTTGCTGGCAACGAGCATCTGCTTTTCTCGGAAGAGCATGGCCTGTTGGATCTTCTACTCGCAGACTTCTCTGCGGAGCATGATCTGCTCTTCTTGGAGTCGCTCGTTTCATTCATCACGGAGCCCGCCATCAACTCCAATGACGATGTAGGTTTCAAGCGTCTAGTCGACACCATTGCAGGGCCAATGGAAAGAGATCCGGCAAAGGATGAACCGCGTGAGACCTCGCCAAGCCATGCTCCTCGTCGTACATCGACGAGCGTCTTAGAGCTGACACTGGGGAATGTTTGCGCGGTGGGTTTGGTCAAGATGATGATTCGTGCTCTGAATACCTCGGCCGCCAAATCCATCATTATCTTCGAATCCTTGCTGCAGATCGCACAGTCCCCAGATCGCCCAGCGGACGCTCGCCTGACTGTCTTGAAACTACTGTTCCGGCTTCGATGCGACTCGCTCGGGGCTATTACAGTTGTCTCGACTTCAGAAAATGATTTCCTGATGAACGTGCTAGGGCGGAATGTCGACGTCACTTCTATACTGCATCCTCCAAGTGAGAGCCCTATGAGAGACCTTCCTCAGCAAGACAACCTGATCCCCCCAGTGGGTGGAAAGATTCCTGCGAAAGAACTCCCTACAAACTTTCTTTCCAAGTCAGGGCCTCGAGGCTCGATTTCGGCTCGTGGATCAAAGTTGACGCCACCTGTTTGGACATACTCCCAGCCCCAGGTGCTTCCAGAGCAGCCATCGGAGGAGTCTAGCCCCTTCGTGTTCGCTCACACGCAGAACAATGGCGTTTCGACCCCGAGCGATTCTACGTCGGCGCCGACGGGTGTCTTGAAAGTGAACATGTGGGTTGAATGTGTGATCTCACTTCTTCAGCGGGAGACCGATTGGGACGTATACAGCTACGTCCTCACCCATCTTGGGCCTCAGCTTAGCAACAAAGAGTTCTTCAACAACTCGATTCCTCAGATAAAACTTCTACGAAGCATTCTGTGTGACCAGGTCAAAAATGAGAGTTTCCACGAGCCACCCGCGCTTACTGGCTTAAAAAAGAGCGATGTGGCTGCTTGTATCTTTGACACACTATGCATGCTGGTCAGCTACCACGAGCATTTTGCTAAAAGTGAAGAAGATGATCTGGTACGAGCGTTCATGCTCGGAATTATTGGTTCTTGGGGTGCTACATCCCGAGGCTGCATCCAGGCTCTCTCTCTTTGCTGTCATGAAATTCCATTGTCGGTGACCAAGTCATTGAATAACATTCTCGACAAGATGTCAAAGGTCATAACCATGTCCAACATTGCCGTTCACATCTTGGAATTCCTGGCTTTGCTCGCGCGTCTGCCAGATGTCTACGTCAACCTTCGAGAAGAGGAGATTCGCACCGTGTTTGGGATTTGCATTCGGTTCTTGCAGACTTCGAGAGAGCAAGAACAGCGCCACAAAGCATCCGAGTCGCCAAATGCACGAGCCTCTCAGCAGTCGCAGCCCAGACTTAGCGCCGGTGCGCGGGAAATCGCCTCGAGCGCAGCTGAAGCGGCCGAGGCTCCAGCGCACGATGCCATGTCCAAGTATATCATGACCCTCACGTACAGTGTCATGGTATTCTGGTATCTCTCTCTGAAGCTTCAGGATCGTCCAAAGCATGTCAACTGGATTACCAGCCGACTCATCTTCCACGATGAGCATGGCAAGGAAGTAGTTGAAGAGCAGAGTCAGGTTTTCATCGATTTGATGCAACGCGTGGCCTTTTCGGACTTGGGAGAGACTATCCCGTACGAGACTTTCCCTCCGACTCCCGAGGACGGACCTGTCTCCAAGAAATCCTGGGTCGTCGGCATGAGCATTGTCACTGTTGAGACAGCCGGTATTTCGGGATTGACCCAGCTTGCCAAGCGTCAGGCTTCAGGAACGACGTATTCAATGTATCAACAGCGCACTGCGCCTGTTTTACCGCACCAGGTTCCGCCAACTCCAGACGCTCACCTTCATTCCGATGCGACGCGCACGGCAGTTTTACCCAGCCACATCATGCTTCAACTTACTGCCACTGCATTTCCTACCCCAACAGTAATGCAGCCCATTCCGGTCCCTGAAGATGACATTACCAGGCGAGCGATTGCCAACTTTGATCGCACTGACATTGTGGACGGCCACCGAATCGGAGTCGTCTATCTGGACAATGGTCAGAGTAAAGAGGCAGATATCCTTGCAAACACCGGTGGCTCTCAAGACTATGAACACTTCCTTTCTGGTCTTGGAACTAAAGTCTCTCTTCGCAATGCTCAGTTCAATACCCAAGGACTCTATGCTGATACTGACGGCGAGGCAACTTATGCCTGGCGTGATCGGGTAACAGAGATTGTTTACCATGTCGCTACAATGATGCCTACGAACTTTGACCGTGATCCCAATTGCATCAACAAGAAGCGAAACATTGGCAACAACTTTGTTACGATAGTCTTTAATCGTTCCAACCTGCCTTTCAACTTTGACACGATCCCATCAGAGTTCAATTCCATCAATATCGTGATCACCCCTTGCAGTCGTATTGCGTACGATGAATCCGGGGCAGCGGTTGGTGAAACAGACCCCGATAAGCTCTTCTACGTGGTGAGAGTCATGAGCAAGCCCGGCTACCCTGACGTATCGCCTGCTGCGACTCCAAAGGTCATCTCAGGTAAGAATCTCGCTCCTTTCGTGCGGATTCTCGCCCTGAATTCATCTGTCTTCTCTCTTGTCTGGAACAACAAGGGCGGCGAGCATGCTTCATCCTGGCGCACCCGTCTTCGCGAAATCAAGAAAGTTCGCGAGAGGGCCTTAGCTGCCCAAGCTCAAAGTGCCGAGGCTGCTGAAGGCGCATATCCTGGCCAACGTCGCAACACGAAGCCCAATATTTTCTCTGAAGAACTGCCGACTCGTGCTGCGCCGGTACAAACCGACTTTGCCTCTGAGTGGAATGCAGCATCTGGCACAAACATCCTTCAAAATCTAGACTTCTCTCGCTGGAGCCGCTGATCAATTCTGTCTAGTCGATATAGACGAATTTTCCGTGGGTCGGAGTATCATGTTCCTTGCTTCCAACATTCTTCCACGAACACGTTTTCTTTCTGTCCCCTCCCCCTCACTCCTTTATGAAAAAAACCCTCGCCCAATTCCTGAAACGACAGCAATCTCGAATGACCAAACCCTTACCCGACACGATTTCATGTATATCAATTTGCTCTTTTTGTGCAGCCCGCGGCATTTGTGAATACCCCTTCCGCGCTAAAAGTTTTGTGCTTGTCTTTATCCCTATATGCTTCAACTTACTGTTATGGCGACGGCAGTCTGGGGTTTCCATTATTTTACTCTGGTAGCTAGCAAGAACAATGACTCCATGTATGATGAAAGCATTCATCATTGGTGTACGGATTTTACTTGTATTTGTTTTTGTGGTTTGCCCAGCGTGAAATAGAGAGCTATAGCTATCGCATCTTCTTCCAAAGACATATCTACACCAATTCTCAATTATTTGGGGAGTATTCAATTCACGAGATTAGGCTCGCTTGGACGAGCCATCGTCAATCTTTAGATCTTCGCGGTTCGGGAAACTCAGCGCAAGTCCCGAGGACAGTGCTTCGCCTGCAATAAGCGTATGATCTCCAACATCCCACTGGTATCCTTTCCGCCTGTCCAATCTCAGGTGCGGTGTCTTACAAGCCCATGAGAAAGTTACAAAATCTGCAACTCGATTGACTGGGTGTATGGGGATTGCCATCCCATTCGCAGGCTGCAAGCTGCAGGCTAGAACGACCCACTCCTTTTCGGAAAGCCGGGTGTGCGTCCGAGTAATTGTCAGCGCGGACTGTAGACGAGTTTGGTGTTGAACGTATGTCACTGGTTGAGACTGTATGTCTTATTATGTATCGTATTATCTCCCATCGTGCAAAAAGACTAGATGCATTGCAGCACGAGGTCGATGATGGAGAAGAAGGAATCTCGGTCTGAAGCTGCAGTACGGAGGCCCAAACCAACGACCAAGAGCCGCTTCTCAGCAGGAGACTTGGTGGCAATGGCAGTTGCAATTTGGCGGGCAAGCAGTTGGCCTACTGTATCCTGTCCAGGGCCATGTCCACCAAGAATTGAGGTTGCTGTCAAGGTACTGAGGGGTAATAGGCTGTCCTCTGCGCTCTCTGGGAAAGTATGCATGCCATCAGTCCCTGGGTTCTGATTTCCAAGGGGAACATGAAGCTATCAAGAATTAGAAAGAGACAGGGTTTTGGGATGATAATGCATTTAATCAATCATACCCAATGAGATAGGCGGCCCTCTTGAGAAATAGTGAGCATAATCTTATCACTGAAGTTCATGACCGTGACGTCGGTTTGGATCCCTTTCACAATCCCAGCGACCTGCTTGGTAGGAGCTGGAAATGGAAGGTTAAGGGATCCTTGCAGTGCATCCTCGAGAGAAGCCATTATTCCGTAGAATCGAGATGTGGAGTGTCCAGCTTGGACGTGCGGAGTGTTGATCACTTTACAATGCTTAAGGCGGTACGTCGTTCCCCACACTACATCGGGCAGAATCCCACCGCCCGTTGGTTATCCTCGATTTTTTTCCGCGAGTGCAAGCAACAACAGCCAAGTGCAGATTGCTTGAATCCTTTCCGTCTCTAGAGGTGGGATTTTTTCGAGATGCCGAAATTCGTTCCCCGGCAGCGAAAACAAAAGCATCGGCGCCAGGAGACAGGCCCGCCGGTCGACACCAACATTGCGGAGCTAGCGCCGGTATCTAAAGATGAAAAAGAAGCGCGGAGGCAGAAGCTGCGAGATGAGCTACGAGATCAGCATGCCAATGTCTCTTCGAAGAAACAGAAGCGCTTGGACAAATACATCGTACGTGGAAGAGCTTCGAACTCCTTCGCTAGCAGGTTTCTAACACACTATGCAGGAAAACAAACTTAAAAAAGAAGAGAACGTCGAGCTCCTGAAGAAATTGGCCCAAGCGAATGTCGACACCTCCGCACTACAGACATCGAAGGATTTGGGAAAGCGCAAGAGACAGGCAGATGAGAGGATTCCTGCTACGGCCCCTGCGCACACAGCCTCCGCGCCTGGAGAAGACTCCGACGACTCCGACATAGACTTGTTAAAAAACTCTGGCGCACCGGCGCCGAAGCCCCAGACTCCCCAAGGGCCCGTTGGAAGTGGATTAAAGCGCCCTCTTGAACTGGGGCCGGACGGCTTCCCAGTCATCAAAAAGCGGAAGCGCACGGCCAAGTCGAAACCCGCACCCGCGCCTGCGCCTGCGCCTGAACCCTCCTGGGAAGGCTTCGGATCAGATGGCGAGGGTTCCAGTGAGGATGAGGAGGAGGAGGCCGACTCTGACAACTTGGAGGCTGGAGCTGAGGACGACTCTGAAGACGAGGATTCCGAAGGTGCTTCGGAGCAATCATCTGATGATTCCTCTGCTGCTGATGATGATGATGATGATGATGACGACGAGAACTCGGATGAAAACTCAGACGATGACGAGGACGATGAGGATGTGGAGGAGGACGGAGGAAATGGCCGTCGCATCAAGCCCCGAGAGTCAGCTTTCAAGTCATGGGCTGTTCAACAAATCAATGAGGCCATAGGCTTCAAGCCAACCGAAGGACCGGTAATTCATGATATGGTGCAACAAGCATTTGCACCGCCCAGAAAAGAGCCCAAAAACACTGTCGAAATGGAGGAGCCACTTCCGCGCGAACTTGAAGTCACTACCGGAAACCCCTTCCGCAAAGCGTTCAGCGTTCCCGTTGAGCGATCTGAAGAAATCCAGACAGCTCGTCTTGGGCTTCCGGTGGTTGGTGAAGAACAGAAAATTATGGAAGCTATCTACAACAATTCCGTCATTGTCATTTGGGGTGCTACTGGTAGCGGAAAGACCACGCAGCTCCCCCAATTCCTTTTTGAAGCTGGCTTTGGCAACCCAGAGAGCCCGAACCCGGGCCTCATCGGCGTCACTCAGCCTCGTCGTGTGGCCGCAGTGAGTATGGCGAACCGTGTCTCCCAGGAACTGGGTCAATATTCCGATCAAGTCTCGTATCAGATTCGATTCGAGACGACGGTTTCCAAGAAGACCGCCATCAAGTTCATGACGGACGGTATTTTGCTACGAGAGATTGCAGATGACTTTGCCCTGCGCAAGTACTCTGTTCTGATCATTGACGAAGCTCACGAACGAAGTGTAAACACCGATATCCTCATCGGAATGGTCAGCCGTATCGTGGACCTGCGCAAGTCAATGAGTGAAGAGGACCCGTCTGTGAAGCCATTAAAGGTAGTCAT
Organism: Penicillium brasilianum; assembly: GCA_001048715.1. Classification (NCBI taxonomy): domain Eukaryota; kingdom Fungi; phylum Ascomycota; class Eurotiomycetes; order Eurotiales; family Aspergillaceae; genus Penicillium; species Penicillium brasilianum. The sequence continues at coordinate 1,281,095 of CDHK01000007.1, read as the reverse complement.
CATGTCTGCCACGCTTCGCATCTCAGACTTTACAGAAAATCCGAGCCTGTTCCGCGAGGGTCCGCCTCCATTGGTCCAAGCCGAGGGTCGTCAGTATCCTGTTACTATTCACTTCGCTCGCCGAACCCAGCGCGACTACGTGGAGGAAGCTTTCCGCAAGGTTTCCCGCGGTCATCGCAAACTTCCAGCAGGTGGAATGCTTGTTTTCTTGACTGGTCAGAACGAAATTCGACTTTTGTCAAAGAAGCTCAAGCAGGCATTCAAACCAACGCAGCGTCTCGATACCACGCAGGCCAAAGTCCAATTCTCCGCATATGACGCACCTCTGGAAGCTGAAGACTTGGAACTTGGCGGTATGGAGATGGACAATATAGGAGATGACGAGGATGACCTCGAAATCACTGGTTTGGATGAGCCAGAAGATGATGAGGACTTTGATCTTGGTGAAGAGGCCATGGACTCTTCAACCAAGGTGCATGTGCTGCCTTTATACTCGCAATTGCCAACCAAGGAGCAGATGAAGGTGTTTGAGGCACCGCCAGAAAACTCGCGCCTTATCATTCTTGCCACCAACGTTGCCGAAACATCACTTACTATTCCCGGCATCAAGTATGTGTTCGACTGCGGACGGTCTAAAGAGAAGCAGTACGACCTTTCCACTGGCGTCCAAAACTTCCAGATCGGCTGGATTAGTAAGGCCAGCGCAAACCAGCGTGCCGGTCGTGCTGGTCGAACAGGCCCTGGTCATTGTTATCGACTGTACTCTTCAGCAGTCTACGAAGCTGACTTTGCCGATTACACCGAGCCTGAGATTCTCCGCACCCCAATCGAGGGAGTCGTTCTCCAAATGAAGAGCATGGGCCTACACAATGTCATCAACTTTCCCTTCCCTACACCCCCAAGCCGACAAGGCCTCGCCAAAGCCGAGAAGCTGCTCAAAAACCTCGGTGCTCTCACTGGCCCCGGACAAGTCACCCAGATCGGTCGTCGTCTTTCGACTTATCCTCTCTCGCCCCGCTTCGGTAAGATGCTCTACATCGGCCACCAGCATGGCTGCATGCCATATGTCATCGCCCTTGTCGCAGCCCTGGCGGTCGGCGATCTCTTCGTCGGCGAGAATCAGCTCCCCGGGAACGAGAACCTATTCACTAAGAACAAGAAGCCCGACTCGGATTCGGACACAAGCGACTCGGAGGATGAGAGGGTCTACACCAATGCAGACCGCCTCGAGGATACCGAGCGTGAGCAGCGCTCAAAGGAATTCGCTCGCGTCCACCGCCTTCTAAGCAAACATGACGACACCAGCGATGCACTAAAATATCTCTCCGCCATTTGCGCCTATGCCTACGCTCCCGATGGCGAAGCCTTCTGTGAGCAAATGTTCCTGCGTGCCAAGGCCTTTAAAGAAGCGTCCCAGCTGCGTCACCAGCTTTCCGATATTGTGCGCTCCAACAACCCAGGCCTCCTCGGTGCCTATTCGGCCAAACTGCCTGAACCCTCACCCAAGCAACTTAAAGCTCTCAAGCAAATTGTCACAGCCGGCTTCATCGACAACGTCGCAATTCGCGCGGACTTGGCTCCCGTACCACCAGAAAACCCGCGTGCACCTCGCCGCGCCATCGACGTGCCATACCTGACGCTCTTCCGCTCGCGCGACCGCCACGCAGATGACATTGCCGAGCGCGCAGTCTTCATACACCCTACTTCCGTGCTGGCCAAGCTCACGCCAAAGGAAATGCCCCCCTACATTGTGTACTCGCACCTGCAGCAGTCGGCGGCAGGGCCACTCTTGGGACAGACACCTAAGATTCGCATGTTCCCTCTCGTTGCGCCTAGTGGCTTGCAGCTCGCGGCTATCGCTCATGACACACCGCTGATCGATTATGGCAAGCCCGTTGGTAAGACGGAGCTTCTGGAAGGTATCCCGCAGCGCAGATCGTGCTGGGTTGTGCCTGCGCTGGTGGGCGACTCTGGCAGTACGGGGTGGCCATTGCCGGCGAAGAAGGTGGTGCAGAGGAAGGATCCAAAGGAGGGTTGGGTGATTGAGAAATTCGTGGCATGAGAATCATCTGCATGATTCGTGGTTGTTCTTTACAATGCTAGGGAATCGTTATAGATGGGGTTTATGATATCCACTTAGTATTCGGCCGTGTGGCCAAAATGTATGAAAGCATTTCATGACATTCAAAATCCACCATGTATCATCCAATGTACAATGCTAGACGAGTAAAGTGGCAGCACCAAGCCATCCCTTCCGGTTGATAAAAAAACAAACTCCCATCCAAAACGCCATCATATATAGAATCCTTGATCCAGAAATTTTCCTCAAGTCCAGCAAGATATCATTTCCTCAATCCCGGCGCCTCTCAAAACGCCGACTACTAATTTCCCCAGTCTCCCGATCCTCTCGAATCCCCAACGCCCTCCTCAACCGCTCGCTCTCCTGAATCTTCGCCTCCGCAAGCTCATGCACCTGATAAGACTTGAGCTGCCTCCGATCTTTAGGCAAGACCTTCTTCCCCCGCGCAGATCCACCAGCACCCTCCGCCGTCTCAGCCTCCATCTCCTTAACAAGCCGCTGCCTCAACGCCTCGCACCGCTCATCCATCTCCTCCTCGCTAAGCACGCGCTCACCCTCACCCTCTTCATCCTCATCCTCCTCGCCATCCTCCTTATCCTCGACGGGCTTAGCGCTCTTCGTAACCTTGCCTTTGCCCTTAGACTTGGACAGCGCTTCTTCAATGCGCTCGTTCTCTTCTTCTAGACGCTCGCGTTCTTCCATAACTTTCACTTCGATTGCGCGGCGCCGGTCGTGCTCCAGGATCTGTTTGTCTGGGAGGCGTTGTTTAAAGGCGCGGTCGGGGGGCCCGTTGGCGCCGGAGACTGGTGGGTAGGGTGCGCCGAAGCCTGCGGCGCGGGGTTTGAGGAAGGCACCGTTGCGTTGGACGTAGCCTGATGTACCGCTACCACGGGGAGTGGAGAGGCCGACGTTGGAGGACATTTTGAGGCCGTATTTCTTTTTAGGTGGTGAGGGTTGTAGAAGCTGTGGCTTGCTTTTGCAGCTGGCGGTGTTGAGGAGAGTTGGGATGCTCCTGATGTGGAGTGTCGATGGCAACGGAGCAGGTTGGTAGTTTTATTGTATGCAGACCCACTTCAAAATTCGCAAATATCCTCAAAGGGAGGGCGTGTCGTTCTAACTCGAAAGAAAGTCGAGGACGAGGTTGAGCTTCGCAGGCGAATCGGCGATCTTATCGAGGACATCACGTGAGTGCGCCATCTCCACGATTAGCATCTTACCCGGTCTTAGCGTTGATAACCTCGAATGACTACTTGAACTTTGGTATGACTGGGGACTTGGATAGGATACTACTACAAAATGGAAAGGCATGGCTGCCAAAGTACGTTGATATTGGTAATACATCAGCCACTGAAGAGCAAAGTATCAACAGAGCAGAACAAAATGACCCAGGTTCAGGCATAAGCAACACTTTCTCATTGTAAGTGAAGACTGTATACCAAAGCAAGATAAGAAATAACACCCACATCCGATATGCGTGACATCTTTGGATAAGATCGAGGGAAACAACAAAGACTCAAGGGGAGTGACATAAATAGATACCGTGCCATGCAAGAAGACAGAAAAGACATAAATAGAAGAAAAAAAAGCACACAGAAGAAAGTAACATAGATAAGCAGTGATTCACTCCAGTATTTCCTTGTCCGTTTCCATTTTCCCTTTGATAGCAAGCTCCTTTCCCATGTCATATGCCGAAGATCGTGAAGAGAGAAAAAGAGAAGAATAGCGAAGAGGGCGAGAGAATATGAGAGGATCTGAGATGATATGTTCAAATCCGTTTCTCGCGTCCGTGAAAGATTCGAGTGACCTTTGCATTCCTCCGAGATAGAAAACACACATAGACGCCGGTCCCAGGTAGATCGAGCTCCGAGATTCGCGCCGTGACGTGAGAAGCATTGACAGTGACAATGGTAAGGAAGAGAGGTTGCAGATTTGGAGACAGAAAACACCACCGTCATAAGAAATAAAAAAAAAATAATGAACAGGTTGAACCACATCACAGGAAGAATAAAAGCCGGTTCCGAGATCAACAAGTGAAGAAACGGAACAGCCACAGAGCACATGGGAGAGATAAAAAGATAACAATGAATTGAGATCCCTTTGAGTTTTGCGCCGTCGAGCCATGGGTAATAGAGATAGTCAAAAGGTGAAAACACAGTGCCGTTAGGTTTGATATATCCGGTCGGATATCTCCATCCCAGTATGTATACGCCCATATTAGATAAAGAAGCAGAAAGACTCGATTTTTGGCGGAGATCGGCATTAGAACAGATTATGTTGGCGCGAGCAATGTCGGTGAGAAGGATCGAGTGCGCAACGAATTACGTGCAAGCACATTAGTGACCATCGACCGGGACGGGAACGCCGGTGCCTCCCGTCTCGGGACTCGAAACCGAGGTCACGGTGCTTTTGCAAAGCCCCTTAGACTCAAATGAGTCGTCGACGGTGCCCTGATTCTCCGTCGGGGGCGGGGTTGGTGGCGCAGTGCCAACAAAGGGAGCCCGCGGCTGCTCCATGGCGGGGATAGTGCGCTTCAGGGGTTGCGGAGAGGATTTGTGAGAGTTGGGAGGTGTGGTAGAGGTGGCGTGAGGCAGCGGGCCGGCAGTCGGGGAGTTGGGGTCGAAAATGAGCTTCTCAATGGCCACAATCTGCTTGCCGTAGCTGAACTTCTTCAACTGGCTCAGCAGGGGCTTGATCTGCTCAATCAGAGCTTCGCGCTCGTCGCCCTTCAGCTGGCCGAGAACCTTCTGAATGACATAGTTGCCATATTGATCACGCATCAAACCGAGCAGCGGGCTTTCACCACGCTCGTTCGGCGAGGTCAGAGTAGAGATGATGTTGTGGCGCTGCTGTTCGTCGCCAAACTCAATACTCTTCTCGACCACATTGCTAGCAAACTTGTGCTTTGAATATGCCAGCAGTTGCGACATGACAATCTGAATCATGCGGTCACGGTCCTTGGCGTCACCGTTTTCGATGACATGCTGAATCACGTAGTTGCCAAACTGGTCAGGGATGAGACTCGAGGTGCATGCGTGCAGCTCGCTGAGAATGGATTCACGGTCAACCTCCTCACAGTGCTCTAACATACGCTGGATGACACGGCATCCGTACGGGTGCGCAGCATGGCGATTGACCTGACCCCGGAAGGCATTGATGATGAATTGCACATACTGAGATGGCACACGCTCAATGGCCTTTTGGATGACGTGGTTGCCATTCTGGTCCCGCACGCACTTCAGGACGTGGTTCTCCAACTCTTTGACCATAGCGGCCTGCTGGTCGGTGAGGATGTGCTCCAGTGCCTTTTGCACGACACGGCAGCCATACATCTGAGTCGAGAGAGCAAGCACATGTCCCCGCATCTGATTAGCGAGGATCTTCTTTTGGCTCTGGTTGCCATGCTCAAAGAGCTTCTGCACAACATAGTTACCAAAGACATCAGTCATCAGCTGCAATGAGTTCGGCTGGATCTCGCGGAAGACCTGCTCCTTCTCGTCGCTGTTTGCGGTCTCCAGCTTCTGCTGAATGAAGC